>JAKSZT010054138.1:2030809-2313355 GCA_026826555.1 Tolypeutes matacus
AAAAAAAAAAAAAAAAAAAGACAAACCCTTAGCTAGACTGACAAATAAAAAGAGGTAAATAAATAAAATCAGAAAAGAGAGGGGTGACATTACTACTGACACCAAAGAAATAAAAATGATCATAAAAGGATATTATGAATATGCCAACAAATTAGACAACTGAGATGAAATGGACAAATTCCTAGAAACATATGAACAACCTACACTGACTATAGAGGAAATAGAGGACCTCGTCAGACCAATTACAATTAAAGAGATTCAATCAGTCATCACAATCCTCCCAACAAAGAAAAGCCTAGGACCAGATGGTTTCACAGGTGAATTCTACCAAACATTCCAAGAAGAATTAATATCAATCCTGCTCAAACTCTTCCATAAAATTGAGCAGGAGGGAACACTACCTAACTCATTCTATGAGGCCACATCACTCTAATACCAAAGCCAGGTAAATATACCACAAGAAAAGAAAATTACATATCAGTTTCTCTCGTGAATTTAGATGCAAAAATCCTCAAGAGAATACTTGCAAATAGAATACAACAGCACATTGAAAGAATTATACACCATTATCAAGTGGGATTTATCTCAGATATGCAAGTGTGGTTCAACAAAAGAAAATCAACTAATGTAGTATACCATATTAAGAAAACTAAGGGGAAAAACTGCATGATCATCTTAATTGACATAAAAAAGGCATTCAACAAAATCCACCATGCTTTCTTGATAAAAACTCTTAGAAAATTAAGATTATAAGGAAACTTCCACAACATAAAATGTATATATTTTAAAAACCCACAGGTGACATCATACTCAATGGGAAAAGAGTGAAAGCCTTCCCTCTAAGATCTGGAACAAGACAAGGATGCCCACTGTCACCACTGTTATTCAACATTGTACTAGAAGTTCTAGCATTTAGTCAAGAAAAATAAAATAAAATAAAAGGAATCAGAATTGGAAAGGAAGAAGTAAAATATTCACTATTTGCAAATGACATCATCCTCTCTGTATATAAAGTCCCAAAAATATACAACAAAGTTAGTAGAGCTAATAAAGACATTCATAAAAGGTACAGGGTACAAGATCAACATGTAAAAATCAGTAGTGTTTCTATACACTAGTAATGCACAATCTGAGGAGGAAATCAAGAAAAAAAAATTTTCATTTACAATTGCAACAAAAAAATCAAATATCTAGGAATAAATTTAACCAAGGAAATAAATGTCTTAAACAGAGAAAACTACAGAACATTGCTAAAAGATTTTAAAAAGACCTAAATAATTGGAAGTACAGTCCATGTTCATGGATTGGAAGACTAAATATCAAGATGTCAAATATACTGAAAACAATTTACAGATCCAATGAAATCCCAATCAAATTACAACAGCCTACTTTGCAGAAATGGAAAAAAAAAAAACAATTATTAGATTTATTTGGAAGGAAAAGGACCCCCCAAATGCCAAAAACTTATTGAAAAATAACAAAGTTGGAGGACTCACACTTCCTGACTTTAACGCTTATTACAAAGCTACTGTGGTCAAAACAGTATGCTACTGGCACAAGGAAGGACAGACCAATGGAATTGAATTGAGAGTTCAGAAATACCCTAACATCTATGATCAATTGATTTTTGACAAGGCTGCCAAGTTCCCTCAATTGGGAAAAAATAGTCTCTTCAACAAATGATGCTGGGAGAACTGGATCTCCGCATGCAAAAGAATGAAGGTGGGGGGCGGATGTGGCTCAAATGGTTGGGCATCTGTCTCTTGTATGGAGGGACCTGGGTTCGATCCCCAGGACCAACCGTTAAAAAAAAAAAAAAGTTTGAGGTCCTGGGTTCAATCTCTGGTACCGCCTAAAAAAATGTTTTTGAAAAAGAAAGGAGGGGAACTGATTTAGATTAGAGGTGACTGAAGAGCAAAAAATGCATTCATGGAGTAGCAAATGACTGGAATTATACTACAGATAAAAATCAATCATATATTTTCATTTTACATTTTGTGATAGTTTGCAAAACAGTACATGACGTTTGCTCCTCACTTGAACACTATCAAAAGCTGTTCCAATAAATGATGGAGATTTGAGTATATTTTTTATCTACTTATAATATCCTCATCATAAATTATCTGTTTTTATAAGCATGTCACTTCCACATTCCATCTAAGAGTGTGGGAGAGGGAATGCTTGAAATGCCCAATAATTTTTATTTCCTGATAAAGAGAAAATGAATAAAGTATAAACACTACTGTTTCTGTTGCTTGATTGGAAGCAAATGGTGTGCTCTAGCAAGGTGGCAGGGCAGGGGCACCCACCCTTAAAGGAAAACAACATCTGAACATCTGTGTCAGCCACCAAGCCCCCAGAAGATAGACACTGTCCAAATTATGCCTTCTGAACCTCATGAAAGCTCATCTCATTGGTAGAACCCGACAAGTATCAGAACCTTCATTGTATCAAGAACCCTAACTGCAGGGGAGTCTGAGGAATGTATCTTTTAGCTTTTCAGAGGGGGTGATATAAAAATGGGTAGGAAGGTATGCTTAGAAGCAACAGATAAATATCCAACTCATCTATCTAGAGGTGGGGCAAATGTTGTCATCCTGATTGCTGACACCAGCGTTCCAACTGTGGTCAAAACAGAGAATATCAGTGATTGACAAAATCCTGCAAAGTATAAAGAGGGATGGGGGCAAGACTAAAGATCAAGAGAACATCCTCCTCCTCCTCAGAGCTCACCTGCTCCAGAGTCTCCGCAGCCCAGCTGCAAATCATCACATGCCCTTGCTCAGAAGAGGATGCAGCTCAAGCAGTTGGGCACCCGCCTACCACATGGGAGGTCCCGGGTTCAGTTCCTGGTGCCTCCTGAATAAGATGATCAAGACAGTGAGCTGACATGACGGGCTGGCATGGCAAGCTAACACTATAAGACGATGCAATGAGATGATGCAACAAAGGGATGCAATGAGGAAACACAATGAGAGACACAACAAGCAGCAAGCGGATGTGGCTCAAGCAATTGGGTGTCTCCCTCCCACATGGGAGGTCCCGGATTCAGTTCCTGGTGCCTCTTAAAAGGAAGACGAGCAGACACAGAGCACACAACAAACAGACAGTGAGCACAAACAACAATGGGGGAGAAATAAAATAAATAAAATAAATTTAAAAAAAAAAAAAAAAGTTCTTGCAGCTTGAGCTCCTTTCCCTGGTGGCTCCACCCATCATTGTTGGCCAATCATTCAATATGGAACCCCTGCTTCACAAAAGAAATTTTAAATACTGCCTTTTGATTCTGAATCAGCCTTTGGATGACTGTTTTTGTCATCTTTGGAGCAAAGCTCTTTTAAAAGCCTGTCCTGATGGAGGTACCAATCGCTTATATGATGTCATCGAAGGAAAGTGGGAAAGCTATTTGCCTGAATTCATCAGTGGAGATTTTGATTCCATTCGATCTGAAGTCAGAAAGTACTACATTATTGAGATGTGAGCCGATTTCAATTCCTGATCAAGCCCACACTGACATTACCAAGTGCCTTCAATTGCTCCAGAAGAAGATAGAAGATAAAACCCAACAGTTTGATATGATTGTGACACTGGGAGTTCTTGCTGGACAGTTTGACCAGATTATGGCATCTGTGCACCCTATTTCTAGAGACTGATATCACCCCTTTGCCAATTATAATAATTCAAGAGAAATCTCTCATCTACCTGCTCCAACCCGGAAAGCACAAGTTGCATGTCAACACTGGAATGGAAGGTGACCGGCGTGGCCTTATTCCTGTTGGACAGTATTGCAAACACATTGCCACAACAGGCTAAAGTAGAACCTCACGAATGATGTGCTTGGTTTCGGAATTCTGGTCATTACATCTAACACCTATGATGGATCTGGAATCGTGACTGCAGAAACTAATCGGCTGCTCCTCTGGACCATGGCCATCAAAAACTTACCTATGAACTGGCATCCATAGGTGTGTCTCTACTTTACCTCATGGCCAGTGATTTATTGCTCAATAAGCACAGTTCACCTGGGGTTATCAGAATCTACATGCCCCCAGGAAGCCCTCTGGTTTTACAGATGTTAATGTTTAGATTAATCCAGATAACACTATAAATGACAGATTTGAATTTTACAGTGAGAGGCAAAAGCATTATTTGTTAGGAAAGTAAGTCAATCTCTCTTGCTTTCAGTTGGAAACTAATGTGAATCATTCCATAATAAAATTCAGTACTGATTTTTAAAAATCAGGGATAAGCTTGAGCAGGAAAATGGATATATCTTTCTCTAATGTTGGAAGGAAAGTGGTGAGAACAGATATAGACAGTTTATAGGTTGGGGCCAGAGGGAGAGGGGTGGAGAAATTAAGGAAGGTTCTTTCTTATGGCATATATTTTCTCTGTAAAGTTAGGGAGCAAAAGTCATCTGTCCCATGTGTAGAAGTTAGAGGCTGGCTAGGGGGTCTGAAGAGAGTGGAGTGATTAATGAGGAAAATGGGAGAAGAAGCTGACCTGGCACAAGAAATCTATCTGCACACCAGCTAGTGAAAAAAAAGAAACAAAGGATTTATTTTAGAAAGCATTGTTATTCTTATTTATTGAAAATGTCCATTTTAAAAGTCTTCAAAATAAAAACAAGTTAGAAAAATTGAGCTTGTGTAAGAAGGGACATGACAGAAGAGGAACTGGAAGGCCTCTAAGGAAAGCAGTTTAATTACAGGGTAACAGAAACCCATTTACAGAGTATTGTAAACAACATAACTATGGAGACACTGCTCTCAGGTTAACATGGCTTCATTTCCTTTATATTATTGTTTAGTGTGTGAGCATGTGACACCACTCTGCACAAGCGTCAATACCCAGAAGTACTGAGGGCCATCAGGAGGGCCAAGTCTCCAAACATGCATATGTACACATCACTTTAAAACAAAGACTTTTCAATATTTTAAGCAATCCTATGCCTTATCAACTAAAGTCTTTTGCACTCACAAAAGAAACGTTTCCTATGGATATAATTTGCACATTTATTGAAAGCCATTGACTAACTGCAGACAGGACAGATCCTAAGATCTGAATGGTTGCTGTCATTTTTTAATTTTTAAGTGAAGGGTGTCATACCTAAACTGCTGTGTTTAAAAACAGAACAACCATTCCAGAAATCTTCTTCACTCTTCAGCCCAAAGACTGCTGTGTGTGATGGACTGATGTTAGACTGCAGGAAGAATCCACTTCCTGTGGATGGTGTTCAAGCAAACAACAGCCCCCTATCGTGTAGCTATGGGACCTTGAGACCCCCAGAATCAGAAAGGAAAAGGACACCTTAGGCAAGCTTCAAGCTTGGTTTCTAAACATTTGTAAAACCCACATTTGCAGGCATCCATTAAATGTATCTGGAAGACCCCTTGGATCAGTCCATTAGCCATTTGCCTTTCTTTCTGGTGATCTTCCCCACTTCACCAAATTTCACCTGTCTTTGGGGAGGGTGGGGGGGTGCACTGCTCTAGAGCCTTGGGCAGTATCTCAATCGTGCTGAATTTAGATGTGTGCTGCCCTTCTGCAACTTAATTCTAAATCCAGATTCTCATAGTGCTCATTTCTGGGATATTTACAAAGTTGCCAACTTGACTTGATGAGCAACTTGAGTGAACCAGCTCCAAATAATCAGCTTCACTAGTAATCAGCATACAGCTACAAGAGGGGTTATTTCATTCTGGATATACAAACTGGATCAACAGCACATTTCTGCAAATAATGCTTAGAGTCTTACTTGAAGAGGCTGATGACTATTACAACTTCTCATAGGATATATGGGAGAGAAACAAAGTGAATGTAAGCTGCCTACTAGGGCACACTATCTCCTCAATGCAGATTGTTTGGAAGGATGAAAGATTGCAGTTTGAATATGCAATGCAGACAAAGTAACTCTCACAGTCTAATTACAGTTTTTAAAAAGTAAGCAAAGCACACACATACTAGGTTTAAACACTGCTTAGTATGGTTGGCTAAAAGCACTGGGGAAATATAAAACTTATACATTAGTCAGAAAGCCATGGAAAAAAACCCATCATGCACTATGAACAGATGGTCAACTCTGCTGCTTAAGGGAGGATTGTCCAGTGCAATTTGCTAATAGATTTGGTGTTGGCATGGGTGACCACAGCTTCTACCTCCCCAGGTTAAAATATAAGCCAACAAAAAAAGGAGTAAGGGTACTACTGTTTTTCCTTAGTTTTATAGACAACATAGGGCAGTAAAAAAAAAATTGAGTGGTGGCACGTGATGGGCTAGGGGAGGGCAGCAGAATCATCACGCAAATTTGCTAGTTATGGGTAATGATGGGTTTCAAGGTAAAGGAAAGCTTTGGGGAAAAAGTCAGGTTCACAATTAATAAACCCTGGCCAGCTGCTTTGGGACAGCAGACCAGCCCAATGAGAGAGACCTGAGGGCAACGGTTGTTACAGAGGCACTGTGAATTGAAGGCCATCTGAAGACCGTTTGAAGTCACTCGCCTGCATTAGCTTTCCTTTTGTTATTGAATGGAAGAGATTCTGGGATGAGTTCTACCACCACCTCCTGCTTTTCCCCATCTTAAAAGAAAACAACCAACCAATAACCAAACAAACAAAAGAAAAACACCCAAGCAAACACACACACGCACACTCGCACATGAGAAAGAGAGAAAGGATAAAACACAAAAATGAAAAACCAAAGAAGTGAGCAAACTGAGTCAAATCATCCAGCCAGACATTTCAACGTGTCCCAAAGGCACACTCTGCCCAGCTGCACAGTGGTGGTTATGGAAGAATTGAGGTCTTGCTACTGGACTCAGCCCGAATACACTCATCCGTTTGCTTCAACAGCCTCCGGACCAGTTTTTCTAGGTCCCTTCTTGATTTCAGTTCTTCTTCCAGGCATTGTTTCATTCTTTTGTTCTCCTACGATGGGAAAAGACTTGTTGAGTGCCAACACAATGACCCTTTTCCAGGGCTCCTCCTGCTCATCCTTGCGGGAGCCTTCACCACTGACTACACTTCCCTTCCTCAGGCTCCCATCCCTCTAAGATGGCGAAGCCTCCTGATTGTCCTGCCTCTCTGATCACCCCTTTGCACTTGTCTTTCCTGCAATACCAGTATTCTCTATTGCCCTGGCCCTGGTCCACTTCTCATTCAACACTCTCTTCACTTCATGCTTCTTCTCTCTCAACTTATGTGTCTATTAAGGGGCCTCCCAAGTCTCTCTGGTACTGAACTCATCTCCTGAGCACCATGCCCACAATCTCAAATGCCAACTTGGCACTTCTACCTAGAAGTGATACAAACACCTCAAACCTCTATGTCCTAAATTGAACTCAATATCTCCCCCTTCACCCCAACTTTCTTCTCCTGTGCTTCCCAATCTCCCTGAGTGACACCACATCAAACTATATATCCAAGTAAGATGCCTCATCTTTAATCCCTGCTTCTTTCTGAATCCTAACATCACATTGTCATATTCAATAGGTTCTAACTCTGTAAAGTACCTTCCTTCACATTCGTTCTCCTCCTCCGCAGCCTCATTGGCAGTGCCTCAGTTCAGGACTTCGTCATGTCTCACCCTGAGTTTTGTAATAACCTCCCAAGTGGTCTTCCAGTCCCTGGTCTCTCCCCTCCAATCCATTTGTTACCCTGCCACCAGGTACAGTCAGACCTCAAACACAGTGGAAGACAAGTTCTTGGTGAGATCCATGATCCACAGGGAAGAGAGTGCACCATGGAATACCAGATCACATCTGCAGAGGAGCCCACAAACCATGGTTTATGGTGTGGTTTACCCTTATACAGTCACAAATGACTTATCTTTTCTTAAATCCTGTTTACAGATGTCAGGGAACATGAAAGTCATAACTAAGTTTGGGACCCTATTGTGAACTTCCAAATAGGAATATAAGCAAGCCTTAGACATTTAAACCCAAGGCCAATTGCTTAAAATCAACACCAGCCATCTTGATAACAGAAGGAAAACATAAATCCCCATCTCACCACCTTGCTTCTGGATCTTTCCTAAGAATAGCTACTACCAGTATATGACAAGGAAGCAGGAGTGCTTCTGTTACAGTCCAAGAAAATGACTTTTCATCTCTTCTTACCTGTTTCAGTTCTTTGACCTCATCCTTCAAGGCATAGACAGTATCAACAAGGCTCCTAGAACATAGAGGTCAAATTCAGACAGTAATTGCTGGCACTGAAGACGTAATACTTAACAATAAAAGCAGATGTATAAAAATACAGATCCTGAGAAGCAGTGGACTTTCTAGCTGATCCATACAATTATTGCTGTGAATGGTTCCTACCACATGGACTCATTCGAATGCCATATCATTTTACTTTTTCTATATTTCTCCTTTGCCACTGCTTCCATGCTCAGGTGAGTTCAAAACAAGAGACTAGGGTCCATGAAAATGTCCTTTTTTATTAGAGAAGTTGTACGTTTACAGAAGAATCATGCTTAAAATGCAGGGTTCCCATATACCACCCTATTATTAACACCCTGCATTTGTGTAGTACCTTTGTTATAATTCATAAAAGAGCATGTTAATAATTGTACTGTTAACTAGAGTCCATCGTTCAATTGACTCTAGTTAATAGTACAATGTTTGTGTTGTACAGATATCTCTCTCTTTGAGGCAAGAATGAATATCACCCAACATATGATAAGAGGCACCACAAGACCCTGCTTCTCCTACATCTGTGCTATGCCATTGCCTCTCTCACTGATCTGACCCTACATGACCCAACATGACACAAAGTCAGGGGCATTGTTTCTGGAAGAACCCTCTTGAAATGTACATATATTACCAAAAAAAAGATAAAGTACCCTGAGTTGTGAGACAGTCTTTTCCTTTCTGGCTCTCTCCCTGGATAAGGAGTTTGGAGATCTGGGTTCCAGTTCTGGTGCTACCCTTTACTTGCCTTCTAAATTTGGGTAACCAGTTTCCTTCTCATCCTCTGTTGGTCTATTTCTTCACATACAAAATGGGGACAATGCCACATTCCCTGAAAATCTCACAAAGCTATAGCTGTTGTTGTTATTATTATTGTAACTATCATCATTTATTGAGTGATTACCATGGGTATAAATAAGCCTTTATACTTGTTTTTCCATTTAACCTCAGAACAACCCTGACAGTCTTATCATCATCTCCATTTTACAGATGAGAAAACTGAGGCACAGAGAGATAAAGGAACTTGCCCCAGGTCACACACCTTGTGAGTAGCAGAACTGGGCACTGAACCAGTACTATTTTCCTGAGACCAAGTGCTTATTATGCTGCAATACTTCATATACACCAGATGTAAAAATACTTTGACAATGCCAAGCACTTCGAAATATGCTGTTCTATGCAAATTCAGGCCTGATTTCAGAAATGACTCAAGTTTAAGCAAATGAATTATTTGACTACTTTGTATTTATTTTATGAGCCATCAGGTACTTAACCTCATTTTCCCCCATTAGGTCACGCACACTACTGTGCAAAGGCAGGCCACAGACATAATTTCCCTGAACCTCAGTTTCCTCATTTGTAAAAGTGGTGAAAGTAATGCTTATCTCACCAAATCGCTGTAGGATATTATGGGTCAAGTAGGTGAAAGTCCAGTGCCTGGCTCAATAAATGCAAAGACACATCCCTCTGGACAGGGAAATTGGTGCTATGGCTGTGGCAGGTACCTCCTAAGCACCTTGCTGTACAGGGAGAGCTGGCTTCAGCAACAGCCACCACCCTGAGCCATTCTAGAGTGTTCTGGCCCCTCTGCATCTCCATTCCTCTTCCCCTTCCTCCTAAAGCTACCATCTACATGCCCAGCAAAGAAGGGCCACATTAAAGGATGAGGAGGATCTATCCTTCAGTGCAGGCTTTACAAGAGCCACACTGCCCTGCCAGAACCTCCTTTCCAGCCCCCTGACAAATGAACAAAGGTTTAGCCTGCTCCACTCACTTTTCCTCAATGATGGTCTGGCCGTTGCTTCTGGTTTCTTCAATGATGAGCTTCTCTTCCTCGGGGAGTAAGACCTGTGGAACAGAATCTTTGCGAGCACCTACAAACAAGGGTTGCAAGAGGGCGGAGAAGGGAGTGTTACTAGCAAAGACTATTTATAGGTGTTAGCTCCTTTCCACTATTGTTATTGATGAGTCTTTGTTGTTGGTACCATGGTGCTACTTTGTACCCAGAGTGCACACACCCAACATTTGCTGACTACATCTTCCTGATCTGAAGAATTCTAAATGGCCAAATACATTGATTCAATCAGGAAAGGGCGGAGAGTGCATTTTGTATTCAGAGAAATAACATGAGAAGGTCATTGGTAATACCTGGCCTCAACCAAGACTCCTGTCCTTTCCTGCTTTCTCTCTCCTAAAGCAAAGAGCTGGCCAGTGATTTGATCTGTCCCTGCATATCTCCAGGGTGTGACACACCACATGTTATGCTATGGCGTTATATGCTCTTAGTAAAAATCATGTAAAGAGTGGCATGGCACTGGGACACAGTGCTAAGGGCCCGGAAACACCACTCCCTCACTTTTGTTCTCTTTACAGACCTAGAGCGTAAGGTGGGTTGGTTAAGACTGATACCATTTTGGTCAAGGGTAGAGCAAGATTGGGAGATATCATATCTGCATCTAAGATGTAGGTGTCCTCACCACCCTCTGTTCAGATGGATTCCATGGGACCTACCAAACAGCAATCCTGCACCTCCAAACTGCCCCCTCACTTCCGGATCCTTCCTCTTGCAGCTCATAAATAAGCTCAATTCCCTTGATCTTCAGTCTCCCTGCACCACAGCCCTCCTCTCTTCTGAGCAGAGTTCCTTCAGAGTTGTCTACACTCACTGCTTTTAATTGCACTCCTCTCTTTTACTGAGGGCAGATATGTGTCTTCTTTCCCCAGGGCCTAGCACTTTGTAGGTGCTTAAGAACTGGGAAACAGACTGGCCCACTGACTGAATGCAGCAAGAATCAGTTGTCTTCAGATCTAGGGAAACGGGACTTCTGGCTAGTGAGGGATAGAAAATGATAGGACACCGTGATGGTAAAATGCCTCCTGTGTGCCAAGCACTCTGCTAGACACTATGCACATGGAAAAGGTGAGCTAAAGAGGAGGAGAGGTGAAGATATGGATCTTCCGGCCCAAACACCTGCCTCCATGCAAAGAAGTGGGGGAACTGGGAAGGGTAATGAGATCAGATTCCATTTGTGTTAGGGATGCTTTCTCTGGTGTGTGTCTCCTTGTCTCCCTCTCTTTCCCAGTTTTTATGATAAAAACCACTTTCACTTTTCTCTCCTAGCTCCTCAAAGCCTGTTCTCTGAGCCAGGCACACCCCACACCACAGCCAGGTTTTTTCAGTAAAGCAGAAGGTGTGACCATCTCCTTTTCATGGTCGCATGTGTCAACCTTCACATGGAATGTTTTCCTCGTGACAGCCTTAGAGGCATGTTTCTTTGAAGGAATAGGTCAAGGCAGCCCACCTAAGAAAACCTCTCCACACAACTGATTGGCCAATTGGCTGTCCAAAATGGACTATTATGGAATCTTCATTTCCTATGCAGATATAAAAACCTCACAAAAGGTCTCCTGGATTTCTATAATAATAGAAGACAAAAGACATAATGTGACCTAGCTTTTCAACAGCACAAGGATAAATCAGAAAACATCATCTCACTTTCAGTCTGTAGCCTGAAAGGTGTTCAGGGAAATACCCTCACCTAATAGCGCCCTGATAGACTTGATACATTTCGAACAGCCCCTGCTAAGCAGCTACATTTCCAGATTTTCAGAACAACTTTGCAACTTGAGTTGGGTAAAGCATTGCCCTCTTAAATATGCAGCTGATCAAAGATAGTATTCTGACTTCCTTTCCAAATCTGCCTATAAGAAGAGATTAGCATCAGTTCACAGGCACAGGAACTCTCTGGGCTCTTTAATTCCTAACTAGTATTGGTGAAAGTATCTGTGTACTTCAAAGGAAAATGATTTTTTAAAAATGTTTTCATTTCTATCACCTCCAACTTTTTTCTACTCTTGCATCTCTCTTTCTCTCTGGGTGAAAAGAAATAGTGGGTAAACAAACTGCTTGGTAGCTAAAACCACCTTATCTGAAAGATGCAGTGCAGTCCTGCACGGCTCCTTTGCACCAAGTCATCTGCTTTACACACTCTGCAACCCATTTGGGTTGCTTTTCTCTTTTTCTAAGAGGCAGTGAGCAGCCAAAAAGAAACAGCGTTAACTAGAGAAAGTAATTTGGGGGAACCTACTTGAGCCATGGCCTTGTTGGAAATTTGCGCTGGTACAGTAGGCTTCAATCACTTTTAGAATCTGAGCATCTTCTTCCAGAGCAGCTGTACCTGTGAGATTTCATTAATAATGACTTTTCATAGCAATAGATGCCTCTTGACCCTCAAAATGGTATCATGCACCCCATTCTCAGGCACTGGCTTCTCTGACCAGTGGTGTTTCTGAAAGGCAGGAGAAAAGGCCATCCAAGGCTCATGATGGAGCAAGAGTGACAGCATCCCCAAAGAGCACTGGGGCCAGCACCAGTGAGTTTAGCACGGAGACCAGCCTGCTCTTGAAGCCCAGAGCTCTAAATTGGGGGTCCTGCCAGCTGTCTCTTGGAAGGCACAATTACAGCACGAGGCATGGTGCTGGTTTCAGTTCTCATTCGATATACCACATCCTTCCTCTCCAGTGCATCTCAAGGCTCACCTTCTCTAGGAAGCTCTCCCCCATTAACCCTACCCATTTTCCAAACAACCAACATAATCACCGATTCACCCTAATCCCTCCCCCTCCCTCAACTCATTCTGGAAATTACCATATGGTAGAACCCTGGTTAACATGCTTACTTGCACACCCAGGTGTGCGGTGAGGGATGAGAGATGCAGAAGGTGGAGTCAAGCAAAGATTTATCCAAACTTTATATTGGACTGACACGCACTTACTCCTTAACATGTATCCCAAAATATCTTGTTCAGAGTCTTATACGCAAATCTGTACAAACTGATTACTTGACTGACTTTGCAGTCCACGTCTAATCAAGCCATGTTTCTAGATGTCAGCAGGCTGATTCCCTGGCTAGCTGAGAACACCACTGAGCATTGGACTTCCAGAAGGATTTCATCCTTCAGATCTACTTAATCTATCTCTGTACAAGAAAATATCTCAGGTATCAGAAACATGTAACTTGATGCTGAGATCTAATTGCTCTGATCATCTGCCTTTTAAATATTCTCAGGTTAGTTCATCCATAATTAACTTGCAGAAAGTACAAAACACATACTTTTCCTAATCACATATTCCTCCTCTGATGGCTTTCTTTCGGTCTTTCTTTTATGAAGAAACTTCTTCATCGTTTTGGGGCTTTTACTAGACTCCTGCAAGGATAGAGGTTTCTCAATGAGTTAAAATTCTTCCCAAAAAACAATACTAAAAAGAGCAAATGAACTTTAAATAGACCGCCTCTTTTTATTTTGATAGTCTCAGGTAGGAGTGAATCAAAATTTAGTACTATACACAATGAAAATGGTGCCAATAAACTCTAAAAGGTTAAATAAAACAGAGGCAATGACATTATCTTCTCAATTGCCATAAGGATGCAAATAAGAATGGGGTGTGCCTACTGAAGATGCAGCAGATTCTCCAGGAGGCCAAATGCCTTTAGGGTACCATCTGCAGAGAAAGTAATGGATGTCAACCCTGAGAAATCTCAGTATTCCTAGCTTAGTTCATGTTCCCCACTGATGCAGTCTTAAGGGAATTAAATAATAATTGTAACTACTAATGCAGGGTACATTGCCTTTTTTAAATGCTTCAAAACTATTTATATAATTTTCCTTAGCAACGGTTCCAAAAAGAAGTATATGATTTCCATTTCTCAGATGGGAAAATGAAGGCAGAGAGACTAAGTAATTTCCCCAAGGTCAAAGAGAAGAGCCAAGTGAAGGATCTCCTGATAAATAATTTTGGGTTAGGAATAATGTACCTGCAACCAAGTTTAAATATACATATATAAAGCTATATTTTTAATTAGTGGATAAAAGCGATATGAATTAATGAATTTGTTTTTACCATATGAATAAACCGCAGGTCTAAAAAGTGTTCATTTTATATATATATACAGATTAGAATCTTAGACTTGGGGAAAAAAACTCTAGTGGCCATCTTATCCCATTTTCCGATGCAATGTATATACATGATGCATGGATACTAACTAGTACCTTAATTTATGTGAAACAAATCATTTAATTTCTTCCCCTTAGCCACAGCGATCCACTTAGACTTGAAAACAGACAGACATGAAAAACTCACACATAACAAATAACAGGAACAATAGCATTAAAAAACACACACAAGAAAACAGGCATTTTTATAAGGTAGTATAAGATGACATTTTCATATATAGTTCACAAGAGCCTGCTTTTTGAAGAAAGTACTTACATGTCAGAATTGCATCTTCATATTTTAGCCACCAATTGTAACGAGGGGCAAAATAAGCATAAGAGGAAAGCTTCATTCATTAAAGGTTACAGCACAAGCATTATGATGTCACTGTAAGCCAAAGATATCGTTCTACCCTTACCTTTAAGATATAAGACATCCTCTAAAGTGAATATGTAAAGAAAGAGAAGATGAGCGTGAGAGGTCGATGGTTATAATGACCAAATCCATTTATCAATAATTCTAAAACAACATTTGAAATGTTAGTGTTATCATAAATTACACAGAAAGAATACCATCATGTTTCCCACATTAGTTTCAGGTGCAATACCATCATGCAAAAGCCCAAAGAATACAATTCTGTGCAGAATAACAAATGCTGAAAATAACTGAAATACACACTACACAGTAAGAATATATTAATAACTCTCTTCCCCCAGCAGAAACAAAGTGATCATGCCTTAGTTTTAATAGATTAGTTATGTGAAGGATTAAGTCACCTTTACCCTTCAAGCTCACCTTAATTTGAATTTAGAAAGTGACCAATACAAAACATCCATTGTTAAAAAGGGAACCTAGATAACTGTGAAGTGTCACTCCTGGTTTAGGTATGAAAGAAGAAAACTGGCTGATTGCAGGAATTACAGATCAATTTCCAAAGCAAATCTGTGGGACTGTTTCCTGGACAAATTCTGAATATAGGTGTATCAGAAAGATTCAGCTCAAGGGTTACTTCTCCCGTCGTGTACGTATGTACATTTGAAAGGATCCAAATCCTTAAGGGTCCAAATGTTTTTCTAGTTTTTACTGCACTAAGAGCTTGAGGCAATGATTAATCAAAACAGCAATGTGATGTGTTAAATCAAAACTAATTCTGAATTGAGCTAAGTCTACATCATTCATCAAAACACACATTGGGTATAGAAATATAGGCTGCCTTTGCACCGTAATTCTAAAACGCATTCCATAACTGTCACAAACTTAATCTTCACTCAACAAGACCTATTCAAAGAATAATTACTAGTAAATGAGCAACTTTTCCGAAATCTGAGATGACAAGAAATAGGTTGGGGTGGGGGGGGGGAACGCTGTTTGGATGGAAAAGGTAACAGTCCACATGGTTATGGAAGCTAGTGACTGATATTTCTTCACTGCAACTTTGAGAAAAAACAAGCAAACAAACCTTGAAATCCCCACACTACCCAAATATCAAATGTTCTTCTCTAGGATTGTCACTGAGAAGCGTCTTTTCAAAACACATTCCTTTCATTAAATCCTTTCCTTCTCCAACCGCAGCAAATATCACTTTCATGGCTTGGTCCCATAACAATTGACTGATTTGGTTGAAAGATCCAAAATGCAGAATTTGCTCTCCTTGATTGGAAAGTCAACCCTAACAAAGTGGCTCTTGTTTGAGGCATGTGGACGCTATTATTAATTTATAGAATTATCATAATTATTATAAAGGTAAACCAGAGGCACTTCAGGAGTAGACTGGGGAAATAGGCCAGTGCACATTAAACCCTGGGGATGCTCAATAAATAGTCATAGATGGACAACGGGGGAAATGGAAGATTAAACAATCAAAATCACTGAGTCTAACAATACGAGACTGACTGACACGTATCACCTGTCATAAATTCTAGAACATTCCCACAGAACTAGTTGTAATTCACTACAAAATTAGCTTGTCAGAAGCATTTTATACCATATGTAGCAAAATTACCTCTTTATAACCTAGTGCTGCTGATGGTCTAAGTGGAGGTGCTGGTCGTAGACAACTTAAACTCCACGGTTTTATAATTTGAGGAGGCTCCAAGGGTCCTCGGGGCTGTCCAGTAGAGCTAAAAGACTGGGAAAATGTCTTATGAGATGTTGGCAATCTGCCACCTGAACCCAACCTTGTGCCACGGAGTGAGAGAAAAACAATAGCTTCACTGGATCTAGCATGAACAGCAAAGCCAGCCATAGAAAGGGAAAGATGGGAAAACAAAAGTCTCCAGTTTGAGAACTGGCACTTTCCAGTCATAGATTAAGGGGTCTCTAACGAACAGCACGAAATTAACGCAACATCCATGATCCTGACCTCTCTCTCTCTCTCTCTCTCTTCTGGAATTTCATTATAGTCAGATTCTTTTTTCCTCTGAAAGGGAGGAAAGTTGAGTAACAGTTAACATTTAATGAATCCAATTATGTGTTTGGCACTCTTTTCAGTGCTTAAATAGGTTGTCTCATTAGCGCAAGCTTAGGCACAGACTCAGCAAAGTGAAGCACCTATCGGAAAAGACAAGATTTGAACTCAGGTCTGATGCCAAAGTCCATGTTCTTCCCACCACAATGCACAGTGCTCAAAACTGGGATTTTGGCATCACAGGTTCTGAGTGTTAGCAGACAACACCACATATCTTCCATCTCACTCATCGAGTACAGTAAAATCTCATCGATTCAGATTCCATGAATTCTAAATTTGTGATAACTCAGGAGTTCACAATGCTAAATGTTTGCCCTTGAAGAGGGCTGCTGAGCAAATGTGATAGCATAAATGAGATTAAACAGAGCTGTTTAAGTACTTATGAAGGTAAACTGTTTAGATTTAGCACATTATTATGACATTATTATGAGAATAATAAATAAGACTTGTTTACTCATTAAGCATCTTAGCAGGACTTCTGGTTAGAAACACTATATTAGCAGTTAGTTAGAGTAAGTTAATACTGTCAAACAAAACTACATATCTCTAAGTAAAACTTTTTACTCATTTTTGTGGGCCCTTACAATAAGAAATCTGAATTGGTGAGGTTTAACTGTACTGCAATATCTATAAATCTAGACTTCCCAAAGACTAAGGACATGCTCAGTGTTTCTGGTAAGTCTTCAGCAGCAGGATTTGGACAGAAGACTCAACAATCCCTAGACAGAACAAATGGACTACTTACGGAATGAGCACTACAGGATGATGACGATGTTTTAGATAACGAACTGCAAGAGGCAGGTCCTCTGATCAGTCTGTAGAGCTGTTCCAACCATTCCTGGAAATCCTGGTTGTTGCTACAATGGACCACAATTCTCTCTACTATGTTACCTGTGTCGCCCAATTATGAGCATTTGAAAATAAAAGCAAGGAGAACCTTGAGCTTGCCTCATTCATAAACATACTTCACACAAATAGGACTTGGATGTCTAGTTTCAGTTTTCACATCTATAGGATAACCCTGTTTCAACTTATATATCAGGAACAGATAAGCTGTGAGAATAAAGTAAAGAAATATTCACATTTGTTTTCTAAAATTGTCCTTTATTTCCACTGCTTATGGAATTTTAGAAGTAGTATCAAATTCACAATAAACCAAGTCACAATCCAAAAGTGGAAGTATGTCTTCTAGATACATAGTTCACCTAGTTCTTAGTCTAAAATGAGACTATTGTACTGGTTTCTGCAATATCAAAGTTGGAACAAGGTCAAACTGAGGCTGGTCCTGATCCCTGGACAAACACTGAATCTTAGGCTCCCCTGTTGGGAAAGAAGGGGGGAGGTCTCGGGTCATAGTTTGACTGTGCAAACAGTGCAGCCATTACATGTAAATCACTCAAGTCTGGCAAAAGGGATAATGTGCCAAAATGTCAGGGAGCATTATCACTGCCTGGCATTTTACTCAATTTGTGAAGAAAGTTTCATGACTTTTCAGCGCTTTTTAGAAACACAACCAAATCTTGCTAATTCCTAGGATGATGATACAAATTGCTGATAAAAGTCCTCATCATTGGCGCCTCTACCACCAGGGAATAGAGAACAAGAGGGAGAGAAAATTACATTTACATCGGTCCATTTTGTTACTTCTTAGCTCGAACGAGTAACTCTTATACAAGAGAAGATTGAAACTAATGGCAAAGCTGAGGCTTTTGAGTGACCAGAAGTCGTCTCTGTTCTGTCACTGTGCCCTAATTATCCCAGCAAATGGAAGATCCTTTGCCATGCCCATGTAAAACGTGCCCCTGGACTACACAGAAAATAGTGGCATTTATTTATTTAAACCCCACTTCATTCCAAAAAGGATTTGAAGTAACTACATGAAAAAAGAGAAAATGACTTACCTGTGATTTCAAATGTATAGTCATTCCCTTCAATTTCATCTAATCTAGTCATCACCATTCCTGTGATTGGTATTTTTCCCTACCAGAAAAAGAATACGACCATTAATTCTGTGGTTATCCATGTCCCTGCTTATTTGTGTTCGATTTTCTGACCTTCTCTGGAATCACTGCTGAATTATGGTGGGGCGTATTTCTTTGGTCTTTCAATAGATAACATGTTTCCCTGCTCTACATTTTAATCAGACAAGAAAGCAAAAGGGGAAATGTGGGTTGTGTTTTGCGAATGCACCCTGGGCCATAAGACCAGGATTTACAAACAGCGTACGTTTCCAACAGACTTTCATGAGAATCGGTAAACAAGATAAAGACTCCAGTTTTATGAAAATTGGTCATTTCCAGGGCCAAGTTGTAATAAGCAAAAGTAACTTATGATACTTGATATCTGGGGATCTATACTCGATATCTGGAGAGCCAACCAAGGGATGTGGAATTTCCTAAGGATTTGAATGACCTGCCTCTTAGAAGAGCTAATGCCATGATGGGATTGTAATGGCAACCATAGGAACAGGTCCCAGCTTTATATTTTCTCAGTGATAATGATATGGGCCTCTAAAATGCTGCTGCAAATTTATCTAGTTGCAGACTTAGATTTCTGTTTACACATTCCTAATCTAACTCATCACCAGAGCAGGGACATTCAGGATAAACTCATCAAAGCAACACAAAGGTCTTTGATCTAAAGAACATCTGCTCTTAAAGGTGTTTAATTACAAGGAAGGGTCAGAGCATTCTGCCTCTTCTGGCTGGAGCTTTTAATATGGTGGTGGAGATATTGCATCTGGATGGAAACCTGTTTTCATTCTGGGCCCTGCTATTTGTTTTATATGAAATTTACTAACCTGATAGATAAAGCCACTCATCCGAGGACTTGCGGATAACATTATCAAAACATTTGAAAATAACATAAGGTACCGCTCCTCTTTTTCCTGAAGTGAAATGGAAAACATTAAATGGAGAAGAGAAATTGGACATTTTGTTTGTTAAGAATTTCTGGAGTCACTGTTGTGTAACATAGATCATATGTAATCGACTGAAGCATGCGTAGTGTTTTTTAAAAAGCTATTCTACATAAATGCACAAAACTAGTTTAATTTTACTTTGAAATGGACAGAAACCCATAGTTTCTCTCTGTCCTTCCTACATATAACAGTTAAATACAAATGGCCATGCTTGTTTCACAAATATATAAGCCTAATAATGTCTCACAGTTAATGTATTCCTGCCCAAGCTGCAACCAGTGAGATATGCTAGTCCTGGGCACAAAATAAGTCTCCAGGATTACAAAGCAAAAAGATTATTTTAATTTGAGCAGTAGCAAAATGAAGGAGTTTAATAAATTAGACTCTAACATGTGCACTAAACTCTTATTTGTAAGATCATTTTTAATCACTAAGAACAGGATAATTATTGTACCCACATAAAGCAAAGAGGTAAATAAATACTTTTCTCTTTAATGGCACCAAAGGAAAGCTCAGCTGTGAGAGCTTTTCTGCACCCCTTACAACTATGCAATTAGCAGGTACAAAAATTGCTATATCCAGCTCCTTCCTCCCATTTGAAAAGAGCAACTCTTTAAGATGAACTCTTCTAGCAAGGTTTTTATATTCTGTCACATCTCTTTCCCTGGCTTAGTTTGCTTCTTCCAGCAACCTCCCTGCTTCACCACCTTTTCCTCTTTTGCCTTTAACATGGGCACATCCAATAAGCCTTTGCTTGACCCTGTAGCTCCTTATACATACTACCTTATTTCTTGACATTTTACTGCCAAATTGCTTGCTGCCTTCATTTTCTCCCCATTGATTCTCTCCATAACTCTCCCCACCACACACCCAGTGTTCTCTCACAGTTATCAATAACTGCCTTCTAGCAAAAATCCAATGGCTTCTTCTTGGTCCTCATCCTTCTTAACCTCTGAGCCTTCTGCCGCACTCAGCTCACTGACTACCTCCAAGTGCTTCTCTCCGAATTTCCATGACACCACACTCCCCTGGTTCTTTTCTCTACCTCTTCCTTTCTTTCTGGTACCAATTCTTCCTCCCTTCACCTAAGAGGTTTATACCAAAGGTATGAATGACTAATAGTTGGACTCACTGCATTAACCTCCCTGAGGGTATCTGCATGTTCAATGAGATTGTTCATTAAACCAAAGTAATGAATCTCTGACATAGAGATGTCAGGGAGTATAGGAAAATATTTCGGAAGAGGGAAGACAATTCTAACCCCTGATCAACCATACCAGAGGACATATTCAACCTTCCTCCTCTACCCTGCCCCCTTCCTAAAATAAATAATCCATCTTGAGCCCTCTGTGTTTCCCTCTGGAGATATTTACTCCCTAGGATGGCACATCTGTCAGTGACATCCAAATCTCTGACTCTCTCACCCACATTTCCATACTATTCTAACAGCTGCCTAGAACACATCTCTGCTTGGATACCTATAGTCACTTGAAAGTTAATGGGTCTAAAACTATATTCATGGTCTCTTCTAGCCCATGGGTCACCACTTCCTGCTGACCTTCCTTTCTGAATGTGCCTCAGATTTGCCCCTTACACTCCATTCCCTGTGCATCCACCCTAGTCGGGGGGTACTTAGCACTTCCCATCCCAGCTGGACTTTCATTTTCTAGTCCCATCCCCTCCAGTTTACCTGACATACATGGTTGTCAGATTAAGTATCATAAACACCTCTTCCATCATGCTTCTCAACTACTCAGTCATCTTTAATAATTCACTATTGCCTGCAGCATCAATCTACTCTTGCCTGATGTCCAGGGTTCTCCATAACCTGGCTCCATGTGACTCAGTCTTTTCTTTCACTATGCCCAACATGCTTTCTCTGCTGCCAATGGGCTGCTTTCTTCACTGTTCTCTCCTGAGCTCAGAATGACCTCTACTGTCCAAATTCCTTCCCTTTTCTCTTCATGGCACTCCTACTCAAGCCCTATTTCCCTCAAGTCTTCTTCTTGATAGTTCCTTTCTTCGAGTTTCTATGGAATCTACTGTTGAGATTGCACAATCTGGCATGGACTATTTTGGTTTGTTTTCTAGTTGCAACTTGTGTTTTAATTTGTTTTTCATGAATGCTTTGAAGGCAGGGGCCATTACTTATTCTTTCTTCCTATCTCCCACATCACCCAGCAGAGTGGGAGACCAAGAATAGGTGCTCAGTTTCTGATCTAAATGTTCTAGCATTTGACCTTGATGGAAGGATAAATAAAGGAAGAGAAATACGAAAGATGGAAGAGATGGTTTTGAGATTTGAAACACCGTACCTCACATGTTCCATACTGCACCATTACTTGTGACATAAAAAGCACATTTCCCAAGGTCTTAATGTCCTCCCCTTCCCATGCCTGAATAGGTTCGGAAAGTATCTGCAACTCCAGCTGTTTTCTCTTTCTCAGATCTTGGCACTGCCCCTGCAGAACCAAAGCAGAGCACAATGGAAAGGAAAGCTTATGAAACAGACCTAAAACAAGATCAAAGTAAGATGTGGCTTTTCACTCTCAGATTCCCACTGAGTCCCTACTCCCCACCATGAGTCCCATGACCAGATACATTCCTGAGACCCAGAAAGATCCTCATCCGAAATCTCAAGCTTAGAGCCCCTAAAAGTTTTGTGAGGAAGAACGACTTTTCTTTTTGTCAAAGCCTCAAGATAAAATGGTAGGAGGGACTTGTTTCTCCCTCCCTGCAAGGGGTATGGGAAGAAAAGTAGCAAAATCACATCAGTCAGAGCCAGAAGAACAAATAGTAGATTCAGATTTGCTGGTCAACCCATCCGTGCCTTAGCTCTTCTCCACCCTGTCTATCTTTGAGTACATAGTGCTTTAGCTTAAAAAGCAATTTATTTTTCTCAAGTAGACCCAGTCTCCAACCAAGTAACCTCTTGATAATGACCAAAAAAAGAAAAAGAAAAAAAAACCTCTAGAAGCTATAGAAAAATAGAAAATTCAATTCTTTATGTCACAACAAATCAAACCAATCTTATAATGAAAACACAGACACTGTTCTGTCCCTTGTGTGTGGGCTAGTAATAGAATGCTCTGAAAAAATATACTAACTTAATTTTTATTCCTAAAAGGACTGAGAAAAAGGTGCAACAGAATTTCATGATGACAAACTGAAAATACAAACCAAGAAGTCATCAGTTTACAATTTGTCAATACTATGTGAGATATGAATACAATTTATATATGTGTATATGTGTATGTATTAAATCACTGCTTCAGAAAGTGTGAGGTATTTTAAAGTAATTTAACAGCATTCTTTCAAAATTGAATATGAAAATGAGCATATGGTTAGTCTATGTTACCGTATTTCCAAATGAATGTCACAGGTTTGGGGGATTTTGGTTTTTTTTTAAATAAAATTTCTACTGTCACTTTCAGCTAAATGGAGACTTCCAGAAAGAACTTCATTGTACACATATTTATGAAGCACCTACAGTGGGAATACATATGCTACAACTGTCAAAGCAAGTTTTACCACATGAAAGTGATCCGCAAGAAATTTGATTTTGAAATTTTTCATTCAATTTACTTGGGAAACAATAAGTGAGATGTGAATCATAATAAATGCCATGGGTTTCAGGGGCCTGTTCTATTAGATTGAGCCATATAAAACTGCCAATATTCAAACTTTTTTGACCTACCACAATGGTAATTTTAACCTAATACATCATTCTGGTCTTCAGGTTGCTTTTTAACCATGGACACATCAATTATTGATGTTTCCAAAGCAGTTAAAACCAAACGATGGTGGATGTTGCATCACAACTTTATTGCAAGGATCAATAGCTAGTAAGCATGGATCCAAATCACATAGAGTGCTACAGAAATGTCTAAAGTGGAACTAAACTTGAACGTCCAAGATAAAGTTTTCTTTCCTTGTAAAACGGAACAAAGTGGTTTTACATCAGTGGGTTCAAGACAACACATTAACTATCATGCTTCAAATACAAGATTACAGTTATCTTTGAATAGTGATCTATGTAAAGCAATTGTATTTTAGTAATTTTTTTCCTTTTAGATTTGAAGGACCTCTTTGTCGTATGCAAAGAACAAATACATGCCTTGTGGCGTAAGTAGTTGAACCCAGTATTGATGTCAATCAGAGAACTATGAGTTGCACAGACATAAGATGAGCAACATGGGGTAAAGACAAAGACTAAAGGAAACCCCCCACCTACACAACAATGCTTAATGTGGCAGAGACTTCAAATACAATTGCTTTATACCCTCAGCCTGGCAACCTTTCATAGGTAAGCATGATTTTTGGAAGGCAAAATTAAGTGAAGCAATCGCTGCAATACTGTCACTAAAGCTTATTGTTTCCATTCTAAAGACCTTTGTACAAAGAAAGAAAGGTTACACACAAATCACTCTTTTAGGAACAAAACATACAAAATGGAGAATTCTAAATTTAGAGCATCGCCTACCATGAGATTTCTGAATGCTATGATTGCTTTCAGAATATCCTGATGATCTGGATGAGTATCCTATTAAAAGAACATATTTTAAAACAATATTAGAGGAGAACACATCAGTGGTTGCCAGGGGCAAGGGGAGGGAGGAGGGTGTGACTAAAAGGGATGGCAGGAGAGATTTTCGCGGGGTGAAGGGACTGTTACGCATCTTGATCGTGACGGTGGAACGTGAATCTATCTGTACATGCGTTAACATTCATAGAACTGCACACGGAAAGAAAAAAGTCAATTCTAGCGTATGGTAATTTTTTAACTTTCTTTATTAGAGAAGCTGTGGGTTTGCAGAACGATCATGCATCAAATACAGGATTCCCACATACCACCCTCTTATTAATACCTTGCATTGGTGTGAAACACTTGTTACAATTTTCAAGAGCACATTTTGATCATTGTACTATTGACTAGAGTTCATGGCTTAACTTAGGGCTCACTGTTTGTGTAGTGCAGTTCTATGGGTTTTTAAAAAATATTATTCTGGGACCATATGTAACACCTAACATTTCCCCCTTTTAACCACATTTAGATACATATTTCAGTGCTGTTCATTACATTTACAATGTTGTACTACTATCATGCCCATCCATTATCATTAGATGATGATTTTAAAAATAAAAAAATAAAACAGCTTTTGGAAGATCAGCATTCCAATTATTAAGTGATTAAGAAATTAAGAGAGTTGGTAAGACATCATGTATTTGGTAACAAATGGCTAGGTGTGATTATTGGGGCATGAGTTCCCATTTCCCTTTTTTGCTGCTATACTTTCGATAATAAATAATCATTCTTTTGGGGGGAGCATCATTAGATCATGTTGTTAGTAGCCAAGAGGAGGTAGGGAATTGTGGAAGCAGAGTGGTGGTTATAGCAAAATCAATTCAATCCCATTTCTTTTTAAAATGCCTCCATTTTCTTTCAGCTGACTCAACAGGGCAGATGGAGAAAAATTTCCATGTGTCATGCCATGAGCTCATTCTGAAGCAAGCCCATGGTACTTAGCACTCTCCAAAGTGGACAAGTTCAAAAATGGCTTTGAGGAATTTACATCTCCATAACTGTTTATGAAGGAAAGGGGAGAAATTCTTGCTAGTGTGTATATATGTAACCTTTAGAACTGAGCTAGTAGAACGGGAAGACAAAATCTACTGCTCAACCAGCCTTGGGTAATAAAACACGGAGCTGATCAGACTAAGGTTCAAACCCAAACCCAGAATGGCATGGTTTATGAAAAGTAAAGTTGTACCCCTTTATATTCAAACTTCTCCTTATCAAAAGCAGAATTTCCGGTTCTACTCTACCCTTAGCCAGCAGCCATGCTAAATGATGAGAAAGCTGGGAAAGTATTTCACCCATGGGGAATTAGAGCTAAGGCTGTGCATTATCTGATGGGAAATGGAAGGCAGCCAAAGATATATGACCAACAAGAAATGGAGGCGGGGTGGCAAAAGCAGGCTCCAAAACAAGGAAAGCCAAAATCTAGACAGTAGGAACATCTGGGACCCCAACCCTGAAATTAAGTGTATTATTTGTTCTTCAGCACCCAGCAGTAACTGAAACTGAGGCCGGCAGTTTCTGGATTTTTGTGACAAGTGAGGAGGGGCCAACCTCAAATGGTTCAGTGAACTGGTTTAGCTTTTGGAAAGGCATCCAGAGGTCAGCACCTTCCCGAGCCCTAACCGAAATTTCATTCCGGCAGGCTTTACTCACCAGCTACCCACTGCCTCCAGCTTTCAGGCAGGTCAAAAACCCTGAGAATGTGGTTTCACTCAGAGTATATGCTTTCAATCCTTACTAAGGCTGACAAGCCCGGCAGTGTGCAACTTTTCTTTTCTTTCTCTTTTTTTTTTTTTTTTTTTTTTTAAGATAATCAAACCTTTTAAAAACCTCAAAACCTTTCCCCAGACACAGGAAGAGCAACTAGGGTAAATGCGGCCTCACCCAGTGGACCCTCCTTTCCCACCCACGCCTCAAACCTGCATGCATGATCGCCCTAGGAAGGCTCAAGGATCTAGCCCTGCTGCTTGGTTTTTAATAACTAAAGAATTTGGGCTCTTGTTGACATTTTTTCAATTACCAGGTCTCACTGAAAAAATTAATATTTTTAAAAGGTCATAGCAATGCTACCAACTGTTTCAAGTAAACTTGAAAGGTTATAAACCAAAAAAAAAAAAAGTGAGGGGATTTTGATGTAGATGTATTGATGCAGAGAGAGGTAAATGAATCTTGAATTCATTTATTAATCTTTAAGGAGATACCAGAATCTTCCATTGCAATCTAGAGTCAGAAAGCTTAATGATTGCTGTGCTCTAGAGTAAAGATATATTCCTGTCTATAGGAAAAGGGTTCTCTGTATTTTCTGATATTGTTTTCCTTTGTTTATCTCCTGTAATAAATTGGTTAACAGAATACGAGAACAATGGAAGATTCCTTGGCCTGATTTTGATCAAACCACCTTCCACAGCTGAGAGAGCAGAAGAAAACCGAAGTCAACAAGTTAGAACAGACTCAAGGGAAGCAACAGGACTGAGGCTGGGAGGAGAAGAGGAGCAAGGGAGAATGATCATGAATATTTAGAAGTAAGGAATGGGGGTCTTATTTTGCTCCATAAAGAGAGGAAAACAAGAAGCTGAGAAAGAGGGAAGATTGGGGAAAGCAAATTTTGTGACCAAGACATATTCTGAATTCCTGAGCAAGGCTACTTTGGAAGTAAACTGCCTGCTTCCTCCCTAGCAAAGGAATACACATTGTCCCTTACCTCCATATGCCGTTCCAGCTCTTGCAAGAGAGTAACATACTTTTCCAGGCGCATGAATGGTTTGCTGAGGCTTGTGGTTAAAATGAGGATACCTGGGCTGGATGCACCTTGATTTTCCATAAATTGTTCCAGATCATCACTACAAAAAGAATAAAGATAGTTTTGGTACTGGTTGATATTCCATGTAAACAATTATTAACCTATTATTATTTTATTGTATTTCATGCAAGAAAAATTTGTTTCACTAGTCCAGATGCTGTGCAATTCATTTCAACTCAATTCAATAAGCCTTTATTCAGCTCCTCCTGTGCAACCAGCACTATGCCCAGCACTGGGGCTACATTGCTGAATCAGGCACTCAGGATCCCTGGCCACATCTACTCATCCCAGAGTTATTTATTGAGCATCTACTAAATGCCAGGCTATGTTCTAGGTGCTGGGGGTGCAGCAGGAAACAAAACAAAAATCCCTGCCCTTGAGGAGCCTGCACCCATGGGGCATTACAGTCTAGCAGACGATCAGTACATAAAGTTAAAGAAGGATTTTCTTAGTCACTTCAAACACTCTTGTTAGTCACTGGTCAGAAGCCAAGAGTAACAACTATCCCTGGAGTACCCACTTTTAATGTTCTGGAATCAAGTTCTGAATTCAAATATCAGCGTGTTTGTATGAGTAACCACAAAATCTCGTAGCCTAGGATCTGAAAGCAGAGCAGCAGGCCACCCAGACATTTTCATAAGGGAGGAATGTGGTTAAAATCATTTAATATTTTATGAACTCTGTCCTGTAAAATGTCTAATTCTAAGCTTGTGCTCTCTCTGCCCTTCAGCACCCTCCTGGACCATTTCCTTTCTACCAACAGGGGTGCTGAATCCTGTGGCTTTAAGATCATTTTAATGTACAGTTAAGCCAAATATAATTAGAGAAGGAAACCTACTGCCTAAAGGATGGCATGTTTTGAATCTTCTGCTTTATCACTTGATCCTTTCATCTCCTTGCTTGCCTAGGCATATGCAGTCAATTACAAGTCTTTTGGTATGTTTATTCCTTTGCATTTCCACTGACACTGCCTTATTTTCAGGCCTTCATCTCATCCCCTCTGGTCCATTTCAGTACTCCAATGGGTTTCGCGGCTTCAGGTTTTTTTCACCTCCAAACCATCTTGCTAGCAGCCACTTTAAGCCAGTTGCTTTCCTACTCAAAAACCTTCAATAGGGAAGCGGCTGTGGCTCAGTCAGTGGGGCTCCCGTTTACCATATGGGAGGCCCGGGGTTCCGTTCCAGGGGCCTCCTGGTGGGGGCGGGTCCGCCGGCATGGCGTGGTTGGCTGAACCAGCGAGCACAAGCAGCAAGGGGGCGATAAATGAATAAATAAATAAAAATCTTTAAAAAAGAAAAAGAAAGAAAAAAAAAAAAAAAAAAAAACCTTCAATAGCCTGTAAGCTCAAGTCTAAACTTTTTAGGCTCCTACTGGTCCCACCAACCTTTCTCACCACTCCCCAATAGGAGTCCTCTACTGCCAAATGTCCTACTTATTCTCCCTAGAACATATCTTAGGAAGTGGTTGCCAACTGGTGTGTTGCAATAGGTTGTGAAATGTATTCAAAGAAACTTACTGTCAGTAATAATTAAGACATGAAAGGCATTAAGAAAGGGAAATATTGCAGGTTATCCCTATTAATAATAGACATACTCTCCTTCCTTGGGCTTTTGAGAGTAAGAAGGAAAGGGGTGAAGTTTCAGCTAATGCACCAGCAGCTTTGAGTCACTGCAGTAACACGTGTGGAGTGGGGAATAAAGAGCTAGGAATCGCTGCCTTTACGGAAGCTAAATCATATCTGAGCACATCTGAGTGGTCGCATATAACCATCAGTGGTGACCATTTTATCAGTTTTTGCAATCTTGCTCCAGAAGCAGCCGAGAGGAGGGAAGCGCCCTGGACTTGGAGTCATAAACAGATTTGGTGACCCTGGGTGAGTTCCTGAGCTTCACAGACTCATCTGTGAAAATAGAGATATAGGCTGCTTCCTAACAAAATTGCAAAGATTAAATATGCAGTTTTATAAGGCTTGTGTTTCATGCTAAGACCTTTACAAGCGTTCATTCTTGTTTACTGTTCACAACAACATTTCAACATAGGTGTTAGCCCCATTTTACAGATGAAGAACCTGAGACTCAGGAAGGGTGAGTAACAGCTAGTGTGTGGCTGTTGGGGCTCATAGAGTGTTCCATGACAACAGACTGCCTCTCCACAGGAAAGTACTTTGTAAACTTTAAAGTAGTCAATGGCTGCTCTTTTTATTACTATTATTATGATTCCAAGACAAATACCTAGCTAAAATCACATCTTTAAAAATTACCAGTACCTGTGATTTCCAATTTAATGGAAACTCAATTGATATATATTTTCCAACCAACAACATCAACATCAAGAGCAGAGAGAGGTTTAAAAATTCATTGCCTATAAAATATGATTAGGAAAATAGGATTTGGAGAGTGCATTTGAGTAGAAACATAATTTAGAGAATTATTTTCTATATTTCTTTTCAATTTGGTAAACAAGTCTTATATTTCCTTTCCATGACTTAATGACTCTCTGTACCCTTAACATTCTACTCTAATTGATGCAAGGGTTACAACAATTAGAAGCAAAATTGTCTTTTGTTGTTGTTGTTGTTATTGCTTTCCATGAAATATTCTAACTTCCAGGCTTGCTAAACACTATAACTTTTATAAATGTTTCATGATACCATGGGATCACTATCTTAAGTTATAAACAATGGTTTGGAGGAAGAAAAGAAAATTTATTAGTGCGAACAAAAGAACAAAAGTGTTTTATAAAGCCACTGCCCATTATGATAAATAGATCTTAAGACACGTTTTCTTTATCCAAATAAATTTAAGACACAAATTATCCATATCTCATCATACCAAAGAACAACCTTTGTCTTAGAAATACAGTTTTTAATTTTATACCACCCATTTGAAACATCAGTGGGTAAAGACTTGTTTTTCAAACTCTGTCCATGTGATATGATACAATAGCAGCTGTTCTCCACATATGAATGCTGTTTGAAACTCAGCATACATTTATCTCATAGAAAGCATAGTGGATGGGGGAGGCGGCTGTGGCTCAATCAGTAGGGCTCCCGTTTACCATGTGGGGGGCCCCGGGTTCGGTTCCCGGGGCCTCCTGGTGGGGGCGGGCCCGCCCGCACGGCGTGGTTGGCTGGCCCAGAGAGCACAAGCAGCAAGGGGGGGATAAATGAATAAATAAATAAATAAATAAATAATTAAAAAAAAAAAAAAAAAAAAAAAAGAAAGCATAGTGGATGGGGTTCTGGTACTACCATACATACATTATAACAACACTTCAGAACTGAGCCATCTCACGTAACAGTGTTTCTGTGGCATCTTTGTGTCGATTTCTAATTTGAATGATCATATCTCAACCTTGAGCAGTCCTATCAAAGGAATCAAGACTCTCCCTTCCTATCCTCCCCTTCCTCCCACCAGCATTTCATGGGCTTCACCATGGCCTAGAAAGGGTTGGTGAGGCTGGAGGAGCTTGGAGGCCTGGGACTCTGGACAGTGAAAAATCCCAGGGATGGGCTCCTACTGGGTTGAATGGATTTCTATTATTCCTTTTGCTTTGATCTATCCCCAAGGATTAGACTGTCTGCTTCTTTTTCTGTCCCCACCACTTTTTGTGACAAGATTCACTTGCTCCCTTTCTGGTTCCTCAGAGAAACAGAACGGAACCTAGACACAGAATTGTTCCTATGTTCCTAGTCCCCAAAGCAAGTACACAACTCTCTGCGGTTTCTCAAAGTCTTCATTGTTGGCAACAGTGGTAAACAGAGTGCATAAAAATAACAATAGGAAAAAGATAGAGATGAAAGTAAGGTCTGGATCCCTCTTAGCACCTCCTTCTTTCTCCTTGCCCTGCTCTCTCTTTTAACCCTGGGTCCTTTTCCCTTATGAAAAAAGATGGATGCTATATGGAAGCACAGATAGAAAGTGGGGTTTTTTTTGTTAGGGAGAGGTTATTCCCAGGAAGAAACAGGAGATACAGTAGCAAATGAGAAAGGGAGAGAGAGGGAAAATCCCAAAAGATCTCAAACAGGGGTAATAGGTTTTTTATTATTATTTATTTTTAGGAGGTACCGGGGATTGAACCCAGGACTTCATTCGTGGGAAGGCACTCAACCATTGAGCTACACTTGCTCCCGGTGATAACAGGTTTTTTGCCTAGGATAGCCACTCAAATATATGCAAATGTGGGGGAAACACCAAGGTTGGGGTCTGTTTATTATATATTCAAATTCAGGTAACGCATTTTTTAACGAGGCACTTCCAGGCAATCATACAATTTTAAAGCTGGATTCCTTCTCATTGTCACTTGTCACAAGCATTTTTTTATGTCATACTGCCACCTGCAGGCCAAATGAAAGACATTCACCTGAGTAGCCTGCTCAGGCTTTGAGCTATTTTCCTGCTTCTGAGTATCTACAGCCAAGACAAAGTAGACAAAGAACAGAAATTCACCAATGATACTATGTCAGCTGAAATATTCATCTAAAACAGTATTTTTCATCCTAATTTTCAGTTCATTTCATTCACCTATGCCCTGCTTCTAGTATATCAGCATAAATTATCATAAAATGCATGTAAAATAGCTGAGATTATATCAGAAACACATCTGGGGAAATCTCCAAGCATGTTCATTTAATTTCCATCACTTACATGTAAATCAACCAGTGAGGTAAAAATTCCAATCTATAGGAATTCTAATGAGTCTTCTATCATTTCAAGGGATATTATAAAATTCTCAAAAAAACAGCATTAACCAAAATCAAGCAAACAGGATATAATTTCTAAAACATTGAGGATCTGTAGATTAACTGTGCAACAAACTAAATATCATAAAGTTTTAAGGAATTTCTGCTTTTGTTCATAAAATTAAATTCCTAACATAGGTAAAGATCGTCAGTAACATTTTAGCACACAAAGTTACAATAGAAACCTCTCTAAGTACTACAGAAATTCTCCCATTTGAGGTACGCCATTTCTTTCTGGCATTTATCCAGAATTAATATTCTTGGAATTTTCTTCCTAGATCAAAAGGAAAACAATCTATGCTTGTATAAATAGTAAGTGAACATGAGGGAAGAATCTCATTTTATTGGTATTAAGGAATTTGCCTTTATATACACATGGATGTCCATGTATCCATCAAAGGAAAAATGACTGAATCTATTTTTTTTCTTTATTGAGAATATGTAGTAAAGTATGAAAACATTGCTGGAAATGATAAAAAGCAAATTCAGGATTGTGGTCCCCTATAGTGACAGAGGAGGGGGAAGTAATATTGGAAAGTATAGAGTTTCAGTTGCATCTATAATTTGTTTCTTAAACTGGATGGTGAATATTTTATATTATTTCAACTCTTTTTTGTGCTCAATATATCTCATTTAGCAAAAAAGTAACTAGGATTTGGCAAGTAAAAGACAAATAAAGTAGATATGGGGAGTAGCAGAAACTACTTCATATGCTGAGTACTTAATATGCATGATCTTATTTAATTCTCACAGCAACCTTGCAAGGTAAGTTGTTTTATCCTTATTTTACAAGTGAGGACACCAATGCTTAGAAGTTAAATGAATTACCTGAGGTAATAGAGCTGACAAATGGCAGAAGAAATGAGAATTGAGACAGCATAAAGGTGGTAAAACGTTTATACTCAGATCAGGAATGCAGCATGCCAGGGTTTAAAAGAAAATGGTGAGAAAGAAAATTGTGGGATATTGGTGGAGTCGGGAGCTCCAGGACTCAGTCCTTCCACCAGAACAACTATTAAACAGGCAGAAACAGTCTGAAACAACTATTTTGAAACTGCAGAGGCCAGAAGAACACTGTACAGCAGCCAGGGAAGAACAAAGAGGAAGAAGCTGACAAATTATGGTAAAGAATAGTAAATTGTTCTCTCTGTGCAGAGGCTACTGGAACCCACCCCACACTCTTGTGGCAGGCCACCACGGAGTCCAGCCCCTGGCTAGCTCACTGGTGACAGAAAGGGACATAAAAAAAAAATCCTCTCCCCAAAGGCCAGGGGTGGGCATGGCTGATCACTGAACATGGCTTTTGATTAGCAACTGCAAATCACTGGGGGTCCAGTTCTGAGGGCGACCATTGTTTCAACCCACCTGGGACAAAAGCTGCGAGGCAGAAGAGACTTAAAGATGTTAGACTACCTCAGGGCTGCGGTGGGGGGGGGGAGTTAGTGAAGGGCAGCTTTTGCTGGGCAGGCCAAGAAAGCTCAGCTTTAGGGCATCATAGAAGAAGCTCTTGGAGCCCTTCCTGATCCCCTCCCCAGAGTACATTGGAGCCATTTTACACCTCCTGAGTTCAGGCAGGGCCTTGTTTTGCAGGGGAAAAACTAACTTGGGAAAGTCCTCTTTCCAGAATTTGCCCTCCGGGCATTATGGGAGTCCCAGGATGAGATGAAAGAGAGAAAGGGGTAGAAGGACTATTCAAAGAAATAATGACAAATAACCCCAACTTAGCAAAAGATGTGAATATGCACATTCAAGAAGCCCATGGAGCATCAAATGGGATAAACACGAAGAAAAACACACCCCATTATATATTGGTCACCCTTTTGAATGCAAGGGACAAGTTCTGAAAGCTGCAAGTGAAAAGCAACATGTAATGTACAAGAGAGTCCCAATTAGATTGAGTGTCAATTTCTAATCAGAAACCATGGCGGCAAGAAGGCACTTAAAATGATGAAAGAAAACAATGGCCAACCAAAAATTTTATATCCAATAAGACTTTCAACAGGGAGAGATTGAGACACTCCCAGGAAAATAAAAAAAGCTGAGGGAATTCATCACCACTAGACCTGCCCTGCGCAAGCAATCCTAAAGTGAGTTTTTCAGACTGAAAGGAAAGGACACTAGACAGTGGTTCAAAGTGGCATAAAAAAATAAGACTGGCAGTAAAGATAACCATTTGAGTAATTATAAATGCCATTATTATTGTAGTGTATTGTTTGCTATGTAAATCCACTTCTCACTTTCTACATGTGCTAAAATGCAAATGCATAAAAAATAATGATATGGAATTAATAATTAGAATACAGGTCACCAGAATATAGGAGGGTAGAGAATGGAAAGCTAAGGGTTAATCTGTGCAGAATTTGTTAAAAGGTTGTTTGTAAATCTTTGGAAATGAATAGAAATGGTGAAAGCACATCATGGTGTTTGTAACTAGCAGAGCTATTATATGGGTATGACAGTAGTTGAAAGGGAAAGTCTAAGGTCCTGTATATTACTAGAAGGAAAGCTAAAAACTATAACATGGGACTGTATAAGATAGTAAAACATCAGGGAAGCGGCTGTGGCTCAATCAGTAGGGCTCCCGTTTACCATATGGGAGGCCCCTGGTTCGGTTCCCGGGGCCTCCTGGTGAAGGCAAGCCCGCCCCACGGCGTGGTTAGCTGACCCAGCGAGCACAAGCAGCAAGGGGGGGAATAAATGAATAAATAAATAAAATCTTTAAAAAAAAAAAAAAAAGATAGTAAAACCTCATGTAAAACACGAATATGGGTGATATTGCATATATAAGACTGTTTTGACAAAATATAAATACCAATACACTAGAGAGAAGGAAATAGAATAGCAGCTTTACGGCAGGGGAAGCATAGAGAGATTGAGAGGTGATGGGTTTTATTTGTTTGTTTGCTTTTTGTTTATTACTATTATTGGAATAATGAAAGTGCTCTAAGAATGATTGAAGGGATGAGTGCATATGCCAAATACCATTGATTGTACACATTGGACGGATTTATGCTTTATTAATATATATCAATAAAATTGATTTTTTAAAAAGTAATGATAAATCTATGGCCTTGGACATACAACGTACAAAGATATAAGTGGTAACAAACACTAAAAAAGAGGAAATGAATATGTGCCTGCTATTGAAGCTAAGTTGATATCAAACTAAATATGATTGTTACATATTTAGGATGTTAAATTTTAACCCCATTGTAAAAAGGAAAATTGATTTTAAAAAAAAATATGTCCAGAAAGAAAAGAAAAGGCACTCAATATTGCATGACACAAAAAATCAAATAAATAAAAGAGTAGGCATTAATGGAAGAATTGAGGGGCAAAAAAGGTATAAAACATACAAAAGTTAAATAGGAAAATGGCAGAATAAAGTCCCCCAATTATTAGGAGTGACTTTAAATGTAAATAGATTAAACTCTCCAGGTAGAGGTTGGCAGAACAGATAAAATAGCATGACCCAACCATATGCTGTATGCAAGAGAGTCACCTCAAATTCAAAGATACAAGAAGATTCAAAGTGAAAGGATGGAAAAATATAAAATGCAAGTAGTAAACAAAAGAGAGCTGGGGTAGCTATGCTAATACCAGATAAAATAGACTTTAAGACAAAAACAGTTATGAGGGACAAAGATGGTAATTGTTTACTGATAAAGAGGATGAGCCAACAAGAAGATGTAACAATTATAAATATAGATGCAACTAACTGCAGAAATCCAAAATATATGAAGCAAATACTGAAAGACATGAAGGGAGAAATTGACAGTTCTACATTAATAGTAGGAGACTTTAATAGACCACTCTAAATAATGGATAGAACATCTAGTCAGAAGATCAATAAAGAAATACAAGACTTGAACAATACTGTAAACAAACTAGACCTAATAGGCATATATGTAACACTTCACCCAACAAAAACACAATACACATCCTTCTCAAATGCGCATGGGTCATTCTCCAGGATAGATCATATGCTTTGTCACAAAACAAGTCTCAATAAATTCAAAAATATTTAAATCATAAAATGTGAATTCTCGGAAGGAATGAAGCTAGAAATCAATTAAAGAGGGAGAAATGGAAAATTCACAAATATGTGGAAACTAAACAGATTCTTAAACAACCAATGGGTTCAAGAGTAAATCACAAGCAAAATTAGGAAATAGCTTGAGGTAAATGAAAATGAAAAGACAATATATCAAAATTCATGGGATGCAGTAAGGCAGAGCTGAGAAGAAAATTTATAGCTCTAAATGCTTACATTAAAAAGGAAGATGGGAAGCGGCTGTGGCTCAATCAGTAGGGCTCCCGCTTACCATATGGGAGGCCCCGGGTTCGGTTCCCGGGGCTTCCTGGTGAGGGCAAGCCCCCCCGCATGGCGTGGTTAGCTGACCCAGTGAGCACAAGCAGCAAGAGGGGGATAAATGAATAAATAAATAAAATCTTTAAAAAAAAAAAAAAAAAAAGGAAGAAAGGCTTCAATCCAAATACCTAATCTCAAAACTGGAAAAACTAGAAAAAAGAAGAACTAACTAAACTCAAAGCACACAGAAGAAAGGAAATATATTAGAGCAGAGATAAGTGAAGTAGTAAATCAAAAAACAATAGAGAGAATCAATAAAACCAAAAGTTGGTTCTTAGGGAAGATCAATAAAATCGACAGACTTTTAGCTATACTGACAAAATTAGAGAGAGGATACAAAAAAATGAAAATCAGAAATAAGAGGGACATTACTACTGACCCCAGAGAAATACAAAGGATTTTAAGAGGATATTATGAACAGCTGTATGCCAGTAAATTCGAAAACCTAAATGAAATGGACAAATTCTTAGAAACATGCAAACTACCTACACATTGACTCAAGAAAAAAAATAAAAGATCTTAAGAAACCAATTACTAGTAAAGAGATTGAATCAATAATCAAAAACCTCCCAACAAAGAAAAGTCCAGGACCCAATGGCTTTCACAAGGGAAATCTACCTAAACATTCCAATAAGACTTAACTCCAATTCTGCTCAAACTCTTCCAAAAGTTGAAGAGGTGGGAACACTCCATAAGCTCATTCTACGAGGTCAACATCACCCTCATACCAAAGTCAGTAAAGATACCATAAGAAAAGATAACTACAGACCAATATCTCTTATGAATATAGAAGCAAAAATCCTTGACAAAACACTAGCAAACCAAATGGAAGAGAATTGAGAGCTCAGAAATCAACCCTCACATATATGGTCAAACTGATATTTTACATGGGGGCCAAGACCACTCAATTGGGAAAGAATAGTCTCTTCAATAAATGGTGCTGGGAAAACTGGATCTCCATTTGCATAACAAAGAAGACGAACCCCCTACTTCACACCTTATACAAAACTTAACTAAAAATGGATCAAAGACCTAAATATAAGATCCAGAACTATCAAACTCCTAGAAGAAAATGCAGGGAAGCATTTCAGGACCTTATATTAGGCAATGGTTGCTTAGACTTTACACACAAAACATAAGCAACAGAAGAAAAAAATGGGTAAATGGGCCCTCATCAAAATTAAAAACTTTTGCTCCTCAAAGGACTTTATCATGAAAGTAAAAAGACAACCTACACAATGGGAAAAAGTATTTGGAAACCACATATCCAATAAAGGTTTAATGTCCAGAATATATAAAGAAATCCTTCAACTTAACAAATAAGCAACTAAAAAATGGACAGAAGATTTGAACAGACATCTCTCCAAAGAAGATATACAAATGGCCAGAAAGCACACAAAAAAGATGCTCAACATCATTAGCCATCCTGGAAATGCAAATCAAAACCACAATGAGATAACATTTCACACTCATTAGAATGGCTGCTATTAATAAAATGGAAAATAACAAGCATTGGAGTAGATGCGGATAAATAGGAACACCCATTCATTGCTGGTGGCAATGTAAAATGCTATAACCACTGTGGAAGACAGGTTGGCAGCTCTTCAGAATGCTAAGTATAAAACTACCATATGACCCAGCAATCCCACTACTATGTATATACCCAAAAGGATTGAAAGCAGGGACTTAAACAGATATTTACACACTAATGTTCATAACGGCATTTATTCACAATTGTCAAAAGATGAAAGCAACCCAAGTTTCCATCAACCTATGAATGGATAAACAAAATGTGGTATAGACTTACAATGGAATATTACTCAGCTATAAAAAGGAATGAAGTCCTGTCGTATGCACAACATGGATGAATCCTAAAGACATTATGCTGACACATGGGATCGAAGGCCCCTCTCAATTAGAGTTGGAGTGGGCATCACCACCCCACAATCCTCAGGATTGGGGAATAAAATAAGGACTGGAGTGGACTTATTTGTATTCTACTATAGACTTGTGATTCTAGCAATGGAAGAAATTATATCATTGATGTGGAGACAGTGGCCACTGGAGGTGCTGAAGTCAGGGAGAGGGAAAAAGAGGTGTAATATGGGGGCATTTTCAGGACTTGGAATTGTCCTGAATGACACTGCAATGACAGATACAGGCCATCATGTATCCTGCCACAACCTACAGAATTGAGTGGGAGAGAGTGTAAACTACAATGTAAACTATAATCCATGCTTAGTGGCAGTGCTCCAGAATGTGTTCATCAATTGCAATGAATGTACCTCACTAATGAAAGAAGTTGTTAATGTGCGGGAAAGTGGGAGGTGTGGGGAATGGGGCATATGAGAATCCCTCATATGGTTTTAAATAACATTTTATGTAATCTAAGTATCTTTAAAAATAAATAAAAAATACATTTTAAAAAGACCTTATGCTGATTAAAATAAGCCAGAAACAAAAAGAGAACTATTGTATCATTTCACTGATTTGAAACAATTAGTATAAGTAAACTCATAGAGTCAGAATCTACAATATAGGTTACCAGGGTGCAGGGTGGGAATAGGAAGTGGGAAGTTAAGGCTTAAAATGTACAGGGTTCCAATTTGGGATGATGGAAATGTTTTGGTAATGGATGGTAGTGATGGTAGCACAACACTGTGAACACCATTAACAGCCCTGAAATATATATCTGAACATGATTGAAAGGGGAAATATTAAATTGAATGCATGGTAACAGAATAAAAAATTTTAAAAATCTATGGAAATTCACTACACAGTGAACCCTAAGTTAAACCATAGTCTTTAATTAATAGTACAAATATTAAAATGTGCTATCATCAATTGTAACATATATTCCACACCATTGCTAGGTGTTGGTGGTGAGGTGGTATATGGGAATCCTGCATTTTACGTATTCTTGTTCTGTAAACTTACAACTTCTCTAATAAAGAAAAAAAAAAAAAAGAAGCCAGTCTGAAAAGCTACATACTGTATGGTTTCAACTATATGATATCTGGAAAAGGCAAAAACTATAGAGATAGTAAAAATATCAGTGATTGCCAGGGATTTAGGGGGAGGGTCCATGGATAAGTAGGTGAAACACAGGGAATTTTTAAGTAGTCAACCTATTCTGCTATGAAACTGTGATGGTGGATACATGATATTTTGTCTTTGTCAAAACACAGAACAGGGGCAGATGTGGCTCAAATGGTTGGGCATCCGTTTCCCATATGGAGGGACTTGGATCCAATCCCCGGGACATCCCGGTATAATAAAGAAAAATATAGAAGGTGCGTGGGCACGCTGCCAGGCCCTGTGGAGCAGGTGAGCTGTCTGGCCCCGCGAGTGGGTGAGCCCCCAGGCCTTGCTGAGCCACGCAGCAAAATGATGACATAACAGGAGAGAGATGCAGGGGAGAGCCAAGATAAGATGCATTGAAAAACCAGGAACTGAGGTGGCACAGGTGGCAGAACGCCTCTCTCCCACATCAGAGGTTCCCAGGATCGAATCCCGGTGAAGAAAGGAGGAGAAGGATAAGAGGAGAGGGCAGGAAACAGACACAGAGAATTGCCCAATGAATGGACACAAAAAACAGCAAAAAAAGAAAAAAAAAAAAGCAGGCGGCGGTTAAAATGGATAAAAAAGTAAATAAATAATAAATACATCTTTTAAAAAACACACAGAACAGTACAAAAAAAAGAGTTAAACTAAATCACAAACTATGAGCTGCAGTTAATAATAATCATCAGTATTAGATTGTTAATTGTAACAAATGAACCACAGTAATGCAAGATGTTAATAATAGGGGAAACTGGGGGCAGTCTATGAGAACTCTCTGTGCTATCTGTTCAATTTTTCTGTAAATCTAAATCTGTTCTAAAACAAATTCTATTAATTTAAAGAAACTGAGCTAGGAAAAAAATAATTGAAGGAACTAAATGTTACACTGGAAAATATTAACTTGATGCAAAAGAAAGCAGTAAAGAAGGGACAGAGGGAAAAAATGACATGAAATATACAATAAACAAAAAGTAAAATAGAAGATGTAAATCCTACCTTTTCATTAATTACATTAATGTAAATGGATTAACCATTCCAATCCAAAAGTAGAGACTGGCAAAATAGATCAGAAAACATGATTTAACTATATGTTAACTATAAGAGACACACTGTAGATTCAAAAACACAAATAGGTTGAAAGTAAAAGGATGGAAAAAGATATGCCATACAACCTGCAAACATAAGAAAGTTGGAGCAGCTATACTACATAAAACAACATAGATTGTAAAACAAACAAAAATGTTACTAGAAATAAATAGGGGCATTTTATTATGATAATAGGGTCAATCCATCCAGAAGATATAACAATTATAAATAGGGAAGCGGCTGTGGCTCAATCAGTAGGGCTCCCGTTTACCATATGGGAGGCCCCGGGTTCGGTTCCCGGGGCCTCCTGGTGAAGGCAAGCCCGCCCGCACGGCGTGGTTAGCTGACCCAGCGAGCACAAGCAGCAAGGGGGGGATAAATGAATAAATAAATAAAATCTCAAAAAAAAAAAACAAAAAAAACAATTATAAATATATATGCGCCTAACAACAGAGCCTCAATATAAGTGAAGCAAAAACTGACAGAACTGAAAGGGAAACAGACAATTCAGCAATAAGAGTTGGAAACTTCAATATCTGACTTTCAATAATGTATAAAACACCTAGGCATAAAAATCAACAAGGAAATAGAAGAGTTGACAACATTATAAACCAACTAGACCTAAAAGACAGCTATAGAACACTCCATCCAGCAACAGCAGAATACACATTCTTCTCAAGTCCACATGAAACATTCTCCAGGATAGGCCACATGCTAGGCCAAAAAATAAGCCTCAATACATTTGAAAGTATTAAAAGTGTACAAAGTATGTTCTCCAATCACAACTGAGTGAAATTAGAAATTAAGAGAAAGGAATTTGGGAAATCAAACTATGTAGAAATTAAACAACACACCCCTAAATAAACAATGGGTCAAAGAAGAAATCATAAGGGAGATTAGAAAATACTTCGCAATGAATGAAAATGAAAGCACACCATACAAATCATAGGAAGCAGGGAAAACAGTGCTTAGAGAAAAATTTATAGCTGAAATGATTATATTTAAAAAGAAGAACTATCTTATGTCAATAATCTAAACCTCCACCTAAGACACCAGAAAGAAAAAAAAAGCTAAACTAAAACTAAAGCAAGTAGAGGGAAGGAAATAATGAAGACTAGAGCAGAAATTAATGAAATAGAGAATAGAAAAATAATGGAGAAAATCAACAAAACCAAAAGTTGGTACTTTGAAATGATCAACAAAATTGGCAAACCTTTAGCTAGACTGATCAAGAAAAAATAAAAGAGAGAAAATTCAAATTGCTAAAATCAAGAATTAAAGAGGGTCATTACTACTGACCTTACAGAAATAAAAACGATTACATGGGAATACTATGAACAACTGTGTACCAGAAAATTAAATAATTTAGATGAAATGGACAAATTTCTAGAATGACACAAACTACTGAAAGTGATGTAAGAAAAATTAGAAAATATGAATAGACCTATAGCAAGTAAAGAGATTGAATCAGTAATCAAAAATCTTCCCACAGAGAATAGCCCAGGCCTAGGTTGCTTCACTATTGAATTCTTCCAAATGTTTAAAGAAAAATTAATACCTGCCCTTCACAAACTCTTTCTAAAAAAAATAGAAAAGGAAGAAACGCTTCCAAACTCATTCTATAAGGGCAGTATTACCCTGATACCAAAACAAAATAAAGACATCACAAAAAAGAAAACTAGAGAATAATATCTACTATGAATATAGAAGCAAAAGTCCTCAGCAAAATACTAGCAAACCATATCCAGGAATATATACAAAGGACAATACAACATTACCATGTGGGATTTTATCTCAGGAATGTAAATTTGGTTTAACACCTGAAAATGAATCAATAGATTAAAGGACAAAAACCACAAGATCATCTCATTAGAAGCAGAAAAGGCATTTGACAAAATTCAACACCCCTTCATGATAAAAAAACATTCAACAACATAGGAATAGAAGGAAACATATTCAACATGATAACGAGCGTCTATGAAAAAACTACAGCTAACATCATACCTAATGGAAAGACTGAACGCTTTCTCCCCAAGACTGGGAACAAGACAAGGATGTTCACTCTTCCCACTTCTATTCAACATTGTACTGGAGGTTCTAACTGGGGCAATTAGACAGACAAACAGACAGAGAGGAAGGAAGGAAGAAAGGGAAGGAAGGAGAGAGGGGAGGGGAGAGAGGAAAAAGAAATAAAAGGCATCCATATTGGAAGTGAAGAAGTAAAAATATGTCTATTCACAGATGATATGAAATTATATATAGGAAAAACTAAGGAATTTCCTAAAACACTATGAGAGATATAAATGAGTTCAGTAAGTTTGCAAGATATAAGAATGACATACAAAAATCAGTTTTATTTCTGCAAGTAGCAATGAGAAGATTGAAAATGAAACTTAGAAAATCCCATTTACAATAGCATCAAAAGTAATAAAAAACACTTAGAAATAAATTTAACAAAAGAAGTGCAAAACTTGTACTCTGGAAACTACAAACATCATTGAAAGAAACTAAACAAGACCTACATAAATGGGAAGACATCTCATATTCCTAGAGCAGAAGATTTAGTAGTTTTAGATGGCAAACTGATCTACTGATTCAACTTAAATCTCTATCAAAATCCCAACTTTCTTCTTTGCAGGAATTGACAAGCTGCTTCTAAATGGATATGGAAATTCAAGGGATCCAGAAGAGCCAAAACTTGAAAAAGAAGAACAAAATTGGAGGGTTCACACCTCCCAATTTCAAAACTTATCTACAAAGGTACAGTAATAAAAACTGTGGTACTGGCATAAGAATAGACATATAAACAAATGGGGTAGAACTGAGTCCAAAATCAATTTATGGTGAATTGATTTTCTAAAAGGGTTACTAAGACCATTTCAACAAATGGTGCTGGAGCAATTGGATATCCACATGCAAAAGAATGAAGTTGGACCATTACCTCATACCATATATAAAAATTAACTCAAAATGGATTAAAGACCTAAACAGAAGTGTTGAAATAACTACTTTTAGAAGAACACAAAGGCATAAATCTTCATGACCTGGATTAGGCAATGGTTTCTTATTTATCATGCTTTGAGTGTAAGGTTTAAGAGACCCCCACCCCCACCTATTACACGATCTTGAAGATGTTTCCTTATATTATCTTCTAGGAGTTTTACGGTCCTGGCTTTTTATTTTGAGTTGATTCTTGTATAGGGAGTAAGATAGGGATTTATAAAAATCAAAAGCACAGGCAACAGACGATAAGATTGGGAGCAGATGTAGCTCAAGTGGTTGAGCGCCTGCTCCCCAAGTATGAAGTCCTGGGTTCAATCCCTGGTACCTCCTTCAAAAAAAAAAAAAAAAGATAAGATAAATTGGAATTCATCAAAATTAAAAATATTTGTACTCCAAAGAACACCAGCAACACAGTGAAAAGACAATCCACAAATGCAAGAAAATATTTTCAAATCATATATCTGATAAAGATCTAGTATCCAGAACATATAAAGAACTGTAACTCAACAGTAAAAAGACAAACAACCCAATTTAAAAAGGGGCAAAGGATTTGAATAGACATTTCTCCAAGGAAGACATACCAATAGCCAATAAGCACATGAAAAGATGCTCAACATCATTAACCATTAGGGAAACGCAAATCAAAACTATAATCAACATGGCAGCATAAGACATCCCTTTAAAAAAACCTCCCCAGAGATTCAGTGAATAAAAGGACAAATCCCACTTGCTTAGAACTCAGGAGGATGGTAGAGACTGGAGAAGGACTCCACAAACACTGAATTGAAGAAAAAGGAAAATATCAAGTAGCAAAATTCTGCCCAGGCCTGCAGATCCACTCCCTCTCCTTCACTCGGTCCTGCACAGCTTGCAGAGTCCAGATCCCTCCCACCTTTCACTAAGGACAGCGGTGATAGAAGCCCCCACTTATTCAGGCACATGGACCCAAGTCCACAGAGACCCAATGTGCACAAAGTCTTACTGGACGTCCTTTATACGTGATCTTTTGCTTCTCTCTTGCTGCTCTGAGCATTTTCTCTTTATCTTTTACATTTGACATTCTGAATAATATGTGTCTTGGCGTAGGTCTATTTGGATTTATTCTTATTGGGGTACAGTGTGCTTCTTGGACATGAAAGTTCATTTCTTTCGTGAGAGTTGGGAAATTTTCAGCTATTATTTCCTCAAATACTCTTTCTGCCCCTTTTCCTTTCTCTTCTCCTTCTGGAACTCCAATGACACGTACGTTCTTGCGTTTTGTGTTGTCATTCAACTCTCTGAGCCCCTGCTCAATTTTTTCCATTCTTTTCTCTCTCTGTTCTTTTCTCTCTTCAATTTTAGCTGCTCTGTCTTCAGTATCACTTATTCTTTCTTCTATCATTTCGAGTCTGCTGTTGTATGCTTCAAATGTATTTTTACTTCACCCATTGTGTCTTTCATTCCCATGAACTCCGTTACTTTTCTGTTCATGATTTCAAATTCTTCTTTATGTTCGCGCAATGACTTCTTGATGTCATTGATCTCTTTAACTATATTCTCTTTCATCTCATTAATTTGATTTTGGAAATTTGTGCTCATCTCACTGATTAGTTCTCTCAAATTCTGTGTATCTTCTGGGACTTTGCAGTATTCCTTTTCTTGGGCCATGTCTTCTATTTTCTTAGTATGGCTCGTAATCTTTTGCTGGTGCTTAGGCATCTGGTTAGTTTGTGTTTTACTTAGATACTCTATCTCTTTCTCTTTTATGGGGTTTTAGTGGTAGGAGGCTGTGAGTTACCATAGCTCTTTGATTTTTGGTTCAACCTTGATTGTTAGGATTGTTCTGCTGGATGCTCAGAACTGGGCACTGGACCCAGTAATTGGTTGTAGAGTCATTTCCTAGGGCCTTGGGCAGGGAGGCTATAGAGGCCAGGAAAAGCCTCTCTTACTTATTAATTTTCTTATGTGCACTTCCTTGGTCTGCCAGGAGATGGCGCTTGTTGGAAGCTCTCAATTCAATGCACGGTCTGAGCATATTTGTTGTGACACAGGCCAGATTAATGTGATAGAGCTTCCTGTCTGGAGGCTAAGAGCCCTGTGATTCAAACTTTCTGAGACAGTTCTCCAGACTTCTCTCGTAGCGCCCCCCTTTTCCCAGCTAGGAAATATTTCCACTCCCTTCTGAATCCTCAACAATCAGTCCCTCTTAGTAGAGGAGGAGATTGGGAGGTTTGTATTTCTTTAACCCCTTGCAGGCTCCAAGGCAAACAATGGCGCAGCCCCACCCAGCCTGGAAGGGCTCTAGGGCCAGGGCAGACCAAACCCGGGAATCCAAAGCAGGGTCAGCCCCAGGCTCTCTCTCCCCTCTCCCGTGGTGTCCTCAACAATTAGTCCAGGCTAGAAGAGAGGGAGGTTGGGAGGGTCGGATTTCTCCAGTCCTTTCCGGGCTCCCAGGGCAAACCGCAGTGTGGAAGGGTCCATGGGGCTCTGCAGCCCAAATTTCAGGTCCGAACCTGAGTCAGCCTAAGGCTGTGTCCCTCTCTCTCCCCTTTCCGGGAGAGGCAGATCCCTGAAGCCCCCTTTGTCTGTGGTCGCAGGCCCAGGGGCCCGAGAATTCTGAAGAGTGTGGGGGAGGGTGCCAGCAGCAGCAGAAGCTGCTACTTGCAACTCACGGTTCTGTTGTCGCGATTTCCCTCTTCTGTCCCTCTCTCCTCTGGGTGGTGTGCAGCCTTCACCTGCTGTCCTAAACCCTAGAAGATCTTTTTCGGGGCTGTTTCAGCTTGTCCTCTAGCTGTTTTTCTGGAGAAGAGATTCCCGTGTCTTATTAGTCCGCCATCTTCCTGGAAGTCCCCGAGACCCAATGTGAAACACAAGCCTTTGGGGATTGCTGCATACAAAAGGACCCCTCCTTATGAATGATATACTTCAATAAATTGTTTTGTTTTTTTTAAAAAAAAAGGACCCCCCAGGAGGGAGGGGGCCAGGGAGGGAGAGAGACCAAGAGTAAAATGGCAGCTGGAAAGTGCTGTACTCACTCAATCCAGTTTCTGTTGAACAGATCGCCTAAATGCAAAACAGACTTTTCTGGAGTGATACACCATTCTGGATTGACCCCATCTGGCTCCCCAGGGTGAGATGGAAGAAACCAGAGGCAGAAAAGCCTCACAGAGAAAAAAAAAAAGGGAAGGGTTCAACTGAACTGTTATAAGACTGGAGAGCCCCAGAACTGAAAGGAGTAAGAAAAACAGGATACTAAGTGAGGGAGAGAGAATTTAAACAAATCACAGGAGCTGGGGAGAAAATTCTGTACACACAAATACACACACATACAACAGATCAAGATTCCCAGAGAGGAACAGAGGAAAGGAAGTCTTCTCCTGGAGGTGAAACAATTACACAAAATACATAAGGCAAACAATGGCAAAACTGAATGGAGAAATAGAAACCTCCACAATAATAGTTGGAGACTTCAACACACTAATCCCATCAATAGATGGAACATCTAGACAGAAGATCAATAAGGAAACAGAGAACTTGAATAATATGATAAATGAACTAGACCTAACAGACATATACAGAACATTGCACCCCAAAACAGCAGGATATACTTTCTTCTCAAGTGCTCATGGATCATTCTCCAGGGTAGACCACATGTTGTGTCACAAAACAAGTCTCAATGAATTTTAAAAGACTGAAATCAAACAAAGCATTTTCTCTGACCATAATGGAATGAAGCTGGAAATCAATAACAGGCAGAGAACTGGAAAATTCACAAATATATGGAAATTAAATAATACACCATTAAACAATCAATGGGTCAAAGAAGAAATTATGAGGGAAATCAGTAAATATCTTGAGAATGAAAATGAGAACACAACATATCAAAACTCATGGGATACAGTGAAGGCAGTGCTGAGAGGGAAATCTATAGCCCCTAAGGCTTACATTAAAAAAGAAAAAGTTAAAATCAAAGACTTAACTGCACAACTGAAGGAACTAGAAAAATAAAAGCAAACTAATCCCAATGCAAGCAGAAGGAAAGAAATAACAAAGATTAGAGCAGAAATAAATGAAAAAGAGAATGAAAAATAATAGAACTAGCAAAACCAAAAGCTGGTTCTTTGAAAAGAGAGAAGATGCAAATAAAATCAGAAACAAGAGGGGGACATTACTTCTGACCTCACAGAAATAAGAAGGTTCATAAGTGGCTACTATGAGCAACTATATGCCAACAAATTAAACAATCTAGGTGAAATGGACAAATTCCTAAAAAAACACGAACCTGCAGTAACTCTATAAGAAATAGAAGACCTCGTCAGACCAATTACAAGTAAAAAGGTTGAATCAGTTATTTAAAAAAAAACTCCCAACAAATTAAAGACCAGGACCAGATATCTTCACAGGTGAATTCTACCAACCATTCCAACAGGATTAATGCCAATCCTGCTCAAACTCTTCCATAAAATCGAGCAGAAGGGAAAACTACTGTCTTAGTTTCCTACAGGGCTGCCATTGCAAAGTACCAGAAATGGGTTGGCTTTTATAATGGAGATTTTATTTAGGGTAAAAGCTTACAGTTCCTGTACTACGAAATGTCCAAATCAAGGCACCATCAGAGATGCATTCTCACCAAAGTCAGCTACTGGTGATCCTGGTGTCCTGCCACATGGTGAAGATGGTAACTGATCCCTGCCTTCCCCTCCAGAATCTACTGTCTCCCAGAGCTCAGCCATGGGCAACCAGGCATAAAGCTTGTCTCTTTCCGGGCCTCCTCTCTCAGTCTTAGCTCCTCTGCATTCTTCCTGGGTATGCCCTGGGCTATCAGTTGTATGGCTCGTCTCTTCAGCCTTGAGCTGCTCCATGGGCCCAGCGTTTTGGGGGCTTCATGCCTAAGCTTCAGCTGCTAGCAATCCTTGAGGCTTCTCTCACATGGCAGGATGAAAAATGGCAGCTTCCTTTCTCTGTGTCTCTCTCTCTCTCTGTCTCCATTTATATAAGACCCAGCAATAAGGGCAGAGACTCAACCTGAGTCATGCCTCACTGACATAATCCAATCAAAAGCAATCTAATCAAGTGATCTAAAGTGAATCAAATGCAATCAAAGGGTACCACACAAACAGAAAGAGATTAGTTTAAGAACATAATCTTTTTCTTTTGGGGATTTATAAAAGAACTTCAAACTGTCACACTGTCTAACTTATTCTTTGAGGACAACATCACCCTAATACCAAAGCCAGATAAAAATACTTTAAGAAAAAAATTACAAACTAATTTCTCTTATGAATATAGATGCAAAAATCCTCCACAAAATACCTGTAAATCAAATCAAACAGTACATAAAAAAGAATTATACGCCATGATCACATGGGTTTTATCTCAGGTATGCAAATGTGTTTCAACATAAGGTAATCAATTAATGTGATACACCAAATTAACAAAACAAATTGACACAGAACAGGCATTTGACAAAATCCACCATCCTTTCTTCATAAAAACTCTTAGAAAAATAGGAACGGAAGGAAAGTTCCTCAACACAATAAAGGGCACATATGCAAACCCCACAGGTAACATCATACCAAATGGTAGAAGATTGAAAGCGTTCCCTCTAAGATCTGGAACAAGACAAGGATGCCCACTGTCACCACTGTTATTCAACATTGTACTGCAAGTTCTAGCCAGAGCAGTCAGGCAAGAAAAAGAAATAAAAGACATCCAAATTGGAAAGGAAGAAGTAAAACTTTCCCTATCTGCAGCTGACATGATCCTATATACAGAAAGTCCCAATAAATAGACAACAAAACTACTAGACCTAATTTTTTAAAAATCAGCAAAGTGGCAGGGAACAAGATCAACATGCAAAAATCAGTAGTGTTTCTATACATTAGCAATGAGCAATCTGAGGAGGAAATCAAGAAAAAGTTTCATTTATAATAGCAACTAAAAGAATGAAATATGTAGGAATAAATTTAACTAAGACTGTAAAGGACATGTACACAGAAAACTACAAAGCATTGCTAAAAGAAATCAAAGAAATACATAAATGGAAGGACATTCCATATTCATGGATTGGAAGACTAAATATCGTTAAGATGTCAATTCTACCCAAATTAATTTACAGATTCAATGTAATCCCAATCAATCTTCTTTGAAGAAATGAAAAAGTCAATTATCAAATTTATTTGGAAGGGTAAGGGCCCCAAATAGCCAAAAATACTTTGAAAAAGAAGAATGAAGTTGGAGGACTCACATCATGACTTTAAAGCATATTACAATGCTACAGTAATCAAAACAGCACTGTACTGGCACAAGAATAGACATATTGACCAATGGAATTGAATTGAGAGTTCAGAAATAGATCCTCATATCTATGGCCAATTGATTTTTTTTTTAAAGATTTTATTTATTTATTCATTTATTCCCCCCTTGCTGCTTGTGCTCGCTGGGTCAGCCAACCACGCCGTGCGGGTGGGCCTGCCCTCACCAGGAGGTCCCGGGAACCGAACCCGGGGCCTCCCATATGGCAAACGGGAGCCCTACTGATTGAGCCACAGCCGCTTCCCTGGCCAATTGATTTTTGACAAGGCTGCCAAGTCCACTCAATTGGGAAAGAATAGTCTCTTCAACAAACGGTGCTGGGAAAACTGGATATCCATATACAAAAGAATGAAAGAGGACCCCTATCTCACACTATATACAAAAATTAACAAAAAATAGATCAAAGACCTAAATATAAACATAAAACTCCTAGAAGAAAATATAAGAAGCATCTTTGGGATCTTTGTTAGGCAATGGTTTCTTAGACTTTACACCCAAAGCATAAGCAACAAAATTAAAAATAGATAAATGGGACCTCCTCAGAATTAAACTTTTTTTTTTTTAAAAGATTTTATTTATTTATTCATTTATCTCCCCCCTGCTGCTTGTGCTCGCTGGGCCAGCCAACCACGCCATGCGGGCGGGCCCACCCCCACCAGGAGGCCCCGGGAACCGAACCCGGGGCCCCCCATATGGTAAACGGGAGCCCCACTGATTGAGCCACAGCCGCTTCCCAGAATTAAACTTTTGAGTATCAAAAAATTTTGTCATAAAGTGAAAAGACAAGACAATAGGAGAAAATATTTGGAAACCACATATCCTGTAAAGGATTAATACCCAGAATATATATAGAAATCTTACAATTCAACAATAAAAACACAAACAACCCGATTTAAAAATGAGTAAAAGACTTGAATAGAGATTTCTCCAAAGAGGTTATACAAATGGCTAAAAAGCACATGAAAAGATGCTCAACATCAATAGATTTTAGGGAAATGCAAATCAAAACTACAATGAGATATTTCACACCTACTAGAATGGCCATTATTATAAAACAGAAAACTGGGGAAGTGGATGTGGCTCAACCAGTTGGGTGTCTGACTACCATATGGGAAGTCCTGGGTTCAGGTCCTGGTGCCTCCTTAAAAAAAGAAGATGAGTAGATGCTGCCCCCACCGCAACAAGCAGATGCCACAAGCCAGTAATGCCACAGCCCGTGGGGAGCAGATTTGGCTCAGGCCGTTGGGCACTCACCTCTCATGTGGGAGGTCCCGGGTTCAGTTCCCGGTGCCTCCTGGAGAAGGCAAGCAACCAATGAGCAGACAGATGAGAGAACCATCTGGGGGGGGGGATAAATAAAGTAAATAAATAAATCTTTAAAAAAACAATAACAGAAAACTAAAAGTGTTGGAGAGGATATGAAGAAATAGGAACACTCATTCATTGCTGGTGGCAATGTAAAATGGTGCGGCTGCTCTGGAAGACAGTTTGGCAAGACCTCAGAAAGCTAAGTATAGAATTACCATATGATCCATCAATCCCACTACTACATACATGTGCAAAATATTGAAAGCAGGGACTCAAACAGATATTTGCACACGGATGTTCATAGCGCCATTATTCACAATTGCATAAAGATAGCAACAACCCAAGTACCCATCAACCAATGAATGGATAAACAAAATGTGGTATATACATACAATGGAATATTATTCAGCTGTAAGAAGGAATGAAGTCCTAATGCATGTGACAACATTTATGAACCTTGAGAACATTATGCTGAGTGAAATAAGCTGACACAAAAGGACAAATACAGTATGATCTCACTGGTATCAGAAAATTATAATAAGCAAACTCATTGATTGAGAATCTAGAATATAACTTACCAAGGGATAGATTGGGGGTAGAGAATGGGGAGTTGTTGGTTAATTTGTACAGAATTTCTATTTAGTTTGCTTGTAAACATTTAGAAATGGATGGTGGTGATGGTAGTACATTATTGTGAGTGTAATTAACAGCACTGAATTATATAGGTGAATGTGGTTAAAAGGGAAAACTTTAGGTCATATATATTACTAGAATAAAAATATATAGAACATAGGACTGTATAATACAGTAAACCCTATTGTAGAATATGGACTATAGTTAATAGTACAAGAATATTCTTTCATGAATTATAACAAATATATGACACTAGCACAAGGTATTAATAATAGGGTGGTACAGGGAAAAATACACTTAATGTAAACTATGGACGAGTTAATAGTACTATTTTTAAAATTTTTTAATAAATTGTAACAAAGTATATTAGTCAGCCAAAGAGATGCTGATGCAAAATACCAGAAATCTGTTGGCTTTCATAAAGGGTATTTATCTGGGGTTGAAGCTTACAGTTACCAGACCATAAAGTATAAGTTACTTCCCTCACCAAAGTCTGTTGCCACCTGTTGGGACAAGATGGCTGCCGATGTTCAGCCTTTTGCTTCCTCTTAAGGCTCTGTGGTTCCAGCTTCTTACAATATCAGCTGTAGGCCATCAGGCTCTCTAGGCTTCATCTCTCTCCCCAGGGCTTGGTTCTCTCCGGGCTCAGGCTTGTGTCTCTCCACAAGGTCAGCTGTAGACTATCAGGCAAATGGTTCTGTCTCTCTTCCTGGGGCTTTTTCTCTTTCCTCACAACCAAGCTCTTCTGTGTGCTTACTTCCCAGGGCTCTATCTCAAAACTCAGCATCAAAACTCAACTCAAAAATCCAACTCTGTCCTTTGCCATGTCTTTTATCTGTGAGTCCCCACCCATCAAGGGGCAGGGACTGAACACCCTACTGATGTGGCCCAATCAAAGCCCTTATCATTATTTAATGAAGTACAAGTAAAACCTCTGAATCCAATACACTCTAATATGCCCAGAGGAAAAGACCAGTTTACAAACATAATCCAATACCTATTTTTGGAATTCATAAACTAAATCAAACTGCTACACAGAGGACACTATTGTTAAAAAAAATTATTACAATTACATAAAAGTGCTGTCATCAATTGTAACATATGTTCCACACAAATGCAAGGTGTTAGTGGTGGGGTGGTGTATGGAAATCCTGTATTTTATTCATGATTGGTCTGTAAACCCACAACTTCTCTAATTTAAAAAAATTAAAGATATGTTCACCCTTGGAGAAATGGCTGCTTCTAAGCCTGGGTCAGGGAAAATACAAGATAAACCTAGAGCTTCTTGTAGTGTCAGGAAGTAAGGAAGTGCTCAAAAAAACAAAAGGATGGAGCATGTAAAAGTCACTCAGGTATCACACTCTAGAAACACTTATGATAAAAGATGAAACAATTTGAACAACAAATAACTAACATAGCGTTGGATTATAAAGCCAAGTCAAATAAGTAAGTATGAATCCATACTGATACAAATAAATGATTGAATAGATTAAAAAATGGGGGAGATTGGACAAATCTTCCTTATAGAAGACTATTAAATAATATATTTAGTTATTCCCTTCTCCATGAGAGTAGGTATGACTTGGTGACTTGCTTCCAAAGAATAGAGCATAGAAAAGGAGAAAGAGTAACTTTACAATAGAGAAATCTATTAGGTCAACATCACCAGTAATCTCATGTGGATATCATGTAAACTCTGATATGATGTCATGAGAAGGACACTTCACCTCTGTGGTATTCTTTCCAAAAATCCATATCCACTGTCTAAGCATGAGAATAAACCACAGAAAAACCCAAATTGAGGGATATTCTACAAAACACCTGACCACTACTCCTCAAAACTATCAAAATTATTTTTAAAAACCCAGACAATTTTTCTTAGATGTCTACAGTAAAAAGAAAGAGACATGACAACTTAAGGCAATGTGGAGATCCGGGTGAGATCCCAGAATAAAATAAGGACAATAATGGACAAACCTGGGGGACTGATGTGGCTCAAATGGTTGGGCGTCCGTCTGCCATATGGAGGGACCCGGGTTCAATCCCCGGGACCTCCCGGTGGAAAAATGAATAAATAAATAAATAATAATAATAATAAAAAGAAAAGTTTAAAAAAAATTAAAAAAAAAATAATAATGGACAAACCTGCTGCAATCTAAATAAAGTCTAGATTTTAGTTAATATTAATGTACCAAAATTGTTTTCATGATTTTGATAAATATATCCTGGTTATGAAAGATGGTAACATTAGGGGAAACTGGGTGAAGGGTATTAAAAAACTCAGTGTACTGTCATTGCAAACTTTGTGTAAATAAACACAATAATTCCAAAGTAAAAACTTAAAAAAAAAATTTATTTATTCCCCACCCCCCCCGCTCCCCCGCCTCTTGTGCTCGCTGTGTCCATTCGCTGCACGTTCTTCTGTGTCTGCTTGTCTACTCATCTTCTCTTTAGGAGACACCGGAAACCAAACCTGGGACCTCCCATGTGGGAGAGAAGCACTCAATCACTTGAGCCACCTCAGCTCCCTGGCTTGTTGTGTCTCTCATTGTCTTTCTTCTTTGTCTCTTTTGGTTGCGCCAGCTCGCTGCGCAGGCTGGCTCACTTTCACCAGGAGGCCCCAAGAAACGAACCCAGGACCCCCCCATATGGTAGATGGGAGCCCAATCGCTTAAGCCACATCCACTTCCCCCCAAAGTAAAATCTTTATTTAAAAGGAAAAAAAAACATAATGTGATACCACCTCACATCCACTTAGATGGCTATAATAACATTTTTTTTTAAAAGCTGGACAATCACAAGTGTTGGCCAGGATATGGAGAACTTAGAGCCCTCATATACTGCTGCTAGAGATGTAAAATAAGTCAGCCACTGTAGATAAGTTTGGCAGTTCCTCAAAAAGTTAACATAGAATTACCAAGTGACCCAGCAAGCCCACTCCTAGGTATATACCCAAGAGAACTGAAAATATATCTTCATGTAAAAACTTGTACACAAATGTTTGTAGCAGCATTATTCATAATAACCAAAAAGTGGAAAAAAAAAACAAATTTCCATCACCTAATGAATGGATAACTCAAATGTAATATAGCTATATAATGGAATATCATTCACCCATAAAAAGGAATGAAATACTGGCAAATGCTACAACATGGGTGAACGTTGAAAACATCATGTCAGACACAACAGACCTCATAGTGTGTGATTCTATTTATATGAAATGTCCATAATAGGAAAATATATAGAGACAGAAAGTAGATTAGAGATTGCCAGGGGCTGGGAAGAGTGGTGGGGTAGGGAGTGATTGCTAATGGGTACAGGGTTTCTTTTGGGATGATGAAAATGTTCTGGAACTAGAAAGTGGTGATAGTTGCACAACCTTGTGAAGATACTAAAGAGCCCTGAATTGTATAGTTAAAAATGGTGGATTTTATAGTAAATTATATCTCAATAAAAAAGACAAATACAATTTAAAAATAGGTAAGGGATCTTAATAGACATTTCTCAAAATTAAGATAGACAGATAGCCGATAAGTATATGAAAAGATACTCAACATCATCAGTCATAAAGGAAATGCAAACCAAAGCCACAATGAAATACTCCTTCACACCAACTAGGATGGCTATAATCAAAAAGACCAATAGTAACAAGTGTTGGCCAGGACATGGAGAAAATGGAACCCTCATATATTGCTAGTGGGAATGTAAATTGGTACAGCCACTTTGGAAACCATTCTGGTGGTTCCTCTAAGGGTGCAACATAGAGTTACTATATGACCCAGCATTTCCACTCGTAGGTATCTACCCATGAGATCAGAAAGCATATGTGCACACAAAGACTTGTATGTAAATGGTAACAGCAGCACTATTCACAATCCATATGTCTATTAACTGGCATCCATACAATGGAACATTACTTGGCAATTTAAAAAATGAAGTAATGAAGTAATGGTACATGCTACAATATGGATGAACCTTGAAAACATTATGGTAAATGAAAGAAGCCAGACACAAAACCTATATGTGGTATTATTCCATTTAAATGAAATGTCCAGTATAGGCAAATTCATAGTGACAAAGTATTTTAGTGGTAACCTTGGGCTGGTTGAGTTAGGGAAAAATGGGGAGTGCCTACTAATGTGTACAGGATTTGTTTGAGGGATGATGAAAATGTTCTAAAATTTATTGTGATGATGGCTGCTCAATTATGAATATACTAAAAACCATTTAACTGTACACCTTAAGTGGGTAAATTGAATGGTATGTGAATTTTATCTCCATAAAGCTGTTATATAAAATGAAATGGCAATGTTCTATTTCTTAAACTGGATGGTAGGTACATGAGTGTTCATTTTATAATAATTCTTGGAAATTTGTATTTAGATTATTCTCTTTGTAGGTATAATAAAGATCTTAATAATACATTTTTAGAAGTCTGACAGACCTGGATTCTAAATCTGGCTCAACCACTTCACAGCTAAGAGTTCTTTGGCAAACTGCTTAATCAAAGCCTTCCAATGTCTTATCTGTAAAGCAGAGATGGTAATAATAGTAACTTCCTCATAAGCTTTTTACATCATGTGCCTGGCACATTGTCAATGCTATTATTATCTGATGGTAGCTATAAGCAGTTGAGCCACTTGCCAAAATAACCCAGTCATGACTACTCTTTCTTTGAATTCCAACTTCCATGTTTGCTATTCTACAAGAGTTCAAAACTTTGATCAGGGAAATAAAATTGATCTTCAATAGGACCTACCGAATTCTATCTTTAAAATGTCCTTACATACAGCTCCATTATGCTAATAAAGCTTCTTAACAAGCCAGGGCAAAAAAAAAAAATTTTCCCACCACTTCTGACAGTTGGCGTCAACTGGTGTTCTAGCTCAGCTTTTGGAGTTCAGGTCTGGGCCAGATGAAGAATAGAGGATTCTTTTCAATCTTGGGCAACCTACAGAATCCATGTCCATTCTAAATCTAGTCTCCAGATTAAGTCATAAGAGCCTCTGTGTGTTGTTCTTGCTATTGAACCACCTGAATTTCTATTACATGACTTCCAAGTTCAAGCTGCATCTTCAAGCCTACCTTACAGTTTTCTGGCCTAGATGAATGTGTCAGTGAATGTGTTAGGGACGGGTAGTCAGAAGGAGGGCAAGGCAGGATAGGAGAGCTGTAACACATATCCAGGTTCCTTGCAAAGACTCTTATTTCAAAAGGAAACACTATTCTATCATCCTGCATGAAGTTGACACAATTTATATTCATACATAATTACCCATATCATCTGACTCTATCTATACAAAATATAAATACATATAAATTAGAGAGATGGAAACACACAGCAGCTATGTATGGCAGGGGAAGGATAGAGAGATTGAGAGGAGATTATTAAGAGTTTTTTGTTTGTTTGTTTGTTTGTTGTTTATTATTATTAGGGGATTAATGAAAATGCTCTGATATTGATTGAAGTGGTGAATGTACAACTCTGTGATTATACCAAACATCATATGTAATTACTATCAGAGCCTTTGCTTAAAGTACCTGACACAGTGCACAGAAAGTATTCGTTTCCTTCCCCCTTCCCTACCAATATCTGCCTCCTAGCCATGGCACTGCTGAACCAAAGTGAAAGCAAAAAGAGATGAACATAGGCAGTTTAGTAATCTGTCAGCAATGCAGACAAAACATTCATTGGGGCAGGGAAAGGCTAAACCACTAGATTTAAATAAAGCTTTCCCTTCAGGAAAGCCTTCCCTAATCCTCCCCATCAGACTAAGTTGATATCACATTGTGAAATCTCACAGCATGCTTTCAATTACCCTTGTATAATACAACACTTCTACAATGTTTTGTTTAATTTCTCTCTCTATTTCTCTCAAGATTCTATGCTCTATGAGGGGAGGAGCCTTGTCTTCCTTGTTCACTACTGTATTCCCATCAGCTAGCACAGGGCTGGCACATAGTAGGCGCTCAATAAATTTTTGTTGGATTAAGAAATGATCAACCCATGTAACAAAGAATCAATTTCCTGGCATCACAAACAGGGATAATCAAGACTTCAACCAGGGATCCTGGATTTCCAAATGAGGTAGGTGGTCCTCGGAAAGCCTAATTGGGGAAACATTAACGATTTACCTGTGCTGGGTGAGCACATTTACAGCTGAAGGATGATTTGCACAGTAAGCCAGATACATAGATTTAAAATGAGGCATGAGGCTCAGCAGACAACCTCCTACTTTGTGTTGGTTTTCTGGAAACCTGTAAGCAAAACAAGTGAAACACAGAATGTAAAATAGGAAACAGAAGGTAAAGGAAGATGATTCCAGCTAACCACAGCAGCATGTAAATGTTTTGAAATGTTTTCCAAAGTTAAAAAGAGAAGCTATATTATGACTATTTTATCAATGAAGTGCAAGTTTTGGACCCCTGCTTTGAACTCTAGCCACCAAACATAGCTCTAATAGGTAGGGTGAGATAATTATTTGGGCTTAGCAGGTAGGATTTTTTTTTAATTTTTATATTCATATTTAGCATGGGCATGCTGAAAATACTCTTGGCTAATTTATGTGAAGTTCAAGTATAGACAAAACTAATCAAATCCAAAGTCACAAAGGAGTGTTGCATAGTCTTGGTAGCTTGGTAGTTGCTAGGCAGGATAGTCTTGTGGGTTTTTTCCATTAATTTTTTTAAATTACAGGTTACTCAATTTCATTGTAGAAAAATCAGGAAAGCACAAGAAACAAAAAAAAAACTCAGAATACTAACATTCAGAGATGTCTACTATAACAATTTTTGCATATTTATCTACAAATATGGAATCATAAAGATTACAAAATCTCATTTGCACTCAGCCTTTCTCGCTTAGCGAACATCCTTCCATAACCACAATCTAGATCCCTATTGGCCTTTGGAGTGGCTCCTCAGGTCTCCTTTAGTACAGCTCTCTTCATCTTCCTCCCTGGACATCTGCCTGTGCCTCACGAAGCACAAGAAACAGGCAAGCACCCCAATTTCCTTCTAGACAACAAAAGACTCCAACTTCTCTACCACGAGCTGCTTGGAGAAAATATACTGCCTGATGATCATTACAGTTCCCTCTGGAGTATTTAAGTACACACCTCCCCAACCTAGCTCGCCATCAAATAGGTTTTGTGGTTCACATAAAGATATGCTTTTCCTTTCCCCATTTTCTGTGTTTCAACTGTGAGCACAACAGACATGATACCAGGAGTGATTAATAAGAGGTTAGATAAGCTAGTGCAACTGAACAAATAAGCCGAAAGATTTTTTCCCCAAATAATTGGCAATGTACAAAAGAAATTATGTAATCAGAGTCTATGGGCAATTAAGATCTCATGTGTCTTTTATACTGACCAGAAGCAGTAAACTGATGATTTTTCAAGTCAAAAATAACTGGGGAGCAGCTGGAGCTCAAGTGGTTGAGCACCTGCTTCCCATGTACGAGGTCCTGGGTTCAATCCCCGGTACCTCCTAAAAAATTTTTTTACTAGATGTAGAGTCCTAATATACAACTAGTGGTTTGACGCTGTGAACTCCACCACTTAGTGCATTTTCTTTGTATTGCAACTTTGTTCTGGGACAGTGTATCAAAGATGTAATGAAGGTATGAATATAAAGTGCCTTTATCTAAATCAACAGAAAGAAAATAACGACAGCAGCTAAAAAAAAAAAAAAAACACCCAATGTAGCTGGCTATCTTAATAGCAACATGTAGCACTTACTTTGAACATTCTTCCAAGGCTTGGCAGAGCGTCTGTTGAAATGTGCATACTTCTTCAAAGTTTCCCAGTAAAGATGTAAACTCCACAGTACTCAGACTGAAAACAATATATGTAGTGTCAGTGAATAGAACTTGAGGATGACTCTAGTTATCTATCTCTAGTCTAGTTAGTTTGCTAACATCTGCCAAATAAGATAAGGGAAGCAATCTCTATATTTTAACCTTTGCCTTTTAAGTTGGTTACTTAAGCTCCTTTCTTTTTCCTATAATACAAATAATGATCCAAAGAAAATGAGAGGATTATAAGGAACATTTAGGTATTTTATAAAGCAATGAGTAAATGAATAACAAGTGCTTAATATCTAATTATTTAAATAGATAAAATACATCATAGTTGTAAATCAGTGTAAAAGCTTTTGACTATCTTCCTTTATAGGAACTGGGAAGATAATTGAAAGATATATAAGCTTGTATAATGCCCTGGGAAAATAACAAAATCTAGTTTCTCCTAAACTAAAGTGCTCATAAATCAACTAAAGGAAATATTTAGGAAAGGAAGTAAGAAGGAAAAAAATAGTACTGATTTTTTTTTTTTGGTGGGGGTGGTAGTGGAGTCGAGACAAATAAAGACAAACTGAACAATTTTATCCAGGGCCTCTGTACTAAGAATATTCTCAGCCTTTCTTCCCCTACCAAACAGCAAGTTATTACCAACAACAGGAGCTAACACGCATATAACTCTATTACAAATAACTCATTTTAACCCCACAACAACTCTGAAGTAGGTACTATTACTCTTTTCATTTTTGAGGGTGAGGAAAGCCAGGCACAGAGAGGTTAAGAAAATCACTCAAAGTCACAAAACCAGTAAATGGTGAAGCCAGGATTCAAACTGAAACGGAATTGTGGGGAGAAAAATTTTCTGAAGATTTGCTTAAAAGGCCAGTGTTGGGAGAAGATGTGGCTCAAGCAGGTGAGGTCCCGGGTTTGGTTCCCGGCGACTCTTGGAGAAAAACAAAAACAACAAGGAGACAAATGAAGGAACCAGCTCGGGGAAGCCGATGTGGCTCAGTGGTTGAGTGCTGGCCTTCCACATACGAGGTCCCAGGTGAAATCCCTGGTTCCGGTACCTCAAAAAAAAAAAAAGGCCAGTGTCTGCTACATGTTCTTTCTCCTTAAGACTATAATAAAACTAGGGGAGTAATTCCAAGACAGTAACTTCTGCTAACTAATAAAGAAAGGGAAGACCCAAACACACATTACCAGTAACCCCTAGAATTTAAAAAGCCCCTAGCACCTCTGTTATAATGCCCTCCTGAACCACAAGCTGGAAAGCCCCTATTTTGGGTGTCAAAAGCGAAACCTTCAGTCAGCCAGCCAGCTTCCCTGGCTGTTTCTTAAAGCAGCAAGCACCTGACTTGGGGGCTAACATGGGCCCTTCAGGATTAGACGGTAAACAGTCTGGTTTGCTCAAATCACTTGGGACCTGAGAGACAGTCAGCACTAAAGAAAACATACTATAATTGCATTGTGAATTTATTTTTGAAACCATGCCCGTCTGACTCAGGTCTCTTACCTCCTCTGCCCTGGGTCTTTTCCATTCCTTTCTCTCTTACTGTTTTTGCATTTCTAGTCAGTCACTCCATTTGAAATCTTACCATCTCCCCTCCCAGGGTTACCATTTCCATCTCCCTCTCCTCCTCCTCTGCCCGTTACCTCCAGAAAACAGAAGGTACATTTCACTCAGTGGCAGGAGATACAGTGGATCCAGTCTGGCCACTTACTGGTTATGTGACAGGCAAAGTATTAACCTTGCTGGGCTTCTGTTTTCTTATGTATTCAGTGAGGATAGTAATTTTTATCCCATGCACTAGACCCGATGATTTATTGAGGTCCACAGAACACTTCAGATTTCGAATAACAAAAAAAAAATTGTTATTAATCATGTTTAAACTTTTACAACACAGGAATATGAAATCCTTTTGTACTGAAGTCCCATGGAAATAACAAGTGGGAAATTTAGCAAGACATTATGCCTATGCAAACATAATTTGGAAAAGGGAAACAGTGAAGTATATAAAACTTATTTAAGCCTGAAGTCAATAGTTAAGGCAACCGTCCAGCAAAAGTAAATGCTTTCTGAGGTGAAAGGGGAAGGCTTTTGTCCTCTATTATACGGGACAACTGCTAAACTTTCTATTTGACTTACAGATCATAATCTCTACTGAAATTTAATCAATTAAAGTAAGAATACACACAAATGCAGTTAGCCACTATTTATTTGTCATTGTGCCTACAAGCACAAAAAAATGAATGGCCAATATTTTTCATTTGTGAAAACTAAAAGTATTCAATTTGGGCCTTAGGCAATCACTTCAGATTTCTAAGACCAGAATATGCTTGAACATTTTGTTAAAAAGAAAAAAAAGAAAGAAAGAAACACTAGCATCTTTTAATAATCCACCTTTGCCTGGGTAAAATGCTGACTTTAATTGTTCTTCTGAACCTTCTCAAAATGTTATACCCCTTTCCACCCTGAGCATGGGAAAAAGGTTCTATTCTAGCAAGCAAATGTCAGAGTGAGCACAACAACTTCCAGTTTATATGCCTTCTGAATAAAGGCACCAGGGAGTCCTTTTTCTGGAAGGTGAAACCAGATACCATCATTTTAAAATGTGCAAGATAAAAACTGAACAGAGGGAAATGCAGCTCTGCTCATCCCTTCCTTAGCCAGTAAGAGAAAGAAAGCCAAGCGCTCCAAAAGCAACATCTCATGTAATTTCTGTTGCTCCGGCCATGTTCTTAGCAACCTGTGATCTGTGGAAATTCTTCTACCAGGCAAAATCAATTATTCAGGGACATAAGGATAATGGCTCCATATGCTGGCATTATCTTGCTGTATTTATTTAATATGTCTTACTTGTTATTTGATTGCAGGGGTCTTAAGTAAGTAACAAGGAGAGACTGAAGTTCTTTAGCATACTCTTTTTCAGTGTCCAAGATGTTCTGTAACACCTATGGAGAAACAAAGGTCAAGGTATAGTGAATATCAGGACAGTCCAAGGTAAAATGTAGCTTTAGATCCAGGAGGCTTCTGAAGTATTTTTTTTTTTCCTTTTAACCAAAGTCCGAGAACAAAGAATCCCATTTACTTAGGCTAGCAATGTCAGTAAGGAGTGCAAAGTCCAAATGCACTTTGTTTCAATCCAGCAAACTACTTTAATAATGGCATGACAACTGGTTGTCATTGCATTGCTTATACAAACACAAGTTTTCAGAGGTATCTTCTAACTGGAAGTGTCTTGCAACTTACACAGTACTGTTCAAAATGCTTTCATGTGCTTTAAATCATTTTATTCTCAGGAAAGATTGCAGTTAGCTAACAAATTATCATTATTTCCATTTTATGGATGAGAACATTGAGGCCCATGACCTTACAACTTAGAGTGACAGTAGAATTTAAGGATAATGGTGAAGTTAAAAACACACCAGATTTTCTAAAAGTTGTATTTTTGATAGGCCTTTAGGGAACAAATTTTGAGGAAACAAAATAATTTTTTAAGCAGACTTAAAATGGGCCTTTTAATAAAAAGGTAAAAGGTGCAAGTATGAATGATTCAAAGAGAAAAGGAGTCTGGAATGTGGGGGATTTAACAAGGGAAATTATATTTATCAGGTTTATTAATGATAACAGAATTAAAATCCTATAGGCATGGAGGCAGATGTGGCTCAAATGGTTGGGCGTCCATCTGCCATATGGAGGGACCTGGATTCGATCCCCGGGACCTCCCGGTAAAATAAAAATATATATATACAGAAGGAGCATGGGCTGCCAGGCTCTGTGCCGGTGAGCCGCCAGGCCCCGGGAGCCATGCAGCAAGATGCTGACGTAAAAGGAGAGAGACGCAGGGGAGAGACAAGACGAGATGCTCCGAAAGCTCCAAAAACCAGGAACCGAGGTGGCGCAGGTGGCAGGACACGTCTCTCCTACATCAGAGGTCTCCAGGATCGAATCCTGGTGAAGACTGGAGGAGGGGGATGAGAAGAGATGGCAGGAAACAGACACAGAAAATTGCCCAGCGAATGGGCACAAAACAGCAAATGGGGAAGGGGGGTTTAAAATGGATAAAGTAAATAAATAAATCTTTAAAAAAAAAAATCCTATAGGCAAAATGGCCAATGCATTGGATCCACAGTTTCTCTTTCTCCACCAATCCTGGAAGTCACACTCCATTTCCTAGCCTCTTCTGGAGACAGGGACAACATTCATTCCAAGTTTGTAGAGATAACCAAGTTAATATTTTGGTATCTTTTCTTTCATATCTTCCAACTCATTCAACCAAAATTTGCTGAATGCCTACTCTACGACAAATGCTATGCTACCCAAAGGAAGTTTCCAGTTTAGACGCAGAGTGAGACATTAAATAGGGGATTACAAAACAGTGTGAAGCATTCTCAGCTAAGAGAAGCCCATTCACATTTATCTCCTGAATACCTGCCAATATTATACTCACAAGACAATGCATGGTGATCTACTTTTGAAGGGTGGAGTGGCCAAAACAAGTAGCTGTGGGATTTCTGGGAAACAACTGGACTAGGAGGTGGTGGTACTGGCTCTGCTACCGACTGACAGATTACTTTACTTTTAAGGCTTCACTTGCCTCATCTCAGATTGTGACATTACCACCTACCTCAGGGACCATTGTGAAGGAGTGAAACACTGTACAAGTAGGTGTGTGTGAGTGGGAAAGAGTCCCACCAATGTAAGTGGTTAAACAAAGGTTTCTCAATGGCCGCACTATTGACATTTTGGACTGGATGATTCTTTGTCATGGGAGGTGGGGGGGGGGCTAAACCAGGCATTGTAGGACGTTTAGCAGCATCCTTGGTCTCACCTCAGTAGATGTCAGTAGCGCCCTTCTCCAGTTATAACTACCAAAAATATCTCCGGACATTGCCAAATGGTGCCTAAAAAACAATATCACCCATTGAGAACCACTAGTTTAGAAGGACATGGGACACAGGATGGCTTTAAAAGCCACTCACTCATGTCTACTTTCAGTTTCTCTATTACTTTGAAACTACTCTCTAAAAGTGTAAATCCGGGGGCCTGGAGGTGCTGATGATCTCTGAAATTAATTCTTTGAAGGAATATAAAAGTTACCCTTCTATAGAAAGTCCAAACACAACAGGAAATTAGAATATATTTTGAGATTAATGAAAATGAAAGTACAACATACAAAAAATTATGTGATGCAGCTAAAGTAGTGCTTAGAAAAATATTATAGCTGAAAATGTCTATATTAAAAAAGAAGAAAGAGCTCAATTAATAACCTAACTTTCTACCTTAAAAAACTAGAAAAAGAAGAGCAGACTAAACCCAAGGCAAGCAGAAGGAAGAAAATAATAAAAATTGGGATAGAAATTAATGAGATAGAGAATAGAAAAACAATAGAGAAAAATCAACAAAACCAAAAGTTGGCTCTTTGGAAAGATCAACAAAATTAACAAACTTTTACCTAGACTGGCCAAGAAAAAAAGAAAGCACATTCAAATTACTAAAAGAAGGAATGAAACAGAGGACATCACTACTGACATTACAAAAATAAATCTAAGTACCTCTTAAAATATATTTATATATATATAAATTACATTTTTGTAAGCAAATGCACATATATGCATATATATTTATATATCGTTTTACAAATATTGGTATGTATTGTGAAAATTTTGATTTTTACCCACAATAAAAAATAAATAAATTTAAAAAAAAGAACAATTGTATGCCAACAAATTAGATGAAATAGACAAATTCCAACATATATGCAAACTATCATAACTGATACACAAAGAAATAGAAAATCTAAATAGACAAGTAATAGTAGTCAAAAAGATTTCCCACAAGTTAAAACCCTGGACAAGATGGCTACACTGGTTGATTCTACCAAAAGTTTAAAGGATTAACACCAATCCTTCACAAATTCTTCCAAAAAAATAGAAGTTGAAGGAACACTTCCACACTCATTCTATGAACCAGTATTATCCTGATATCAAAACCAAAGACATCACAAAAAAAGATAAATATGGGCCAATATCCCTTATGAATATGGATGCAAAAATCCTCAACAAAATACTAGCAAATCAAATCCAACAACATACATACAAAGGATTATACACCATGACCAAGTGGGATTTAATCCCAGTAATGCTAGGATGGTTCACCTTAAGAAAATCAATCTATACAATACATCACATTAATTGAACAAAAGAAAAACAATTATCTCAATAGACTCATAAAAAGCACTTAACAGACTCCAACAATGATAAAAAAATTTTTAAAAATTCAACAAGCCAGGAATAGAAGGAATTCCTCACCTGATAATGGGCATCAATGAAAAAAACACTTCTATTCAACATTGTATTGGAGGTTCTAGCCAGGGTAATTAGGCAAGAAAAAGAAATAAAAAGCATCCAGATTGGAAAGGAAGAAGTAAAACTATCACTATTTGTAGATGACATGGTATTGTATATAGAAAATCCTAAGGAGTCCACTAAAAATAATTACAACTAATAAAGTAGTTCAGCAAGGATGCAGGATACAATATCAATATGCCAAAACTAACAGCATTTCTATACCCTAGCAATGTACAACATGAAAATGAAATGAATAAAATGATTCCATTTACAATAGAATCAAAAAGAATAAAACACTTAGAAATAAGTTTACTAGAAGAAGTGTAAGACTTGTACACTGAAAACTATAAAACATCATTGAAAAAAACTAAAGAAGACCTAAATAAATGAAAAGATATCCCTTTTTGATGGATTGGAAGATGTAATATTGGGCAATATTCCCCAAGTTGATCTACAAATTCAATGTAATCTTTGTCAAAATTCCAACTGCCTTTTTCTGTAGAAATGAACAAGCTGATCCTAAAATTCAATTGGAAATGAAAGGGACCAGAACAATCTTGAAAAAGAACAAAGTTGGAAGACTTACACTTCCTAATTTCAAAACTATACAAAAGCTACACTAATCAAGATGGTGTAGTACTGGCATAATGATAGACATATAGATCAGTGTAGTAGATTTGACAGTCCAGAAATGAACCCATACATGTAAGGTCAACTAATTTTTGTCAAGGGTGTCAAGGGGAGAGAACAGTCTTTCAAAAGTTCTGGGACAATTGGATATCCACATGCAAAAGAATGAGTTTGTACCCCTACCTCATATCAAATACAAAAGTTAACTCAATATGGATCAAAGACATAAATGTAAGAGCTAAAACTAGGAAACTCGTAGGAGAAAACATAGGCATAAATCTTTGTGACCATGGATCAAGCAATGGTTTCTTAGATATAACCCAAAAGCACAAGCAACAAAAGAAAAAGACAATAAATTGGGATTCATCAAAATTTAAATGATTGTGCATCAAAGGATACCATCAAGAAAGTCAAAAGACAGCACATAAAATGTGAGAAAATTTTTGCAAATCATATATCTGATAAGGACTTAGTATCCAGAATTTATAAAGAACTCTTTCTTACAACTTGACAATAAAAATAACCAATTTAAAATAGGCAAAGGATTTGAAAAGACATTTCCCCAAAGAAAATATACAAATGACCAATAAGAACATGAGAAGATGCTCAATGACACTGACCATTAGGGAAATGCAAATCAAAACCACAAGATACTAAGTCACAAAAACTAGCATGGTTAAAATAATAATAATAATAATAATAAAACAGACAACCACAAGTATTGGATGGGGTGTCAGTGATACATGGGAGGAAGCTCACCTGGGCATACATATAAGGCATATAAATGTATTCAAATGTTCATGGGGCATTGTCACAGTGGGTGGAGATTCACACAATAACTGAAGGAATATCAAATTCCTATCCTGGGGAGCTCTGCCACATTCTCCAATGGATCAGCAAGAATCCCCTGAGTACAGGAGCAATGACTAGTGAAGGACGATGATCCATTGACGGGCCCTTGATATTGATGACTGTGCATATGAACCTTTACTTTTGAAATTGAAACTTACCCTAGTATTATAGGGTGGCTAAGAGTTACCTCCTGTGAGCCTCCTTGTTGCTCAAATGTGGCCTCTCCCTAAGCCAAACTCAGCATATAAATACATTACCTTCCCCCCAGCATGGGTCATGACTCCCAGGGATGAGCCTCCCTGGCACCGAGGGATTACTAGGAAGCACCAACTAGCAATGCAACTGGAAAAAAGGCCTTGACCAAAAGGGGAGAAAGGCAAAGACAAATGAGTTTATATGGCTAAGAGACTTCAAAGTGAATCGGGAGGTTATTCCAGAGGTTACACTTATGCACATCTCTGCAGGATCTCTTTGACTGCCAAAGTAGATACTACCTTAAACAGTGGGGCTCCTAAGGGCTCTGGAGACATTCAGACACTACAGTCAGGGCAGATAGCTCAGGATTTTGGTGTCCTGCCAGTGGGCCCTACTTTGGAATTTATGCTCTCCAGTGTGACAGAGTTGGACTCAGTTGTGATTTCCCTACACATGGCTCTTCTGTCCTTGTATTTGAACCCATAATTAGTACTAGAGTTGGTAGGTGTACACCCAAGAGACTTAAATCTTTGAGCTGACCATGTGCCAGGTGGACCCTGAATCTCAACAGAGTTGCAACACCTACTCTACAGTTCATGGGACTCACCCAGGACAATAACAAGGAGGTGATGATGGACAACTACCATACCAAGGAACCGAGAGAGTCTACAACTGCAAGCAAGAGAGTCCCATCCATCAGCCCTATGGGATCGCAATCCCCTCTCAATTAGAGGTGGAGTGGACACCACCATCCCAGAATCCTCAGGACTGGGGAATGAACTATGGACTAAAGTAGACTTACTGGTATTCTACTATAGAGGTATTATAATTCTAGCAATGGAAGAAATTATATCATTGATATGGGGGCAGTGGCCACTGGAGGTTCTGAAGGCAGGGAGAGGGAAATATATGTGCAATACAGGGGCATTTTATGGACTTGGGAATTATCCTGAATGACATTGCAATGACAGATATAGGCCATTATATATCTTGCCATAACCTATAGAATTGGGTGAGAGACAATGTAAACTACAATGTAAACTATAATCCACCCTTAGTGGCAATGTTCCAAAATGTGTTCATCAATTGCAATGAATGTACCTCACTAATGAAGGATGTTGTTAATGTGGGAAAATGTGGGAGGTGTGGGGAGTGGGGCTTATGGGAATCCCCTACATTTTTTATGTGACATTTGTATAATCTAAGTTATCTTTAAAAAATAAAATAAAAAATAGAAAAAATTAAAAAAAAAAATTTAAAGGCATGAATTAAAAAAAAAAAAAAAGACAAGTATTGGAAAAGAGGTGGTGGAGAAATTGGAACTCTCCTACATTGCTGGTGGGAATATAAAATGGTGCATCCACTTTGGAAAACAGTTCCTCAAAAAGTTAAACACAGAGTTACCAGGTGATCCAGAAATTCCACTCCTAGGTACATGCCCAAGAGAACTAAAAACATATATCCACACAAAGCCTTGTATACAAATGTTGACAGCAGCATTATTAACAGTAGCCACAAAGTGGAAACCACCAAAGTGTCCATCAACTGATAAATGGATAAACAAAATGTGGTACATCTATACAATGAAATATTATTCAACCATATAAAGGAATGAAGTATTAATATAGCTATAACATGGATGAACCTGAAAACATTAAGGCTAAGTAAAAGAAACCGGATACAAAAGTCACATGTGGTATGATTCCATTTATATGAAATGTCCAGAATAAGCAAATCCATAGAGACAGGAAAGTAGGTTATTGGTTACCAGGGGCTAGAGAGAGTGGGGAATAGGACAAGTACAATGTTTTCTATTGGAGTGATGACAACATTGTAAAAATAAAGAACGATGATGGTTGCACAATTCTGTGAGTATACAAAAAATTACTGAAGTGTACTCTTTAAAATGGTGAATTACATCTCAACAAAATAAAAAAAAAAAAAAAAAGGAAGTCTACATACATATTCTCACCCGTAAATAGAAAACCCTATGAGTTGTTTGTTTGTTTGTTTGTTTGTTTTAATTCGGACTCAACCAGTATAGGGTTCCCCTGTAACGGTTAGGCTCATGTGTCAACTTGGCCAGATAATGGTGTCTGGTTATTTGGTCAGGAAAGCACTGCCCTAATTGTTACTGTGAGGACACTTCATGGACTTAAATCATTAGTAAGTTGATTGCATCTATGGCTGATTATATCTACAATCAGCTGAGGAGACTGCCTTCAACAATGAGAGATATCTCATCCAATCAGTTGAAGGCTTTAAAAGGAGAAGGGATGATTTCAGCAGTCAGAAGGGAGAATTGCCAATCTCTACTTTAGCCACCCAGCTTCTCCTGGACAATTCAACAAAAATCTTCATCAGAGTTCCCAGCTTGTGGCCTGCCCTACAGAATTTGGACTTGCCCATCCCCACAGTCACATCAGACAATTCTTATAAAAATCTCATACTATTTACAGATATTTCCTGTTCATTCTGTTTCCCTAGAGAACTCTGACTAATACAACCCCAAACTCAAATTTGTCCATCATTATAGCCCCTGCCCAGCTGGAACATTGCTCACTGCAGTACCTTAAGTAATCACTTATATACACACTCCGCATTAATAGTCAATGTTTTATTCTTGGAAAAGGAGAAAACTGCACTAGAATTCGACAATACCGTATTTTATTTAAGTACCAAGGAGGGAGGGCTCATATGCAGATAGCCTTATTAAAATATTTACTTGGTGGTTCATATATTCAAGAGGGGGTGAAACCATCTCTTTTTTGTTAGCACTTTTCTATAAAGACTATGTCACATAGCAAATTATCCCACATCCTCACCTTCCCTTCAAGCACTGTTGTCTATAACTGTCACACTATCCCAATTATAAAGTCTGCTGGGAAAAAAAGAAAAACAATATCAAAAAAACAAACTAAACGGCCATTGCTTGAAGAGAATTTTTAGGTAGATTTTTTTTTTTTTTTTTTTACCGGGAGGTCCCGGGGATCGAACCCAGGTTCCTCCATATGGGAGACGGATGCCCAACCAGTTGAGCCACATCCGCCCCTGAGAATTTTTAAATTAGAAAAATCACAGATATTATTTTCATCATAAAATGTGATTTTTAAACCAATTAAACCTTACTTTCATTCCATGGTTGATATAATTCAATCTTCCCCCCACCCCATTGAAACAACTTTATTGTTTCAACTTTCTTATAAATTCTATCATCTGGGACCTTTTTAAATGAAATCACTAACATTTTGCAAGAAAGGTGCCAAGCGTTCTGCTCCAATGAGCTTATTTGCTGGGTGACATAGCAGACTTTCTAGGGGTGCTGTCTCTGTTGGAACTACTGAGTGGGGGGACAGACAGAGGGCAAAGATGAGGTGGGCGGGCAGACACTTCCTGCTGCCTTTAAGTGATATCCGGAAAGCTAAATGGAAGTGTACATTACACTCATATCATTGCAGGTTTTGCAGGTGGCAGAATGCTGACTTTACAAAATTAAAATGACAAAGGTGATTAATAAGTCTTTTTCATTTAAATATGAGGGGAAAAAAAACATCTGCTAAATGGCAATGTCAAAGAGAACTGCCCTTGCTCTGGTTAGATTAGCAGAAATGCTCATCAGAGCAGATGCTTGGGATTCTTTCCCAAATTCATTTGGACTTTTATTGCTTTCCTTAATCTCAAAAGACCAACTGATGAACTTCTGAGACTGGTTCTTTATTTTTCAGGCCACAGGGCATCTAATGCTGAAAGGATAAGAAGGGAAGCACACACAGAAGGCTATGTGTTCCCAAACAGAAGGCCTCAGTGGTGAGTCAGAAGGCAAGGAGTCTGGCAGGCCAATCAACTTCAGAGCAGTACAATTTGATCATGAAGAAATCCATTTAAACTTACTAAAATAGACTGCATCCAGATACTGTCTTTGCCTCCCTGACTCTATCTTCGCAAGGTCAACTGGGCATACTTTTGCTCAACTAAACTTTGTCTAGATTCAAAATAAAAAAGATGGTGAGAGGCCATAGAAAAAGCGGTGGAAGCCTTTTGTACCTCTGTCCTGGGCTATTGATTTTCCAGTAAAATAAAAATTTCCTACATTTCCTGGAAAGGCTTTGGAGTGAGTTCATTTTTATAACTATGTTTCTCAAAGGGAAAGAGTCATGTAAGTATGAAGAAACCATTTTAAGAGGCTAAACTGCATAAACAAAGGCTGAAAATAGGGATATGTCTAATGATAAAGGAAGACTATAATGGCCTCAGGAACTTTAAATCAAAGAAAAATATCAAATTACAGGAATTCTGAGATAATCATGATGCCTATAAAAATGAGTTAGGTTGGTAAAGTCCTTTGAGACTTAAAAAGGAAATGCATTACTATATTTCTGTCATATTTGACTTATATGCCAGTAGAGCTTCTTGTCAACATTGAAACGCAGTGATTAATTTCACACCCACCCCCCCAGGTCCTCATCTTTCACAAAAAACAAATGACAGTATCCCCCAGTATCAACAGCTAGACCCAGTGAATCTACAAAATCCTGTCCCTTTACCTCTAGCCCTCAGATAGAAGAGATGTATGGATGAGTAAATCAAAAAGTGGGTGGGTAAAAGAGAATGAGGGATATAGAGAAGAGAATATAATAGATAGATGCATAAGGTAGTTTAGGTTAGTGGATGAAAAAAGGAGGGTGAGCAATACAGAGTAGAGAAAAATTCAGAGTGGGAGTAAGTGGGTAGAGAGATGGGTTCAAGAGAAAATGGGGTTAAGCAGAAGGTGGATGGTTATAGCAAGGATTACAGATGCTTCCTGGGATTTTTATGTGACTTAGCATGCCACAGCCTTCCTCTCACCCTCCCTACTGCATGTAGGTTCTATAAGACATATCCTAGAGTCCCATAAGTTACTATAAAGTAGAAGAGAGTTCAAATAAAATAAATACTACTGGTCTCTACTGATTATATTTTCCTATTTGGATGTGACAAAATATCCTCTTTCATTCTGCGGACAGATGCTTGTCCCCAGGGAAGTTCAATATCAGGATTACTGGGAATCTGGCCTATTTGGGGCAGCACAAAGGACAGCTTTATCATAGTGTGCTACAGTAGTTGCAATTAAAAAAAAAAAAAATCCATCTTCCAAGGGGCATTTTAGTGGGGGAAGAAGACAGTGCAGTCTACTCTATGACCTGCAGGAACTAATTGCAGGCGTGGCCATGCTTGCCTAGGTGAATTTGTCATAGCCCCTTTCAGCACTTCTCCACTTATCTAAATCCTTCCCTTCCTCCAAGACACACCTTGAATCCTACCACCTCCATTCTCCATTCAACCTTTCCCTTTCTTTGTTCTCAAACTTTATGAGTATCAGAACCACCTATGTGTTGCAGGGAGTGCCCTTGGGGAATGGAGTGCAAGGGTGGGAGGGAGGCAGTTGTTAAGATGCTGTTTCCTGGGACCTATGTCCAGAGATTCTGATTTATCAAGTCAAGTGTGAGGCCCAGATAGCTACAGTTTTAACAAGCTCCTCAGGTGCTTCCGATGCTAGGGATCCCCTAACCACATTCTAAGGAACTTATCTTAGATACTTTGCAACTTTACAGCATTCTCTGCCACGTGGCTTATGCTACTATGTCTGTCCTGCCTTCCCAATGAGTCTATGGATGCCAAGAGGGCAAGAGCTAAATGCTATATACGAATTAAGCCTGACAACTAAGCCACAAAGATACCTTTTTCTGTTCTTTTATTATTATTGTTGTTGTTGTTATTGTTGTTGTTCCTGGTACATAACATCGATTTACAATGGGAAAAAAAAACAGTGAGCAAAAGAAGATTATATGTATAAGGATATTCACTGCAGAATAATAGCAATGAACTAGAAACGACATAGATTTTATTCCAATAGGAGGTGGGTTCTACAAATTGCAGTACATCCAGAGTGTGCTTTTTGTGTATATAAGATTTACATAAGGTCCGTAAGAATCACAGGGGTTACTCTGCCTTGGATAATCCTAACACCATTTGATTTATTTATTTTTTGACCCCTGTACCTTTTTTTTTTTTTTAATTTATTTACTTATTACACCCCCCCCCCATCGTTTTGCGCTCACTGTCTGCTCTCTGTGTCCATTCACTGTGTGTTCTTCTGTGTCTGCTTGTCTTCTCTTTAGGCGACACCAGGAACCAATCCTGGGACCTTCTGGAGTGGAGAGAGATGCTCAATCTTCTTACGCCACTTCAGCTCCCTGGTCTGCTGTCTCTCTTATTGTCTTTCTTCTGTGTCTCTTTTTGTTGCGTCATCTTGCTGCACCAGCTCTCCGTGCGGACCAGCACTCTAGCGCAGGCCAGCACTCCACGTGGGCCAGCTCGCCGTGTGGGCCAGCTTGCTTTTCATCAGGAGGCCCCGGCAATAGAACACTGGACCTCCTATATGGTAGACGGGAGCCCAGTCACTTGAGCCATATCCGCTTCCCCTAACACCACTTTAAACTGGCAGAATCAGCAAAGGCAGAGAGAGATCCAAAGCAAAGCAAAGGAATGCTCCAAATCCACAGGGAGAAGCAGCTATGGTAACATTTTCCTCCATCATTTGGGGTCACCCGGAAGCTAAAAGAAGTGGCTAGGAATGAAGGGGAAAGGGGAGCCTAGCTCTGCTTGGTAATATATTTTAACCTCAGAAATTTAAGAGGAAAACTATTGACAAAATAGTCCCCTATGATTATAGTCCATGTTACCTATGAAGTTCCTTCTGGATTTTTCATAGCACCTACTGCTCATGCCATCATTATGGAGAAAATTCACTATAGGGTGAAATTCAATTTTTTAAACAAAACAACATTCATGTAATTGTACAGAGATGTTTAAAGACTGTTTATCCATACACAAAATGAAAAAAGCATTCAATACAAATGAACATAGAACACTGGGTAAAAACTGAAGCTTATTTCAGCAGAGGTAGGGGTGGGGGAAGACAAGGCTACCAGGCAGGGAAACTTTGAGGTATTATGACTTGACCTTTTTATTAGTGACTGGGCCAAGTCTGGAAAGGAGACATGAAGAAAAGCAGAGAGTAGATTAAGGAGAATTATATGATTTCTTTTATAAACAGGAACTTATTTTGAGTGTTGCTCAAGCTCTAGTTATAGCTAATATGTTTTGACATATTTAAACCAGAGCCATTTCATTCTTCCCTTTTGCCAAAGGAGTCTTCCTTTTGGGTTCTCCTCAAGAACAAGATTGATAATATTCCAGAGGGTAGAAAAATAGACTGATTGATTCTAAAATAAAATCACAGAATGCACTCACTTAAAACCTATTGCATTACAGAGAATCCACTTTCCAAATATCTGGTAAGGCTATGCTTAACTGCTGAATTTCACCATAATGCCTACACATTAACCAATTTTTCTTTCCCTGTAGTTTAATAGGCCTTGCTCTGAATCTCTGTGCTACCATCGAATTTTTCAGTATGGTGGATGGAAATTTTCTAGACATCTATAAGAGGCCTACAAGTAGAAGAGTGCCATTGAAATGCATAAGACATTGGACCCTTGCAATGCAACTTTATCCAGTTTTCCATTTGTGCCACCTCAAACACATCAGTGGTTTGATGAACCACTTGATGAAAAAGTTTCATACAGCAAGTCAAGAAAATTTTTGTTCATCATCTGAACACTCACCACAGTATAATAATTCTTGGTAAGTGGAGCAGTTTCAAATCCTTTGACAGCCTTGGGAGAGAGAGGTCTCTCTGTGAAAAAGACATTTAAATGATTTTAATATCATACAAGTCTAAGATCAACATTTTATAACACAAGGTCAACTAACATACCAAAAAGCTTGCCAAGTGGAAGGATCAATAGAAACATACATTCCTCAACAAGTGAAACCATAACTTTACTAAACTACAGTCGGCCAGAGTTCAATCTTCTTGCCCAGGCCCCTTAATTTCTGAGGGGGAGAATAAATCAAGGAGTTAAGGCCTATATAATACATGGCAGAACCAGGGCAAGAGCTTTATTCTCAGTTTGTGCTCCTGTATTTACCCCAGTCTGCCTCTCAATTCAAATTATTCAAAACAGATAAGCAAAACCAAAGCAACCAAGTGTGCATTGGAACTTGCAACTTACTATACAAGTATAATACAGTATAAATTATAGTAATCATGCCTTTCATGGGATGGTCCCTCTAATGTGCCAAAAACAAAGTAATCCAAATCTTTAACTCACTGAAAACTGGCAGAACACTCTTCTATCTCTTATGTATCATTTTAATATCGTAACAAAGTACTGTAAAATATTCCCTTTTACAAAGTGAATATTATCTATTAAACTCAGGACTAAGAGACATCCTAGGACATTTTTTTTTTTAAAGCACTTAATAAAAAAACAAGACAGCCATGATAAATGTTTAACCATGTCACTACATAGTTTCTTTTCTACCCTCGGTTTTTCCTTTCATTTTCTCTTTTCTTCAAAACTTTTAAAGATTCATAATAAACTTTATTTTTAGAAAAGTTTTAGATTACAAAAAAAAAAAAATGTTACATCAAAAGTATATGGGAGGGGGGCGGATGTGGCTCAAATGGTTGGGCGTCCGTCTGCCATATGGAGGGACCTGGGTTCGATCCCCGGAGCCTCCCGGTAAAATAAAAAAAATATATATAGAAGGCATATGAGCTGCCAGGCTGTATGATCCAGTGAGCCGCCAGGCCCCAGGAGCCATGCAGCAAGATTATGACGTAACAGGAGAGAGACACAGGGGAGAGACAAGACGAGATGCTCCGAAAGCTCTGAAACCAGGAACCGAGGTGGCGCTGGTGGCAGAACACCCCTCTCCTACATCGGAGGTCTCCAGGATCGAATCCTGGTGAAGACTCGAGGAGGAGGATGAGAAGAGATGGCAGGAAACAGACACAGAGAATTGCCCAGCAAATGGACACAAAACAGCAAATGGGGAAGGGGGGGTTTAAAATGGAAAAGGTAAATAAATAAATCTATTAAAAAAAATTTTTTTAAAGTATATGGGATTCCCGTATAAAATAATGACTGCAGTGGTGGATGAAGATTGTGGTTAATAGCATAAGTATAAAAATGTTCTTCTTTTACAAAGTGTTAAGAATATGGTGATACATGGGGAAATTACAACTAATGTAACTTATAGATGATAGTTAACGGTAATATTATAATATTTTTGCAGCAATGGCAAAGAAGATATATCAATTCTAAGGGACAACAATAGGGGGTGTAAGGGGGTATGGGATTTTTCCTTTTGGAGTAATGAAAGAGTTCTAAAATTGACTGAGGTGATGACAGCATAACTGTGATGAATATGAGAGCCACTGAGTATGCACTTTGAATGGACTGTATAAAGCATGGGAGCACTGTATGTGCACATTTGTTTTGTAAGTTCACAACTTTTACTATTCTCTTATTGTTTATGCACATGTATATATGGTATACTTGAATAAAATTTTCTCTTTAAAAAGTATAAGGGATTCCCACGTAACCCCCTGTGGCAGTTTGAGATTATTTTATGAATCCCAAAAAGAGAAAGATTATGTTTGTAAACTAATCTATTCCTCTGGGTGTAATACCCTTTGATTGCATTAAATCCAGCTGAGGGGCCTTTGATTAGATTACCTGTTAAGATTAGGGCTTTTGATTTGACTACATCAGTGGGTATGACTTAGGCTGAGTCCCCACCCCCTTGCTGGGTCTGATATAAACTGACACTCACTCAGACACACACAGGAAGGGACGCTGTCATTTTTGATCCTGCCATGTGACAGAAAGGAGAAGGCTCAAACAGCTGAGGCCCCAGAGAGCGATGAGCCATTTTGCCTGATAGCTTACAGCTGAACTCGGGAAGAGAACAGAACAGCTAAGACTGATATAGAAGGCCCAGAAAGAAACAAGCCCTATGCCAGGAGAGGGGAAGGCTGAAACCTCACAGAGATGGGGGCCATCTTGCTTCACCACGTGGCAACACACCAGGATCAACAGCAGCCGACTTTGGTAAGAAAGCATCTCTGCTGATGCCTTGATTTGGCCTTGGGACTGTAAGCTTTTATCCCCAAATAAATCCTCATTATAAAAGCCAAAAACTTTCTGGTACTTTGCATTGGCATCCCTTTGGTGGGCTAATATACACCCCTCACCCCCACACACATTTTCCCCTTAGTAACATCTTACATTGGTGAGTTACATTTGTTACAATTGATGAACCAAATTGAAGCACTGTTACTAATCAAGATCTATAGTTTATGATTTATACTTTGCACTGTATAGTTTTATAGGCTTTGACAAACATATTTGTCATGTATCTGTCATTGTAGTTTCATACAGAACAATTCCAATGCCCTAAAAATGCCCTATATTCCACCTATTCATACCTCTCCCCTCTCCCAAACCTATGGTAACCACTATCTTTATATCAATGTTACAAGTTCTTGTGTTACCACATGATAATACCTACAATAACAATAAATCTACTTTGATCCATAGCTGTACTCCCCCTTATGTTTGTTCATTCTTCAATCTTGAGGAATTTGGGATGATGTCTGCTCTGACAGTTTTGGATTGAGAGTCAGCTTAGATATTATGGGACAGATGGAAGGAAATGTTTTGCTTGCAGTTATAGATACTACTTATTTTTTTTTAATGGGACTTGTTCATCATCATCATTTTGCTAGTTGTCCTGGGCAAGTCTGAAGAACTGGAGAGTAGGTGTTGGCCACAACTCTGCTGGGACTCAGGGCTCAGCCAGCATATGAACAGTCCAAAGATTTAAGTCTCTCAGAAATATATTTAAGGGGTATGATGATAATTATAGGCTCAAATAAAAAGGGTAGAGGAATCATGAGTAGGGAATTTATGAATAGGTCTATCTCTTTTATATCAGGAGATTTTCTTTTATATTTTAATTTATTTTGCTATAATATAAGCTGCTTTAAACCCATTCTGAAGTATGATGAAGTATAAACAAATAATAATATACTAATCAGACCTGATTTTTCTTTCCTAAAAATATTTTCTAATTATAAAGCTATTATACTTCCACCCATAAAAAGTACAAAATATAGAAAAGAAAAGAAAAACCTACCATTATTCCATCATCCAGAGCTAATCATCATCTAGAGTAATATTTTGAAGTGTATCTTCCCATTCTTTTTTATATATATATTTGGGAACACATGCACACACACATGACTCTCCCTTACAGTTTTGTAATTCTCCTATTACTGTATTATTTCAGGAATATTTCCCATTTAACATTAATTTTTTTTAGGAGGTACCAGGGATTGAACCTGGGACCTTGTACATGGGAAGCAGGCACTCAACCACAGAGCTACAACTGCTCCCCTTGATTTTCTAATTATTATTGTATTAATAATATCCCTTACATTTACTTGGCACTTAATAATTTTTTTAAGATTTATTTTATTTATTTATTCCCCCCTCATTGTCTGCTCCTGTGTCCATTTGCTGTGTGTTTACTGTCTTCTCCTGTGTCCATTTGCTGTGTGCTCATCTTCTCTTTAGGAGGCACCAGGAACCAAACCCAGGACCTCCCATGTGGGAGAGAGGCGCTCAATTGCTTGAACCACCTCAGCTCCCTGCTTTGTTGTGTCTGTCAATCTCTTCCCTCTATGTGTCTCCTTGCTGCATCATCTTGTTGCATCAGCTTGCCACACCTGCCCAACACACCAGTTCGCTGTCTTGCTCATCTTCTCCAGGAGGCACCAGGAACTGAACTGAGACCTCCCATGTGGTAGGCGGGAGCTCAATTGCTTGAGCCACATCTGCTTCCCTGGCACTTAATAATTTTAAGATACTTTATTTGATCTTTATACAAAGTAACCCTGTCAGGCAGAGATGATCTTTTCATTTTGCAGATAAGGTCACAGAGGGGCAAAGAGGTGAATTCACTTGCCTAAGGGTATGAAGCCAGGAAATGGCAGAGCCAAGCTTCAAGCCTAAGTGTGTCTTGACAAGAGGCTATGCGCCTAACCCATATGATGCTCAGAGATTAAAGCTATTAAAGGGTTTGTACGATGGCATGGGCAGAGGTTGCTACCGAAGATTTGAAGGGGCATTATTTGATCTAGGATGATCAGAAAAGATCTGACAGGCACTAATACTTGATCTGGCCCTGGATGGTAGCTAGAACTCAAACAAGCAAAGAACAGTAGAGAGATTCCTAGGCAGGGAGGATTTCAGAAGCACAACTCCAGAAATGGCAATGTCCAAGGCAGGTCTTTTCCTGTTACAGTGAGTCGTCCAGCTGAGTCAGACTGGGAAGAATGGAAATAAGGCAAAAGATAGCAATGAAGGCCAATTCTGTTACTTCCCAATGGTGACAAGTAGGTCATGACCAGTCACTGGAAGTTTTATTCTACTTCAAGATCCACCTTGTGGGTTCACAAGGCTTTACTGGTAAAACTGAAGCAATGTAGAGCCACCCTGCCTATTACTTGAGACTTTAAGCTGCAGAGCCAGGACTTGAACCCACATACTATGCTGCCAAGCCTTGTGTTCTTTCCAATACTCCACGGTGCTACATTCTTAGACTCTTCAAATTGGCACTTACCAAATTCTTTTGGTTTTTTAATTAGGCAAGTTTTCTACAATGTAGCTATAATGGTTCTAATTGGAATTCACAGTTGTTTTGTGCAATTATGATATAAACCAGTCTTGATAAAAATAAAACTTTCTGGAGATAAAGCAGATGTGGTCACCTTTTGAAAGCAAGGACAAAAGGAGGGGTAAACAGTAATAGAGAATCTGCTAAGACATAGAAGTGGAAAGAAAAGGCAACAGAAATGGGTGATTATAATTGAAACAAAATGTCCTTATAGAAATAAGGAAAAAATATGAATTAAAGAAAAAAGAAGTGGCTGCCTTAGAGATTCCTGGAATGTCTAAATATGATTCTAAAAGAGCTGGTTCTGGTTCCAGTCAACCAAGATGATGGCATAAGATGCTCCAGGGTACCATTCCCACACAGAATCTTTGAACAACTAGCGAACACTGGGAGAGCCATCTTCCTCAAAACTTCAGAAAAACAATTAAAGGGTTTCAGTAACTGAGCAAGTGCAGAATCAAGAAAACACAGCTTTAAAAATGGTATAGATTTAGGATATTTAATTTAAGTTCCATGCTAACCTCAAAAAAATATATATGAAAAATATACACAGAAGGGAATGAGAAGGGACTCAAAATGGTACATACAAAAAAAAACATATGTGAAAGTAGGCATCAATGGAAGAATTGAGGGACAAAAAGGCATAAGATGTACAAAGACCAAATAACAAAATGGTTGAAGAAAGTCCTGCATTATCAGTAGTTACTTTAAACAGAAATGGATTAAACTCTCCAGTCAAAAGACAGAGATTAGCAGAATGGATAAAAAAGCATGATGATGTTTACAAGAAACTCACCTTAAATTCAAAGACACAAGTAGGATGAAAGTGAGCAGATGGAAAAACTATATACCATACAAATAGTAACCAAAATAGAGCTGAGGTAGACATACTAATATCAGAAAATATAGACTTTTAAGTCAAAAGTTGGTACGAGGGACAAAAAAGGTGTCTATATACTGATAAGGAAGTCAATAAAACAATTAGACATAGCTTCAAACCACCACATTCCACCCTCTGGAATCTAAAAAGGCCTGTTCTTCCCACATGCAAAATACATTCCTCCATCACAACATCCTAAAAGCCATAAGCCATTTTAGAACAATGCTCATTACAAAGGCTCTTCAAAGTCTGTTATGGATGTGGTTCATTCTGGGGAAAAATTCATCTCCATCTATGGTTCTGTGAAAGTTAGGACGCAAGTTATTTGCTTCCAATATACAATGGTGGGACAAACACAGGATAACCCCATTTCGGAAGGGAGAAATTGGAAGGAAAACAGGAGTCATGGGTCACAAACAAGTCTGAAACCCAGCAGGGCAAACTCCATTATATCTCAAGGTCTGAGAGCCATCTGTGGCTTGATACTTTCTTCTCCAAGCCTGATGGTGTAGCAGCCCCACCCTTTCCAAGTGCTTCTGCATGGCCATGCTCTCTCCAAACACAGGAGTGAATAGTAGCTAGGCTGCCTGCTAACACCAGAACACAGGCCCTACCATCTCTGAGCATGGGGTGGCAGCATTCTCTTTACACAATGAGGTGCAAGGCCTGCTCCCTCCAAGTACCAGGGCAGATGGACTGCCCCTCCAAGCACAAGGGTAGACTGGTCCTTTCCACACACGTGGGTGGGTCTGCTCTCTTGCCCCAAAGAGATCTTTTTGGTCCAGATCTTTGCATCCATGGATCTGCCCTTGGTATCTTTCTTTAATTTGTCCTTCTCTCTCCCTTTCAGTCCAGGCTAGCAGTGATTTGCTCATACAAATTTTGTGAAAACCTTGTTGGCTTTGCGTGAAGTTCAAGTGGGTCCAAACCATTAGACGAGAGAATTTTCCACAGATCCTTCTTGGATTACTGCATTTCTGATCCTGACTTCCACTGAAATGGCTGCCTAGATCTATGTTAAGCCACACCCTCTTTAGCAAAGGGTTGGGCAGCTAAACCCTCACATGGAGCCCTGTCCTCTGGGGACTCGCTTTCTGAAAGCTCAGGGATAGAGCTGCTTCTGAACCTAGTCTCAGAGCACAGTATCTGGATAGGCTCAGAACTTTCAAAACCATCCATTTCTTGTTTCTTTTGCTTAAGAGTTCAGTTCTCAGCTCATCCCTTTTCTCTCTTATTTTACTGTAAGGTGCAAGTAGAAGCCAGGCTGCACCTTCCATACTTAGCTTGAAAATCTCCTCAGCTAAATAGCCAACTTCATCATTTACAAGTTCCACTTTCAGTCTGACATCAGAACACAATTTTGCCAAGTTCTCTGCCACTTTATAATAAGAATCAATTTTCTTCCAATTTCCATTCACACATTCATCATTTCCTTTAAGGACTCAGCAGAAGTACCTTTAACATCCATATTTCTACTGACAGTCTCGTCAAAGTCTTCTAGGCTTTTTTTATCAAGCACCTCACAATTCTTCCAGCTCTGCCCATTATCCAATTCCAAAGCCATTTCCACATTTTTATGTATTTGTAATAGCAGCACCCCAACTTTACAATACCAAAAACAGTCTTAGTTTCTCAGCTGCTAAAACAAATTCTATAAAATGGGTTGGCTTAAACAATGGAAATTTATTGGCTCACAGTTTTGAAGCTAGGAGAAGTCCAAAATCAAGGCATCAGCAAGGTGATGCTTTCTCCCCAAAGGTGTGGCATTCTGAGGCTGGCTGTTGGTGATCCTTGGGCCTTGGCTTTTCCGACACATGGCAATGGTCATAGCAGTGCCTTGTCCTTTCTCTTCCAAATTCAGTTGACTTCCAGCTTCCGGCTGCTCCCTGTGGCTTCTCTCTGTGGCCTTCTTTATAAAGTCTCCAGTAATAGGATTAAGACCCATCCTGAGTCAGTTGGGTCACACCTTAGCTGAAGTAACTTCAGCAAAATGTCCTGGGGAGAGGATGTGGCTAAGCAGTTGGGCACCTGCCTCCCACATGGGAGGTCCCAAGTTTGGTTCCCAGTGCCTACTAAAGAAGACAAGCAGATGCTGCGACCAACAGATGCTACAACCAGCAGATGCCACAACCAGCAGATGCTGCAACCAGCAGACACCACAACTGCCACAACCAGCAGACATCGCAACCAGCAGATGCTGCAATGAGCAGACGCTGCAACCAGCAGACGCCGCAGCCAGCAGACAACGCAGCCAGTGGGGAGCAGATGTGGCTCAGGGGCTTGAGCACTCACCACCCACATGGGAGGTCCCAGGTTCGGTTCCCGGTGCCTCCTAGAGAAGATGAGCAGATAAAGAGCAGACAGATGAGGGAGCCTTCTCGAGGGGTGGGTGGCGGGGGCGGGGGGGATAAAATAATTTTTTTTTAAATGAACATAATATGTGAATTATATATTATAAAAAGGTCCTAGTTTCAAGTAGTTCACACCCAGAGGAATGGATTAAGAACATGATTTTTCTGAGGTACATAACTCCAAGCCACCATATCATTTATGACTGCTCCAAAAAAAAATGAAACAGGAGTAAATCTAAAAAGAACGTGTACAGGACCTATATGATGAAAACTATACTACATTAGTGAAAAAAATCAAATAAAATCTAAATAAATGGAGAGAAATAATGAGTTCATAGATTGGAAGATATCACATAGTAAATATGTAAATTCTCCCCAAACTGATATACAAATTTAATGCAATTGCTATCAAAATCCCAGCAATACTTTTTGGAAACATAGACAAGCTTATTCTAAAATGTATAGAAAGTCACAATCCCTAGAATAGATAAAACAATCTTTAAAAAAAGAATTAAGTGGGAGGAATCACTCTATACCATGGTTAAGTTCTACTACATAGCTACAGTAATCCAGAGAGTGATATTGATCAAGAGATAGACACATAGAGCAATGGAACAGAATAGAGAAATCAGGAAAAGATCCACACAAATATGCCTAACTGATATTTGACAAAGGTACAAAAGCAATTCAATGGAGGAAAGACTCTTTTCAAGCAAATAGTGTTGGAGAAATTGGACATTCATAGGCACCAACAAAATAAGCCTTGGCCTAAACCTCACACCTTATACAAAAATTAACTGAGAATGGATCACAGACTTAAAGGTAAAATGCACATCTGTAAAAGTTTTAGAAGAAAACACAGGAGAAAATCTTAGGGATATAGGGCTAAGCAAAGAGTTCTTAGATTTGACACCAAAAATACAATTCATAAAAGGAAAAATCGATAAATTGAACCTCATCAAAAATTTTAAAATTTTGCTCTGTGGAAGCCCATGGGAAAAGGATGAAAAGGCAAGCTGCTTACTGGGAGAAAATATTTGCAAACCACTTATCTGACAAAGGACTAATATCTAGAATATATAAAAAAGCTCTAAAAACCTCAACAGCAAAAATATCCAATTAGAAAATGGGCAAAATACATGGAAACATTTCATTGAAGATGATATGCAGATGGCAAATAAGCACATAGAAAGATGTTGAACATCATTAGCCATCAGAGAAATGCAAATTAAAACCACAATGAAATATCACGCACCCATCAGAATGTCTAAAATAAAAATTAGTGACAACACCAAATGCTGGCAAGGATGTGGAGAAAGGGTATCACTCATACATTGCTGGTAGGAATGTGAAATAGGGAATTTCAGTAGGTTGACATCATACTAAAATTATTTGAACTTTGATTAATTACCCAGGGAAAGCTGAGACAGCTAGCCTTTTCTCTTAGATTAGTGCCTTTTAAAAAAACTTTTTTTTATCATGGATATTTCCAAATATTCACAAAAAATAGAATAGTATAATGAACTCCCATGTACCCGTTAATGTCAGTTTTCTGTTTCCCAAGCCAGTGTTGTTGTTGTTTTATTGTTTAGATTTTTTGAGGTACTGGGGGCTGGGGAATGAATGCAGGACCTCGTATGTGGGAAGCTGGCACTCAACCACTGAGCCACATCAGCTTCCCTGAGTTGGTTTTATCATTTGTTTTGCTTGTTGTTTGTTTTTGTTTTTTTCAGGAGGCACCCAGAACCGAACCCAGGATCTCCCATGTGAGAGGTGGGCACCCAACTGCTTGAGCCACATCCGCTCCCACCAGTGTGTGTGTTTAAGATTTGTTTATTTATTTCTCCCATCCCCCCTTGTTGTTTTGTGCTATCTGCTCTCTGTGTGTTCTTCTGTGTCTGCTTGTCTTCTCTTTAGGTGGCACCAGGAACCGATCCTGGGACGTTCTGGAGTGGGATAGAGGCACTCAATCTCTTGCACCACCTCAGCCCCCTGATCTGCTGCATCTCTTATTGTCTCTCCTCTGTGTCTCTTTTTTTTTTTGCATCATCTTGCTGTGCCAGCTCTCCACTCGGGCCAGCACTCTGTGTGGGCCAGCACTCCACGTGGGCCAGCTCTCTGCTTGGGCCAGCTCGCCAGGTGGGCCAGCTTGCCAGGTGGGCCAGCTTGCCTTCACCAGAAGGCCCTGGGAATCGAACACTAGACCTCCTATATGGTAGACCTCCTAATTGCTTGAGCCACATCCATTTCCCCCCACCAGTGTGTTTTAAAACTGTGGTTTCTGGATACCCTGAGTCTCAAACATATAGAATGATAGTAACTTACTGAGTGCCTACTACATGCCAGGCAATGTGCAAAGGACTTTACATAAGCTATTTTATTTAGTCCTCATAATAGCCTTCTATGAGATAAGGAGGTATTATTATTAAATCTGTTTGATAGCTAAGGAAAGTGAGGCTCAGAGAGACTGCCATGCCCAAGTATCACAGTTAATAAGTGGTAGAACAAGGTTGTGAACTCATGCCTGTCTGACTCCTCAGCCCCTGTGATTAAACACAAGGCCTCCCCAACATTTCCTGGACAGTAGTGTTATTGGCAGACATGTTACTTGTGGGTCTACTCTAATGCCTCCAGCCCTTCCCTCTGGATATAGTAGAAGCTTGTGGGTGTGGTCTAGGATGAAGGATTTTAAAAAAAGCAGAAGGAAGGTAGATTTGGAAGGGCAACCTTGAAGAGTCTAAAAAAATGTAGCCCCTGAAAACCACTGGCCCCATAAGAAAACTCAAGAGGGGGATGCAAAGAGAAAAGCACTAGCACTATGACCTCAGAGTTTGTTTCTTGCCTCTTGTTCCCGCTTTTCCAACCACCCCCACCCTTGCCACTGCTTATTCTTGCCATGTGGAATTCTCTCTGAAACCCACACCCAGCAACAGGCAGAGAAGGAATAAATATGTGGAGGTGCACAAGTTCAGTCCCTGGGGGTGGTTCAAAGTGACCTAACCAGAACTAACTAACATGAAAACAGAAACATTTTAGGTGGTGTTTCTAAAGCAATGAAAAGATTGGTCAATTCAATTCAATCAAGTGGGAAAAAAAACAGTCAATATAGTGAATAATTCAAATGGTTATTTGGCATAATACAACTCAAACAACAGTATTACACAGATATCAACACTTTCACATAGCCATAAGAAACCTCCTTAATACTAATGGATCCCTTTCCAATTAAATTTTGATTCTTTCCCTTCCCTTGCTGATGTACAGATTCCTATTGCCTGTTGGTGGTTATGGGACAAAAAGAAACTTAGTGACAAACAGTTTCTCTGGACCTGTAACATCTATGTGATAGACCCAGGGAATTAAAACAGGAAGTCTAAATATAAAGCTCAATCCTAGCTTTGGTTTATAATGATCAGGAAACAGTAGTTTCTTAATGTGCCCTAATACAAATTTAACTAACCATCTACCTAATCCTCTCATTTGATATCTATATTTACCTGCTAATAAGAACTTTCAGAAGAGGGGTTTAATGACCCCTTAACTTAATCAGTTGGAGAAAATAGAATTTGCTTAAAATATTTGCTCCAATCATACTTACCTCAATATTTTCTTGGCATGGAAATTTTGCCAGGAAAATTTTAATGCAAATTCCCAATAAAACCCTTGGCCTTTCTTAGCAAATAAGAAAAGATGAAAATTTTTAAAAGAGATATAATTTATTATGTTGCTTCTGATGTATTGGCAGACATGATTGTGCTGTATAAATAACATGTTAATTTGCAGATACCATTGATTTTGTTATAAAAGATTGAAAAGTATTTAATAAACGTCAAAATTTCCTATTGCTAATGTTCCTGACTCAAATGAAATTAAAAAGCAAAGCCTCCTAATATATCACCTGTACTTTATACAATGACTAAATTGTTCATACATCTATTTTTCATGAAGCAAAATCTTTGAAAAAAAAAGACATTTTTGCTTAAAATAGGGTTTTCTCCCATAACCAGAAATTCAGAGGTAGGCAAGTAAGACTGGAAACTAATGGCTTCATTTCAACAGTATCTGCTGCATCCATCCACTTCTCTTCATCCTCAATTTTACCAGAATAGTCCACCCCAATATCCAGATTGTGTGGCCCTAAGCAGTAGCCTCTACTGATTTTTCATATCCATGTTGGTTTTCCTCACCACTTTCCTCCAATCCACCCCCTACACTGCCACCAGAAATATCTTTCTAAAACACATGTTATCCCCTGCTTAAAACTTATCCTTGACACCCTCCTTAAGCAAGCTCCAGCTCAAGTCCCCACTCCTTCTCTCCACTCAGCTGACTCTCAACCCAAATCATCTCACCACCCACTCCGTGCTTTCCTACTCCATGTGTTAATTTACTAATTCCCTGTAACTTTCTTTTACTAGTCAAAATTCTTTTTCTATCCTTCAAGACCCAGTTCAAGAGCCCCACCCCCTTAAGTTATTGCTAGTCGAATCGTTTCTTTAGTGCTCCAACAGCACCTACCTTAGACCATTCTCTCTGTCCAAACCTGTAACAGTTAGTTGTGCTCATACCTATCTTGAGGACTAGATTGTAAAATCCTTGGGGACAGAGTCCATGAGGTATATATATTGTTATGGCCCCCAAGTGCCTAGCAGGTGCTTGATAGACAAGCTGAAAAGAGTTTAATTTCCTGCCTCACAGTATTCATTCATTTTACAAAAATGTACTGAGCATAAATAAAGCAGAAAAAAATCCCTGCCCTTGTGGTGCTTACATTCTAATGGTAGGGTACAGAAGGAATAAGTAAAAATATAGTATGTTAGTTGAAGATAAATGCTAAGCAAAAAAATAAAGCAGGGGAAAAAATAAACAAAAAATAAAACAGGTAAGTAGATGTGGCTCAAACAGTTGTGTGCCCATCTACTACTTGGAAGCTCCCAGGTTTGGTTCCCAGTGCCTCTTAAAGAAGATGAACAAGACAGCGAGCTGACATGATGGGCTGGCACGGCAAGCTGACACAAGATGATGCAATGAAGAGACACAATGAGGAAACACAATGAGAGACGCAAAAAGCGGGAGCAGAGGTAGCTCAAGCGATTGGGCACCTCCCTCCCACGTGGGAGATCCTGCGGTCAGTTCCCAGTGCTTCCTAAAAAGAAGACAAGCATACAACAGATAGACACAGAGAGCAGACAGCAAGTGCAAACAATGAGCGGGGAGAAAGAAATAAAAATAAATCTTAAAAATATATATATATATAACAGGGAAGGGGGACAGGAGCAACGGGGATAGGGTTCAATTTTCTGCTGGGTGACCAGGCAAGACCCTACTGAGAAGCTGACATGTGAGCAAAGACCTGAAGGAGGGTGAGGGAATCAGCCATATTGCCATCTGGGGAGGAGTGTTCCAGGTAGAGCAACAGAAGTGAGGCAAGAATTTGTCTGGCACAAGCAGCCAGGAGGCCACTGTGGCTGAAGAGGAGTGAGTGAGGGGGAGAGAGGTCAGAGAAGAAGCCAGAGAAGCAACAGGAGGCCAGATCCTTGAGGGCCTGGTAGGCTATTGCAATGACCTTGGCCTTTGCTCTTTTCAAGAAGGGGAGCCATGACTCAAGTTAAGTTTTGAAAGAAACACTCTGGCCACTGGGCTTAGATTCGATTAGAGGGGTGACAAAGACAGGAGCAGGGAGGCCAGTTAGAAGCTACTGCAATAAACTTAGGTGAGAGCTGTAGTTCCCTATACTTCTAGGCCCAGGCCTTCCCTGACTAACAGGCTTATTGGCCCCAGCTGCCCAGACTTATCCATGACACTTGGATAAGATTCTTCTAGTGGTTACCTAGGTGCTCAAATCAGAGCCAGAGCTTGCCAATGTGAGTCCAAAACTGAGCAATAAAACAGAGATATAAGCGAAACTTGAAGGAAAGGCCCAAAGACCATGACAACAGCCCAAGATAGCCCACAAAAGAATGGCCAGGCTATGCTACAAGGCTTCACAAAGAGGGGCATCATAATAAGGGCCATCAAAGTCAGGGTGTGCTGTACACTTCCTATGTCCCCTCAACAATGCCTGGGATTCCCAGGCCAGGTAGCAAGTGTTGTTCCTTTTTGTTTTGCAGTTACAGACACTGAATCAGGGAAGAAAGTTAGAATGATTCTGGAAAAATTGTTTAGGGATCCTTTTTTTTTTAAAGATTTTATTTATTTATTCATTTATCCCCCCCCTTGCTGCTTGCGCTCGCTGGGTCAGCCAACCACGCCTAACCACGCCGTGCGGACAGGCCTGCCCTCACCAGGAGGCCCCGGGAACCGAACCCGGGGCCTCCCATATGGTAAACGGGAGCCCTCCTGATCGAGCCACAGCCACTTCCCATGTTTAGGGATCCTGACAATCAGATTATACCAATTGAAACTTCTCAGTTCCTGGTAATCAAAAATGCTAAGAAGTCTACACATACATATATCATTATAAATGTGTTAGTAAATACTTATTTCATTAAAGATGTCTGCCTTAACCCAACACACAGCACCTGACACAGACATATAACATGCAACACACAACATAATGTGCAAACCAAATTTTATCTTTACTTTAGGGAAAAGCTCCTAACAGTGGTTATTTTGGGGTATGGGGAGAGGGAGAGAGACTTTCATTATTTGCATTATACATTTCTGTCGTTTTAATGTATTTACAATGAACCTGTATTAATTTTGAGGCATTAAAAAAAACAATAATGGGGGACAACTTGGAAGATGGCAACAGAGTAAGGAGCTCGTAGGGTCAGCTCATGCTACAGAGCAGTTAATAATCACCCAGAACTACCTAAAGCACCTGTTTGGGGGCTCCAGGAGACCAAAAGAGCTTCCTGCAACATCCTTGAAAGAATGGAAGAAGACTGCCCATCTGCAGAGAAGATCGGTAAGTAGAGCCCTCCACGCCCCGGAGGCCGGTGCCCATCCTCCACTGGAGGCACAAGCCGCTTCGGGAGCTGTTATGCAGCTGGAATTGGAAGCTCCACTTCCCAAAAACGGGGGAGGAAAGACGGTTGGGCACCAACTTCAGCTGCTGATTGGTAAATTCAGTTGGCTAAAGGTATAATCCTAAGAACAGCTAAAGTTTGAAACTGTCCGAATCGGAAAGAGGCCGGTGGCCGCCATCTTAACTCCGCCCCGGCATGGGGGAAAAAGCGGAGCGGACCGAAAATCCCAGTGCTGGTAGGGACCGGCTTCTTTCCACCCAGGTCAGACTGCAGCCGTAGCCTAAGCCCCGGGCCCACCTCCCGCAGGGAGGAAGCTGTTGGGACCTGCACCAGCCTCTCCAGGGAAATACAGGCCACGCGGGGGCGGGGGGCGGCAGTGATCATCCTACTCTGGTGGCGCAAGCTGCCTCAGGAGCTATTCTGTGGGTGGAGTTGGAAGCTCCATTTCCCAAAAACGGGGGAGGAAGAGAGGGTCGGCTACTGGTTTCAGCTTCTGAATAGTTAATTTGGCTGGTCGAAGTATAACCCTAAGAACAGCTAAAGTTTGAATGTGTCCCAGTCAGAGAGAGGCCGGGAGCCGCCATTTTGACTCCGCCCCCGGCATGAGGGGAAGCCGGGCTGATTGAAAATCACAGTGGCAGCAGTGACAGGCTTCATTCCACCCAGATCAGACTGCAGGCCACACCATGGAGGCCGGTGATCATCCTACTCTGGCGGTGTGGAACACCCCAGGAGCTATTCTGTGGCTGGAATTGGAAGCTCCATTTCCCGAAAACAGGGGAGGAAGAGACAGTTGGCTTCAGCTACTGGTTAGTCAATTCAGCTGGCTAAAGTATAACCCTAAGAACAGCTAAAGTTTGAACTTGACCAAGTAGGAAAGAGGCTGATAGCTGCAATTTTGACTCCGCCCCCAGCATGAGGGGAAGCGGGGCAGACTGAAAATTATAGTGAAGGCAGGGACAGGCTTCTTTCACCCAGATTGGACTATAGCCCTAGCCTAGGCTTCAGCCCCACCTCTAGCAGGGAAGAAGCTGGGGGGCCCTGCACCATCCTCTCCAGGTAATTGCAGGAAAATTTGGCTGGCACAGACTGAATAGTCGGAAGTATACTGGGGCAACTGCAGTCATTTTGGACCCACATGGCATAGATTGCTGCCCACACCTGCAGCTCCATCCCTGCCCCAGGTAAGGGAGAAAGGGGCTTGAAGCTACATAAGTCTCTCTATGCAACTACAGTCTAGGCCTGCACGGCTTGGGTGATTCCACACAGCTGTGGCTCTGTCCCTACCCCTGACAAAGGAGGAAGTTGGGAGAAGCTTCATTGGTCCCTGGGGCAATGAGGGCAGCTTGAGCCTCCACACTTGCAGCACCAGCTACATCCTTGACTCCTACTACACAACCAGCAAGGGAGAAAGGGCAAGAAAGCCCTAAACTAAAGAGAGAAACTACACCCAGAATAAATACTTCTAGTAAGCCAGACACCAAGACACCACAAAAAATTACAATCCACACCAAGAAACAAGATATGGCCCAGTCAAAGGAACAAGAGAAGCCTCCAGATGACATAAAGGAGTTGAGACAACTAATCACAGATGCTCAAACAAATCTCCTTAATAAATTCAGTGAGATGTCTAAAGAGATTAAGGATATTAAGAAGACATTGGTCGCTGTCCTGATTTTGTGATAATCAGGGCAAGCTAAACATTCGCTATATTAGAAACCATGCATGTGTCTCCAGAGCTAGTTTTTCTCCCTAGGTCTGGTTTTTAGAATGCTGGTGATAAACTAAGCCTGATTTATTATATGACCATTCTATATGGGAAAAGACTGTAACTTTGGGTATCTTTGGTCAACCTTAAGAGATATAGCAGGGGGACGTATGTGGCTCAGGTGGTTGGGCGTCCGTCTCTCTTATGGAGAGACCTGGGTTTGATCCCTGGGACCTCCTGGTAAAAGTAAAAAAAGAAAAATACAGAAGGCGTGTGGGCCACCAGGCCCCATGCACGGGTGCACCACCAGGCCCCAGATGCGCCGCCAGGCCCTGTGCATGGGTGAGCTGCCAGGCCCCGCGAGCCACACAGCAAGATGATGATGTAACAGGAGAGTGACACAAGGGAGAGCCAAGATGAGATGCACCAAAAACCAGGAACTAAGGTGGCGCAGGCGGTAGGATGCCTCTCTCCCACATCAGAGGTTCCGAGGATCAAATCCCAGTGAAGACAGGGGAGGAAGGTTGAGAAGAGAGGGCAGAAAATGGACACACAGAGTTGCCCAGCGAATGGACACAGAAACAGCAAAAATGGAGGTGGAGGGTAAAAATGGATAAAAGTAAATAAATAAATAAATCCTTTTTAAAAATGTATAGGGGAGGAATATACAGACTACAGTTAGCAGTAATACTTTGACGATGCTCTTTCACAATTTGTTAACAGATGTTTCACAACAATGCAGGGTGTTTGTGTGTGTGGAGGGTGATGTGTGGGAGCCCTGCATGATGTTATGCACGTTTGTTTTGTAAGTTACTGAACACTTGTAGTTTATGTATGTTCATGTATGAATAATATATTTCAATAAATTGTTTTAAAAAAAAAAGAAGAAGACATTGGATGAGCACAAAGAGGAATTTGAAAGCATACATAGAAAAATGGCAGATCTTATGGGAAAGAAAGGTGCAATAAATGAAATTTAAAATACACTGGAATCATATAATAGCAGATTTGAGGAGACAAAAGAAAGGATTAGGGAAGCGGATGTGGCTCAAATGGTTGGGCATCCATCTACCATATGGGAGGACCTGGGTTCGATCCCTGGGACCTTCTGGTAATAAAAAGGCAGCAGGCAAGCTGGGCCCGCGCGGCAAGCCACGCAGTAAGATGATGATGCAACAAAAGAGAGATGCAGGGGAGAGTCAAGATGATATGTGACAAGAACTGAGGTGGTACAAGTGACAGGGTGCCTCTCTCCCACATCAGAGGTCCCTAGGATCAAATCCCGGTGAAGCCTGGAGGAGAAAAATGAGAAGAGAAGGCAAGAGACAGACACAGAAGATCACCCAGCGAATGGACACAGGCAGCAAGCAAGGAAACTCATAGAACTGAACACCAAAGAAAAAAAAAAGGATTGGTGAGCTTGAAGAAAATGCCTCTGAAAGCAAACATACAAAAGTATAGATGAAGAAAAGAATGGGAAAAAATGAAGAAGTTCCCTGGGGAACTAAATGACAGCAAGAGTCATGCAAACATATGTGTCATGGGCATCCCAGAAGGAAAAGAGAATGAAGAAGGGGTAGAAGGAATATTTGAAGAAATAATAGTAAAAAATTTCCCAACCATATTGAAGGACATAGATATCCGTGTCCAAGAAGCACAACATACTCCCATCCGAATAAATCCAAATAGACCAACTCTGAGACACATACTAATCAGAATGTCAAATGCCAAAGACGAAGAGAGAATTCTGAGAGCAGCAAGAGAAAAGCAATGCATAACATATAAGGGATACCCAATAAGATTAAGTGCCAATTTCTCATCAGAAACCATGAAGGCAAGAAGACAGTGGTGTGATATATTTAAGATACTACAAGAGAAAAACTTCCAGCCAAGAATCTTATATCCAGCAATATTGTCTTTCAAAAATGAGGACAAGTTTAGAATATTCACAGATAAACAGAAACTGAGAGAATTTGTAACCAAGAGACTGGCTTTGCAATAAATACTAAAGGGTGTGCTACAGTCTGAAAAGAAAAGACAGGAGAGAGAGGCTTGGAAGAGAGTCTGGAAATGAAGATTATTTCAATAAAAGTAACTAAAAGTGTCAAGAGTGGTAAAAATAAAATATGACAGATGAAACCCAAATATTTTGGAATAAACTTAACCAAAGATGTAAAGCACTTGTATTCAGAAAACTACAACTCATTGTTAAAAGAAATTTTTTAAAAAGACCTAAATAATTGGAAGAACATTCCATGCTCATAGATTGGAAGACTAAATATCATTAAGATGTCAGTTCTACTCAAATTGATATACAGATTCAATGCAATCCCAATAAAACCACTGGCATTTTTTTTAAAAATGGAAAACATGATTATGAAATTTATTTGGAAGAGTAAGGTGTCCTGAATAGCCAGAAACATCTTTAAAAAGAAAAGCAAAGTTGGAGGATTCTCACTTCCAGACTTTAGATCATATTACCTAGCTACAGTGGTAAAAACAGCATGGTACTGGCATAAAGACAGACACACAGACCAATGGAGCTGAACTGATGATTCAGAAACAGACCCTCACATCTATGATAAAGTGATTTTTTTTCTCTTTTTTTTTCATTTTTGGTCAAGTGATTTTTGACAAGTCTGTCAAACCCACCCAGCTTGGGCAGAACAGTCCTTTCAACAAATGGTGCTGAGAGAACTGGATATCCATAGCCAAAAGAAGGAAAGAGGACCCCTATCTCCCACCTTATACAAAAAAATTAACTCAAAATGGATCAAAAACCTAAATATAAAAGCAAGAACCATAAAGCTTCCAGAAGAAAATATAGGAAAATATCTTCAAGACCTGGTGGTAGGTGGTGGATTCTTAAAGAAGATAAGAGGAGGACTGAGATGGACTAGTGATGTTTAATGTACATAGATGTTTTAATTAATTTTACTGTAAAAGTGTGGAAATGTACAGAGTTGGTGGTAACACATTATAGTGAGTAACAGCTGGTATATAAATGGGGATGTGGCTGAAAATGTTAGTCTAGGAATGTAAATGCCAATTGACAGAAAGCTAGGGGAATAATCTAGGGACTGAATAGCACAGTAAACCCAGAGGTGGATGAGAATTGTGGTTGATGGTACAGATGCAAGAGTGTCCTTTGTGAGCTAGAGCAGATGTACATCACTGTTGCAGGGTGGTGTGAATGTGGAGAGGCATGGGAAAAATAAAACTTGAGTGACCTCTGGACTGTGGTTAACAGTAATAATGTAACATTCATGCATCTATGTCAAAAATGTACTGAGTTGATAATGGGGGTGTATGGAAAAAGTGTGTCAAATGTACGCTATGGATCTGGTAATAGTCTGATGATATTATCTCATAATATGTAACAATGTTCTACCATGTTGTGGTATGTTGATAGAAGGGTGTTGTATGGGATTTCTGCACATGTGCATGAATGTTTTGTAAGTTTACAGCTTCTGTTATAAGAATATATTTTTAAAATAATAATAGGGTGGGTTGGGGGAAAATATACCAAATGTAAGATAAGGACTATAGTTAATAGTAAGATTTTGACAATATTCTTTCATAGTTTGTAACAAATATCTCACAACAATGCAAGGTGTTGGTGGTGGGTTGATGTATGGGACCCCTGTATGATGTTATGCATGTTTGCTTTGTAAGTTCACAATTGTTACTATACACTTATTGTTTATGTATGTTCATATATGAATGATATAGTAATAATAATAATAATAATAATAATAATAGGGTGGGTTGGGGGAAAAATACACCAGATGTAAGATACTTTTGTTAGTAGTAATATATATATATATATTTTTTTTACCGGGAGGTACCGGGGATCGAACCCCGGTCTCTCCATATGGTAGACGGATGCCGAACCTCTTAAGCCACATCTGTTTCCCAGTAGTAATATTTTGAGGATGCTCTTTAATCATTAGTTAAAAATGTTTCACAGCAATGCAAGGTATTGGTGGTAGGGTGAGGTATGAGAGCCCTGTATGATGTTATGTATGTTTGCATTGTAAGTTCACAACTATTACTGTACAATTATTGTTTATGTATGTTTATGTATGAGTAATATACTTCAATAAATTTAAAAAAACAATAATGACAAAATACAAAAGAAAAAAATGCACTGATGAGCTAACCACTGAAAGGAGCCAATATTTTTGAAAAGCAAAGAGTTGTAATAATGTGAATACCTGGACCCTGACATATCTGTACTATGACATATTTCTATATACTAGGGTTTGTGTATGTGTGTGTGTATGTGTGTGTGTTTGATAACAAAAAATAGGGCCCACCTTCTTCAATAAGAAAAGGCAAGTAGGTTACCTAACAAAAGAACTACCAAAGAGAGATTAGATTTCTTATTCTGAATATTATTACGAAAAAGGGTGAGCAGCTAGCACTATGCAAAGAGTTAAAGGTGATGTTATTCAGAATCAAAGGGGCCAGACAGCTCTGGAAGCCCTAGGATGGTTATCTTTTGAACACATCTCTGAGGTATTTAGTCTTAGTTCTGCTTAAAGAGCTTGGGCTAAAAAAAGAAGTTAGCACATGGCTGCTCTTATTATTGTACTCTGCCATGGTGATTCTTGGAGTAGCAGGAAGAACTATGTACTATATTACATGAGCTAGAATTAGTAGACATAAGCGGACATAGTTGAGGTAGAACAGTTGTCTGAGCTTTGAATTCCTGTGCTTTTTTAGTTTGTATGTGTGTGTGTGTGTGTGTGTTGCTGCTTTGATGTAATCTAAATACAATTGTGTTTCAAAATATCTAATGATAGATTTTCCTCAGTTCTGTTCTAGTCTTATTTTTGACACATACATACAAGTATAAACAGTTCCTGGTAACAAACTAAAACGACAAGATTTTCAATAAGTAGATCAAGAAAGTACAAGACCCACATTCAAAAAGGCTTTTGAAAGCTTGACTTACCACTGGATTTAATTTCTCGGACATAATTACTAGGGAACCAGCCTGTTCTCCCATTTAATGTGCCTTCCCACCAGCCACCTTCTTCAACTCGAGTGACATAAATGATGTCCCCTTTACAGACTGACAGTTCATCTTCATTAGTCTGCTTAAAGTTGAATCTCGCCTTGACTATCAACTGGTGACTTCCATTTTCCGTCATCTCCTAGAGAAACAAAAGTCACACCGCAAAAAGCGTTCATCTAAATGAGCAAGGGTAGAAATTATATGGATTTAGGGAAGTAAGGTGGGATGACCAAGGATAAAACCCCAGGTCTATCTCAGTCCAGAGTTTTTAACTTAGGGGTCCCATGGATTGGCCTCAGGGGTATTCAAACTTTTGCATTGTGAGATTGTGTGTTTTGGAGGGAGTCATAGCTTTCGAATTCTTCTCCTTCAACCAATTACCTAAAGATAACTATTTAATTGATCCAGGAAACAAAGTAGAGTGGTAAACTATTCCACCCCATCCTCTACCCAACACATACACAGAGGCACACACAGTATATATGACTATATGACCAAGACTAAGAACTAATCCAGTCTCAAAAAATCTGCTCCCCACTTCCCAATTACTAAGAATATCTTAATTTGGCTAAGACTAAGTCATATGTAAAGATCAAACTACCTCATTGTTACCTAATCAAGCAGTTCTTTACCTGCCATCCATAGATTGGGCTTAACTTTTTGAGGGTCACAAATCCTTTGAGAAGCTGTTGAGCAAAATGGATCTTTTCCCCAGACACATGTTCCATGAGTACACAACCATGAGATTTTATATACAATTTGAGAGAGTCCAAGGTATGTGAGGTTATAGTGTTTACTGGCTTCTAAAAGCGATTTGTGGCCTCAAAAAGGTTAAGAATTACCTATCTAAGTGATTTGAAAGTACTAGGTCATGATGGCTTAAAGTTTTTGATGGGGAATAAAGATCTCACTCAAAGAGCAGAAGAGGATGTGTTTCCTCCCAAATAAAATCTCCCTATAAGACCATATCCAAAGAAAACCAGGCAATCCCAGTATAGGCACTCATAACAGGGTGACATTTAAAATCAGGTCTTGTTCAATAGGAATCCAAAGAAAAAATAATGATGACGATAGTGATGATGATAGCAACTAATATTTATTGATCACCTACCATGTGCCAGGCACTATTTAATTCTCCTAAGAACCCTAGGGGTAGGGCAAATAACAGCAAACTGCCATCAGGATGCATTCATTGTAACCCTTACACTTGAATAGTGCTTTGAGTTGAATAACTTGTCCAGTTCTAGTAAGGGATAGAGCTAGGGCTTCAACCCCCAATCTTCTGACTCTGGGTTCCATCTGCCTTCAATTAGTTCTGATCAGGCCAGCCTGAATTGATGCTTAGGTTTAAAATTAGTTTTCTGTTAACACCCAAAACACCCAGGGTCTATCTCGCCACATATGGATGGAGACACATCTGGGATATTGATCTAATTTTACAAATTTTAAAACAGGCAGGGGGAGACAGGGACTATACTTACCACTGCCTTTGACTGCCTTTGCAATCCTGGTGCTGTGCTAGAAACTGCTCCCTGTGGGTTTGTCTGAGAACTATTAGCAGCACTAAGAGAAGAGGAGCGGCCACATGGTCTTTCTGATAGCTGATCTGTGAAAAGAGGAAAAGGCATGGTAAAGGGCACCGCTCATGTTAGGAAAACATGTACAGCCTACCATCATCGTTCATGGGACATTAGCAAAGGCAGCCTGGCTGTAATTCTAACTGATATAATTATGAACATGCCAAGGTATATTTTATCCCCCCTCCCTTTTGGTGACCAGCTTCTTTTTCTTAACCGTACTGGACATTGCTCGCCAGTAGAATGAAAAACAGCGACAGAACCACATTTTCTCTTAACCCATTTCCCTACAACTCTTCGCTCCTGAACCAGTTGCAACAGTATGCCCTGGTATCCAAGGCAGAACTATATTGGGTACCAAACAGCTGTTTGTGGCTCTTATTACTTTGAAATATTTCAAATTTCTCTCTTTGCTTTTGGCCCCTAACTGAGTAGTTCTTTTCTTACTCACATGTAATAATATGTATGGCATATATAATGTAAAATCTCCCCTGTGCCTGGGGTATGTTGGGGGTGGGGGTGGGGAGGGAGAGAGGGAAAGAGAGAGGAAGGGAGGGGGGAAAACAGGGATAAAAGAATATGAAAATGAGAGAGTGTGTGTGTGTCTGGGAAAGACGCCATTTTGATACTTGAATAATTTTTTTAAACATTTTATTTTATTTATTTATTTTTTTACCAGGATGTCCCTGGGATCGAACCCAGGTCCCTCCATATGGGAGACAGACCGTTTGAGCCACATCTGTCCCCCTTGAATAATTTTTTAAAAAATCAAACTCAGGAGTCCTCTCTTCCTTCAAAACTTGTGGAATTTGATCAGACCAGAGCTGAGCTGGGTGTTTTCAGTATACTCAAGAGAGGAGCTGGCTTCTTGACAAATTCAAATGAGGGTTCGTTCCCCCTGCATTTATTTTTAAAAGATATAAACTGCAAAAGTCTAAAGACCAAACATTCCCTAGGCGACAAGCTCAGTATCCAAGTAATTTCCTTGATGCTGTGGGTTTTAACTTTCACCTCCTTGTATTTTTATAAATATCTGTGGCAAGGGAAGAGACCGTAAAACTTTCTAGGGGATTTTGGCAAAGGAACGTATAATTTGTGTGCCATAATGTTAGAATTATACGATCCTCCCTGCCCAGAACTGGAGGGTTGGCATGTGTGTTAAATATAGTTACTTGAATTAGTTGTACTTTCTGCTATACGCCTTGCAATAGCTCAAAAAAATTTTTTTCCAAATAGCAAAAGAACAACTTCAGAGAAGTATTTTTACATTTATTGTTATTATATACAGCTCTTTTAACTAAAACTATAATTACTTGATGGCTTCCTAGATGCTCCATCCTATTTGGCACTTGATTATATTGTCTGCTCTTGTGCTCTAATTGCTTCACATGTGTAAGCTGAGTCTCCCTAAATAGACTGTCATTTTCTCGAGGGTGGGAACCGTATCTCACACTTCCTTTGTTGCACCTGACAACAAAGTGCTGGGCACACAGCCTATTGACTCTCCAGACCAACAGTCTGAGCAGCAAGATCGGTGTTTTGGGTATAAGCGCTCCAGAGTGAGTCGAATGTGGGTTTGAATGCCATCTCTTGCCACCTACTTTCCATTTGGGCAGTTGGGTGGGCCCAAGTTTCCTCATCTGTAAGATGGACCTAATAATAATAATACCTACCCCCAGGGTTGTTGCAAAGATTGAATGAGACCACCCATGGCCCTTAGGACCCCTAGACCCATGGTAAGGGCTCAAAGCCTGTGAACTATGATTGTCACCCAGTTAGAAGTAAAATAATATATCACAGAAAGAGTGAAGTTACACTATAAGTTTATCATCATCTTTGCATTTACTAGAACTTATATTTAATACTTCCAATGTGGTAGGTATTAAACATTTAAACAAAAGACACTCTTTTCAAAAAAAAAAGAAAAAGGATACTTATTTCATACACTGTGGACTTGAGGTTTAATTTCCAGTCCAAGGTTACTGAGGAGTTCTTTTACATAGCAAAGACAAATGGAAAACTACGAGAAAAAGAATTCTAGTGGGGAAGGGGAAGTAGCGGCTGTGTTTTGTAAACTTCATGAAAAAGGGAACTAGTCTTTTCCTTTTTATTTTCTGTCCTGTTAGGGTCATTTGGTTATTCAATGGCTTTGAATGAAATAATTTTGTGGTTCTTATCATTATATTAAGGGCATTGGAATGACATCTGCTGTAAGTATGTTTAAACTCTAAGCCATAAAAAAGGTAAAGCATTTGACACCCACTGAGGTTTACTTGGGGAGAAAGGGGAAATTTGCCCCAATCTAGTAATCCTGGCCAGGGTTAGCTCCTAGAGTAATCAGAAACATGTGGATCCAAAAATGTCACCCAGAACTCACAAATCACAAGCCCTTGCTTACCTTCTGTTGCTTTGTTGACAGCTAAAAGAGTGCTCAGAACCTTGGAGAAATTGACCCCTGAATAAAGGTCATCTGGATCAAATACCTATGAGAAAGGAAAATTGAAACTGTGAGTGACTGTAAGCATTCAACTCAACAAACTCAACTATCAAAGGGCCCTTCACCTAACTAAAAACAAACAAACAAACAAACAAACCACAAAACCATTTCTCTTCCCTCCCTTACTTAATAAATTACTGGCCTAACTAAAAAAAAAAAAAAAAAAAAAAAGGGCCTTCCTCCCTCTCTCAGAAGAAAAAAATGTAAAAGCCAAGAGGCAAACTTCTGTATACCTTTGGGAGAAATGAAAGCGGCAGCTGAGCCGCCTAATGACATGTGGCGGGCCATCAGTGAGTCAGAGAGAAGCAGTAATGGGAAATGAAAGCCTAGCAGAGAACACAGCACCCACCAGGAAATACACAGTGCAAATTCAGACCCATTCTGCTGATCTGAACATAATCAATACTCTCTGCCATTAGGAAACACAAATGCATGGGCTACAGTTAATGCTCATCACCTACAGAATGTCCAAAACAGACCAAAAAAAAAAGGAGGTGGAGTCTTTTTGACAATTATGTTCATCTTTACAGTTTAATTAACTGTACCCAGTACGAGCACTGTGATAGCACCTTTTTCTCTGCTCTCCTTCATCCCCACTTCCACCCATTGGATCATTTACCTGCCTGGGATCCCAACTCCAGGTTGCCCAAACTTTCTGCCCACATCTGCCTTTTGCTTCCTAGCATCGGTTCCTGGTTTCTTCTGCCTTTGGCCTTGCCCCTCTCAGTTGATCTTCATGGATGCAAATCTTTGCTTGCCTGAACCTATGGATTCTTCCTTTTATGGATCCTTGACTTTTATGGCCATGGCCTCTGGCCTTCTTGATACTAACCAACTCTCAGCAACAAAAGGTTAAATACCATCATTCTGATATATAACTATCCCTAGTGAAGAGACCAGTCATTTGTTGTTGTTTTAAATGCAATTTAGTTTAATTAAATGCACTAAAATGTATTGAGACTCAGAGAATAGAAGTATTCTCAAACACAAGCACATTACTATTAATTTGCCAGTCAACTATGTAGATAAACATATCTATATGTCTATATGTAACCAGATGCATACCTTCTGGATGGGAATACCGCTTCTAAAAACATTTCACTCCAGAATGTCTAGAAGTTGCTTGAAGATAACAGATTGCTTCAATTTTCTCCCAAATGTGATGATAGGAATAAAATGTACCTTTTCATGCGGTACGTGATTGGTAATGGGCCTAAGATCTTGAAGGGTCTGTCTTTCCATTAGGTAGAGCCATTTGTTCCATTTCTAATCTGCATATTTTCTGGGAGCCATGTCAAGACAATTTTTTACCTTTTTTTTCTTTGGTACATATTCTTGAAAACCTAAAATCTTACTCTAGAATGGAAATATAAAATATACAAATTTTCTCAAATTTGGGTGCTCAGTATAGATAATTCATGCAAATGTGAGCCTACACAAGCCTGCCTATTCTAGGGTTCACAAATATACTATTCATGTAATCAATTAATATTTTTCATTCAAACTTAACATGACTGAAGAGTCCAATTATAACTAAAAATGAAACACTAATATACTTTCAGTCGAGATAATGCTAATATTTCTAAAGAGTTAGATGACACTATGATCCAAATATGTTTCTGAATGCTACAATATAAAAGTCAAAGTTTCCAAGGAATAAATTGACAAGAGTTCTGTTTTAATCTGCCAAAGTCTGCATGAACAAGATGTAATAGAGAAGTGGATGTGGCTCAAACGATTGGGCTCCTGTCTACCATATAGGAGGTTCAGGGTTCGATTCCCGGGACCTCCTGGTCAAGGGAAGCTGGCCCACGTGGCGAGCCAGCCCACGAGGAGTGCTGGCCCATGCAGAGTGCAGGCCCACACAGGAGTGCTGACCCGTGCGAAGAGCTGGCATAGCAAGATGTCGCAACAAAAATAGACACAGAAGAGAAACAATAAGAGATGCAGCAGACCAGGGAGCTGAGGTGGCACAAGAGATTGAGCGCCTCTCTCCACTCCAGAAGGTCCCAGGATTGGTTCCCGGTGCTGCCTAAAGAGAAGACAAGCAGACATAGAAGAACACACACAGCAAATGGACACAGAGAGCAGATAGCGAGTGCAAAAACAATGGGGCGAGGTGGGAATAAATAAATCGTTTTTTTAAAAAAGATGCAATAGACTCTGGGGAGAGTATCCAGTATCCCAGGGTATTTCAGACTTATCATAACCCGCTTAGGACTCTGATAAAGTGGGAAAGTGTTCATGACATGTATGTCAACATGGTAACAAAGCAAAAAATACACTCATTTTTTAGCCCATAATTCCTAACAAGGGCATGAATATGTGTGTGCATGTGGATGCGTGTTTTGGGTGGGTGTGGTGGAGATGAGTAGAGTCTAAAATAACAAGCAGAATTAAGGATTAGCAGCATAAAGCTGAGAGTAAAAGCTGTGATGGCTATCTCCTCCTTCCTTTTTTATGTTACTCCTTATCCAAGTTAATTGACTGCCTATGGTGGCAACACTGATATTAGTCACTTTTACTGGTACTTGATTGAATTTGAGAACAAATAAGCTGATCAGTAAATGAAATGTGCATCAACATGAGATATTGCATCTGCTTGAGGGAAGTTGCCTGGTACTGTACACAGTTCCCTTTTGAGAAAACCCCATACTCTAGAGTTCACCCAGACACAGTGTTCTTGTCGCTGCAAGCCTATTTGTAGCATTAGGACCTACTCAGGAAGTTGGAAGAGGTCTCTAGAGTCTAGTAGCGAAGGCAATACCTGAGGATTATGATTTCAAAGCAATCAGAAGATCAGATATAACCACCAACACTCTCCACTGTGCCACACCCTCCTGAGCCCCAAATTGAAAGATATTTGTAATTGCAACCCAGACCTCTTCCATAAGGTTGGCTTCCTACTAAAATGGAAGTATTATTTGAAAGGAAAGTAACACTTTCAGCTGTTATCAGTCATTTATACCTTAATGGAAATGAGAACTGTGAGACCAGGTTTAGAAAGGATGATGTAGAGAAAGTCCAAGGACACCAGGGCCCAACTGGGCAAGAGAAAGAGTGAACCCCCAAATGTGAAGGGTGTGGGAGGAAAACAAGGGAAAATTAGATTGCAGTAGAGACCATTTGCCTAGGACTAATCCCACTCTTTTATACATACAAAATGGAGAACCAATGCCCATTTTCCACCACAAAGCACTGGGATCTGCTAATAAATAACGCAAATTTGCACATTTATGCTGTATGGGATTTTCCAATACAAGGCCTTGACGATATTCATCTCTAGTCCCCTGTGCAAGCCTCACTAGCCTGTTTAGTGTTTCTGGTATATGAATGAGTCCCTGACTAGCTTAAATTTCCTTGAATCTATTTTGGTCCAGAGGTAGATGGTACAGAAATAAGTTGGTTAGTTCCAGTTGGATCAGTGATGGTCAGAAAAACAGCAGGGTTCCCTCTCTCCATTCATCCTACCACTACTGTGACACACACAAGAAAGAACAGACTGCTTCTTAGACTACTGCTGGATGATTTTAAAGTACCACTGCTGCAATTAGATGAGGCAAGGTTCAAGTATAACAACCACCACCACAATAAAAAGATAAAGAAACCCATCTACTCTGGGTAAGAAATGAGACACAGGGATTAAATCTGATTTAAGGTTTTTTAAAAGTACATACAGGGAAGCGGATGTGGCTCAAGTGATTGGGCTCCCATCTACCATATAGGAGGTCCAGGGTTCGATTCCCAGGGCCTCCTGGTGAAAAGCAAGCTGGTCTGTGCAGCGAGCTGGCCCGAGCGGAAAGCTGGCCAACGCAGGAGAGATGGTCCGTGCAGGAGTGTTGGCCCGCACAGAATGCTGGCCCGTGTGGAGAGCTGGTGCAGCAAGACAACACAATGAAAAGAGACACAGAGGAGAGACAATAAGTGACACAGCAGACCACGGAGCTGAGGTGGCGCAAGAGATTGAGCAGCCTCTCTCCACTCCAGAAGGTCCCAGGATCAGTTCCCAATGCTGGCTAAAGAGAAGACAAGCAGACACAGAAGAACACACAGAGAGCAGACAGTGAGCACAAAACAATGGGGGGGGGGGGGGCGAAAAAGCAATAAATCTTAAAAAAAAAAAAAAAGTATATACATAGAGCTGATCTAAAGTCCAATCCTACATCAGCAGATAAAATCAGACAAGATATTCAATTTTAAAATCTTTCTTCACATTTTTTCATTTTGGATATCTGCAATGACAGCAAAACCTAAACTGCACTGAAGTTAATATTTTTATGGCTTTACAAATAGATCCTTTCGGAGTAGTTCTCAGTTTCAACATGTATGTTATTTTATGACATTTTCCCTAAACTGACAAAAGCAAGGAAGCATCAAAGAAATTCTCCCTAACTTCTTGCCTTGTTCCATTTCTTTGCTAATCTTAATTGGAATAGCTACCATTTACTGATTTACTGAGCCCTTGCTATGTGCCCCGCACCATGCTTGGTAATATATATGCAAGCACTGGGCTAATTGTAATACAAGGACATTTATGGGATGTGAGGGCGATCTGGCTGCGACATCTGTCACCCCATTGATCGCCAGGGTTGATTCGGCTGATCTGGCTGGCTAGGCGGGTGTCCCCTTCCTCCCTCACCGCTCCATGTGCGTCCCTCCCGAAGCTGCGCGCTCGGTCGAAGAGGACGACCTTCCCCGCTAGAGGAGGACCGTTCTTCGGTCAAGGGTATACGAGTAGCTGCGCTCCCCTGCTAGAACCTCCAAACAAGCTCTCAAGGACATTTATGGACTTTAGTTACCAGTGAGTTTACTGCACAGATAACTGATAACATCTACATCAACCAGGGAGAGTGCCGTCAGCAATGAGTGACGCTTTATCCAATCAGTTGAATGCCTTATTAAGGCAAAGTGATTTCAGCAATCAGAGAGAATTTCCCAGCTCGTCTTTGGACAGCCAACTTCTCCTGGAAACTCATCAAGGACCTTCATTGGACTTTCATCAGAGCCCCTGGTTTGCAGCCTGCCTGCGGAACCTGGACTTGTGCATCCCCATGGTCACGTGATAGACTCTTATAAAAAAAATCTCATACTATTGACAGATATCTCCTGTTGATTCTGTTTCCCTGGAGAATGCTGACTAATACATATATTTTTGTTTCATTGCATTTGATTCTCCCAGCAGGCCTGCGATGTAGTACAATTATTTCCCGCATTTAGCAGATGAATAAACTTGAGACTCAGAGTGGTTATGTCACTGAGCAAGAAAGTGCTAGAGCCAATAAAAACAAACAAGAAAGTTCTCTGAGGGACGTTGCATGCATACTTTATATTTCAATGAGACATGAAAAGCATGAAAAAGAAATCTGTCAGTGTATATACAAAAAGAAATCCCTTCCTGCTGTCAATAAAAGTAGCATCTGTACCACCTGCAGCTAGTTTTTTTCACAACCCTCAAGATGACTAATTCAACTAATTGTGGCCAAAGAGAAAATCTCCCATATGACAAGACTGTCCCCATGGGGACCTTGCCTAGTTCCTGTATTCTCCTTCCCATTCCAAGAGACAGCCTTGACCCAGCAGGCAGTTGGCCATGTTTGCCAGAAGTAGGGAAGATAATTCATCTGGTTCCACCTTGCGAGCCCCAGTCCACATTTGTAAAGTGCTGGTTGGGTGGGAGTCTGGCCCATGGTTACTGGACACAGATAAACTCTCTGGGCCACATGCAGTGACATTCGGCCCCCTGATTTCTTTGGCATCATACTCTAACCACTTAAGTTAACCAGTCACAGTCCCAGCCACATCCTGGTTAAGAGAAGAAGCCAGACCCTATTCTAGTTCAGAACCAAACTATTTCATCTGGGTAATGTCTCTAAAATCATGTGGCTTCAGTACCACCCAATTGACTTTTATTTAAGGGGGGTGGGTAGCATAATGGGCTCCATCACTTTTTGTTATGACAGCCACAAAAACTTAATCAACTGAAAAGCAAGTGATTCAGTGGGAACACAGAGACATAGCTTATGTATCAGGTGTACACACAAACACAAAGATTCCAAATATTTGAGGAACGTTCCAGCTCTCCCTGTTCTTATTATTCTTATTGGACAAAATCTTAAATTAACTTGGCTCATCTTGAATCATATTCTCTAGTTCTCACAGCTGAGCACCCTGCCTCTGTTAACCCCTGAACTTTAGAGGAAATGCCATTATCTAGCGCGGCAGAGCAAGCCAATCTGAGCTGCTTAGTCATATTTCACTGGGTGGCACTGCTCCTGGCTTTGCAGATGAGACCTGGGATGCTTCCCCAGAGCTCCTACTAAAAGCAGTCACAAAGTCAGCAACAAATAATGCTCTTAGCTCAGAAATTGACTCAATTACCCACTGATATCCACTTACCAGAATGCAGTGGATGGCATTTGTGCCCAGCCTGATTTTAAATAATAACTGTTCCTATTTGGATATGGAACAAACTTAAGAGAGCAAACTCTGCTCTCTACTGTGCTCTTGTTTCCTCCATTTCTCTCTATTTCTGCAATTTAGGAAACAATCTCTGAGTTGTGCAGGCAGCTGCAATACTATACAGTGCATTGAAATTAGCACTAGTGTGGGGTTCAGAAGAGTTTGACTCCAATACCAGCTATATCATTGCTGAGCAGTGGTGAGGGCTGTTTTCTGGCCAGAGCACTTTCTCCCAATAAAGAAATCTTCATGGTAAGCCAAATTATCATTAGAAATATGTTGGAAAACACAGAATCAAAACAAAGGGAGTCTGGGGTATTACAGTCTAAAATGATCATTGCCCACGTATAAGATGATTTTTCAAAATGTCGTTTCTCTAAAAATGACATATTTATAAATTCTGGTTGTATCTTTTTTTAATTTTTTTTCTCTTTATTTTTAAAGGACCTTTAGATTACATAAATGTTACATCAAAAATATATACCCCACCTCTCCCTCTCCTGCACGTTCCCCCATTAACAACACCTTTCATTAGTGTGGTACATTTGTTACAATTGATGAACACATATTGAAGCATTGTTACTAACCATGGTCTATAGTTTACATTATGGTTTACACTTTGCATCGCACAATTATATAGATTTTGACTAAATGTATAATGGCTTGTATCTGTCATTGCAATGTCATGCAGGACAATTCCAATGTCCCAAAAATGCTCCATCTTAGACATATTCTTCCTTCTCCCTCCCCCTCAGAACCTCTGGTAACCACTGCCTTTATATCAATGTTACAAATTCTTCCATTATTACAATAATAGCGAGTCTACTTTAGTCCATAAATGATCCCCCCTTATGTTTGTTCATTCCTCTATCTTGGGGATTTTGTGATGGTAATGCCCACTCTCCTTCCAATTGAGAGGGGGCTTAGATCCCATGGGGCAGATGGATAGAACTGTCTTGCTTGCAGTTGTAGATAGGTCATTGTCCATCATCATCCTTTTGTTAGTTGTCCTGGGTGAGTCTGATGAACTGGAGAGTAGGTATTGGCTGCAAATCTGCAGAGATTCAGGGCTCACCCAGTATATGAACAGCTGGAAGATTTACATTTCTGGAACATATATTTAATGGATATAGTGCTAATTATAGGTTCAGATAAATGGGGCAGAAGAACCATGTGTAGGAAAATTAAAAATGAGTCTAACTCTGATACATTGGGGGAGATGAGTTATATATTCCAAAGTAAGGCCCACCAATGAGGTGCCAATTTCCAGGGGTTGTCTGCCCTGCCTATTGTGTCTAGCTGTCTCTAGATCCCCCAGGAGCCCCCCTACTTGAGGCACTGTTTACTGCAGCAGTCAGTGAAATCCTCTTAAGGTGAGCCTAAGTGTAACCTCTGGAGTGACCTCCCAACTCACTTTGAAATCTCTTAGCCATAAAAACTCATCTGCATTTAATATTTCCCCTTTCTGGTCTAGGTCTTTCTCCAAATGCACTGTTAGTTGCATCCCTCGGTGCCAAGGAGGCTTATCCCTGGGAGTCATGTCCCACACTGGCGGGGAAGGCAGTGAATTTATATGCTGAGTTTGGCTTATTGAGAGGCCACATTTGAGCAACAAGGAGGTTTTCAGGTGGTAACTCTTAGGCAAAATATATTACCAGGCCAAGTTTCAATTTCATAAGAAAAGTTTCATAAGTACAAGCATCAATAACAAGGGCCTGGCTTATTGGTCTGTCCTCCTTTGCTAGGCACTGCCCATGTACTCTAGAGAGTCTTGCCACTCTATTAGAGAATGTAGCAGGACTCCCCAGGATAAGAATTCAATATTCCATTGTTTATTGTGTTAGTCTCCACTCACTGAGACAACACCCCAAGACTGTATGAACACATTCATATTCCGTAGAGGCATGCTCCAGGTGCATCCCTCCCCACCCATCCTCCCAACACTGACATCCCAGACCAGTGGTCCTCCTTGTCGCAGTTTGATATTGTTTATGAATTCCAAAAATAGATATTGGATTATGTTTGTAAAGTGGTTTGTCAGAGATTTTACTTTTACTTGATTAAATTATGATTAGGGCTTTGATTGGGCCATGTTAGTAGGACGTTGAGTCCCCACCTCCTTGGTGGGTGGGGACTCACAGAGAAAAGACATGGCAAAGGACAGAAGAGGGAGGTTTTTAGCTGGAGCCCGGGAAGTAAACACATGGGAGAGAGCAGAGCAGCTGACCCCAGAGAGAAACAAGCCCTGGGAAGAGAGGAACCCAGAAAGCCTGAACCCTTGCAGACATCGGCAGCCATCTTGCTCCAACACTTGGCAATAGACTTTGGTGAGGGAAGTAACTTATGCTTTATGACTTGGTAACTGTAAGCTTCTACCCCAAATAAATACCCTTTATAAAAGCCAATAGATTTCTGGTATTTTGCATCAGCACCCCTTTGGCTGACTGATACACTCCCCAACCATATCTGCAACCCCTCTGCAACCCAAAACCTACCCAAAAACAAAGCCAACAAAAAAATAACAATAATAAAATAAAATACATTTTTAAAATAAATAAAAATTTTTTTTGCATTATGCTCTGGTTGTATCTTGATGCCACTGCATAGTGAGGTTTAGATTGTGATTGTGGCCAGCTTTAAAGACCTATATTCTTCTGTCTCTGTGGATTTAGAGTCACTTTACATAATGAGTATGGGCTCCCAGATTACTTGGACCTCCGAGAATCCAGCGCCAGGAAGTTCAGCTCCATAAGCTCCTGGTGGTAGCAGCAAAGATCTGAATATAATCCTTCACTGCTCATTCTTCATTTCAAAGTTACCAGATCCACTCCCTGCTGGCTACCTGGGCATCACCAGCATCACCCATCACTGTATCACATCTACTGACCCCCATTCTTCCCTGTTAGCACTCTTTTGGGGGTGGGGAATGGCTTCCTCCATAGCAGAGATTTATCTTTGTTGAGTATTAAGAGGCGAATGAATGGGGAATGATATAGGCACCCTGGTGGGGATGATCACGGGATTTAAAAGAGAGAAAGTGAACTGCTTTGGGAAAATCTCACCAGAAAGAGAATAGGCATGAAGAAAGGGAAAGACGAAATCTTTCTTCTCAATAGAGCTTGCCAAGCCAAGGACGGGAAGCTGGAGGCTGAGAACCAGCTGCCTCACCGCCAGTCATTGTGGCCAGCCCCCTGCCCCTCCTCCCATGCTCCTGTCCCTAGAGCCTTGGCAGGAGACACACTAGCTGCCAGTATTGAGGAGTGGGGGTGGACGGGTGCTGCTTCAGCTGCTGGAGTGGCTGTGTGCCAGGCCTAGGGTGGTGGAGGGTCCTCCTCATCACTTCCACCCCCACCCCTTCAGAGAAGGAGACTGTAGTCCTAGTGTTCCAAATTGGAATGCGGAACACATTTTCCCAGAGAAATAACGTCATACCTGCCACTTAGTCCCTGTGAGTTCTACAGTTTAGCCACATTAGGTATTAAACAGGATGTTGTGGGCCAGCCAGAAACACAATCACTATGCAGAGCCTTTTGCGATGGGGAAAAAAATGTTTTTTGTGTTCCTAACAATAATGTACACATGAATTTTTGGAAAATAATCCGTTTTTAAATTGAAGAATACCTGGACGAGTGTTCCCAAATCAACATTCAAAGTCCTTTTTGCTTTTTCTTTGTCCTTTTGTATATAAAGTCTGAACAAATGCTCTAGACACTCTGAGTACTATTTATTTTAGAAATCTCCAAGACAATCAAGCTATACGTATGAAGACTATGAGAATATCTTCAGAGATTTCAATAGCTGACAGCTCCTGCCCTTCGGGAGGATTTAGAGGAAACTCACCTGTGAAGATGGGGCTCCTGCAGCCCCTCATTTCCTAGAACCTACTGTGATTTAGGGTTGGAGCCTGAGAGCCTTGCAGAAACTACCAATTCACCACGAAATCTATGCACAGTAGAGACTGATGTTAAATGAGCCCCCAGGCAAAGATTAGGGAGGGGCAATGGCAATGAAAAAATGAACCACTGCAGGTTGCTTTAAGCAGCAGTTCTTCTGGTACTTTCATCTGTTGCCTTCCATAAAGTCCTCCACTGACCATATCTTCATTTATCTTTCTTCTGAATTGCTACAGCCTTACCCTCTGTATAGACGCTGCACACTAAAGTCTTCAATTATCTATCACTGCAATGTTATCAATTTATTCTATGAGTCTTAAGATGAGTCCTGGATTGCCAATTAGAAGGGGAGCTCTTTGGAGTCCAAAGTCCCCTACAGCCCTGGCACAATATTCAACATATATGAGACACTTGATAAATTATCATCATTGGTTGATCGACAGGATGCTCTGTCAGAGAAACTTCAATATAATTTATGCCTATTTTTTGAGCCCCATGAAGCCAGTTTTTATTATGTTTTTCATCTCTGTGTTCCCAGTGCCTAGAAGAGTGCCCGTCACACAGTAGGTGCTCAATAAATATTGGGTGAAAGAGTGAAAATTTAGAAGCTTTTGCCAACAGATAATTAATCATAATTGAAGATAAAGCATTGCTTAAATTATAGTAAAGTCAAAAACAAATATCGGGAGCAGATGTGGCTCCAGCAGTTGAGCTCCCACCTCCCACATGGGAGGTCCTGGGTTCAGTTCCAGGTGCCTCCTGAAAAAAACAAAAACAAACAACAAGCAAAAGAAATGAAAAAAAACCAACCCAGGGGAGATGATGTGGCTCAGTGGTTGAGCACCAGCTTCCCATATACCAGATCCTGGGTTCAATTCCTGGCCACAGTACCTCAAAAAAAAAAAATCATTTAAGAAAGGAAAAAAACAATTTCCATGCAACTTTCCAGGAACACAGCAACCGTCTAAAATAAGATACACCTGATTCACCTGAAAAATTAAGCCCTACAACCATAATGATAACCAAAGGTGCTTTCAAAACTCCATGGTTGTAGATTTCATTGAGTATGGGCAAAGTCCACAATTGCTGACCTGCCCTAGCTAATACAGGTTCCTTTAAATCCCACAACAAAGCAACATGACCTAAGTATATAAAGAAGGGAAGCTGGAAAAAACTGTGGCATTTTACTATTTTCCTGGTATTGGCTATATTTTCTTATAACCATTTTATTGTAGAATGACTTTTCTAAATTACAAACCACTCTCCCCTGTTCATACCCATGCTCTAAAATCAGCTCCAAGTTACAGCTAGAGCACAGTTGGACCTGGAAAAATATGGTAAAGTAATTCACCAGAAGCAAGAAGTGGCAACAGACCATTTGAAAGATTATAAATCACATGCCCAAAGTCTCACATACACTAGTTAATCTAGATGGGAAGGACGTGGTGCCAAACTTTCCACCATTTTCTTTCTTTCAGTCATTCATTTTGCAAAGTCTATATGTGAGTCACTTTTACAAAAGTGAATCATTTTTAGAGATGCCCATCAATGCTTAACAGACATCAATTTAGTAATAAAATTTTACTCTATCTTATTCCAAACAGGATTTGTACCTAGGAAACAATCTGAACACTGTGAGGTGGGTATTCAGGAATGGTGCTTCAGCTGATCTCCATGTCTCTCAAAGCACAGCAGTCCATTCATTAAAAGCCTAATGCCACCCAGCCTATTAGCTGCCTACAAGATCAAGGCCACACTCTGGAGGCTGCCATTGAAACTTTTTCTCCAGCTGACCCCACCCTAGCAATCCCATCATTCCTTACCATCATCTCCTTGTATGCCCCAGAACCCTTCATTTTCTTCACTTTGCCTCTCTCTGATATTTATACTTTTCCTTATGAAAGATCCATCTGAATCCTAGCTCTCCTTCAGGCCCCTTCCCAAATCACTTCCCTCCATGGGGTCTTCTCAAACACTACACCTCAGTATACAATGGGCTCTTCTTTTTCTGAATTCCTCTTGCATTTATGCTCTAGACTCTGGAAACACTAACTTGGATGCCTAGTCATACACTGCTATGTGCTGTTAAATTGTCACTATTTTACAAATACAGTACACACTGCTTTTTTCCAACTAGGCTATAATCTCCATTAGGCACGACCCCATATTCCCAGGCCTGGCACTCACTATATAAACCATGAACAAGTACTTACTGACTGTTAGTCTTTACTCCAACTTAAAATTTAAACACACGGATATCTTTTTCCATCAGAAACACCTGTCCTTTTGGTATGCCTTTCCCAGAAGGAAAGCTAGGAAAAAAGGTAATTTTTTTTCCTAGCAGCACTTGATGAATCAGGGCTCATGTATTTTCCATCACTTGGTAAAATAAATTCTGCTTTTGAATTTGAATTTGAATTTGAATCACTTGAAAGAAGTAAAGAATGCTGACAAAGCATTTACCTCATGTACTAGCTTCCTGGCTGCAAAAAAATAACATACAATGGATTGGCTTAAACAATAGAAATTTATTGGCTCATAGTTTTGAGGAGAGGAGAAGTCCAAAATTTAGGTGTCAGCCAGGTGATGCTTTTTCCCCACCAACTATGACATTCTGGAGCTGGCCACCAACGATCCTTGGTCCTTGACTTTTCCGTCATATGGCAATGTACATGGCAGTGTCTTCTTTCTCTTCTGAATTCCGTTGACTTCCAGCTTCTTGCTTCTCCCCGTGCCTTCTCTGTGTCCAATTTCCTTTGCTTGAAGGACTTCTGCCCTATTAGCTTAAGGCCCACCTGCATTCAGTTTGGGCACACCTACTAATAAACATCTTCAAAAGTCCTATCCAAATGAGTTCACACCCATAGGACCAGGGGTTGGGATCTGAACATGCCTTTTGTGGGGGACATGATTTAATTCCCCAATACCTCACCAAAAGGAAGTGAAGCTACTGACTGGGATCACTTGGGAGAAAGGCACAATTTGAGAGTACCAATGTGCGAATCTCACATTTTTTTTTTTTTTTTACCGGGAGGTCCCGGGGATCGAACCCGGGTCCCTCCATATGGGAGACGGACGCCCAACCAGTTGAGCCACATCCGACCCCCCGAATCTCACATTTTTGAAAGCCCAATGAAATCGACAGAGTTTGTTTAATGTAAGAAATAAGAAGTGACCTGGGCACTGGAAAAGCAGAGAAGCTCTTCTACATAGCATCATGGGACCTAAACTCTCACACTTTTAATTTTCTTTTCTTTGCTTTCTTAAAAGCTTGGAACATGTAACTAGCTTGGCACATAGAAACTTTCATTTCTATAAATGAAAGTCAACTCTTGATAACCTACAGGTAAACTGTTAGATACACAAACTATCTAAAATAAATTTTAAAAATTCATTTATTAGTCATTCAACGAATATTAACTGAACACCTAGTATATGCCTGGCATTCATGCATAAATTTGTCTTAAGATGAGAAATAAAAAGGACACTTTATAAACTCTGGCAAAGAAGTCACCCTCAAATACATCAACCCCTAAACCATTGTTTTCCATTCTGTTGCCTTTCTTTGAAGGTGACTTTTTAAATCTCACATCAAGATTTTCCCAATATGCAACACATTCCCAAAACACCAGAATGTCTTCAGAGAATGCAAACTGGTTGTAGTATGGTAGAAATGCTTATTTACATTATCACAATATATCTTTTCCCAAAGACGTTGTTAAATTTCTTTGGTTAGTAAAATACGACATTCTCTTGGTTTGCATAAATTTCTCAGAAATTTTTGGTAAACATCCCCAGTTTGCTGACGGCCTAGCCATGAAGAACAGGATTACAAAATGAGATGTTCCTTAGTGTTCAGATGCGCTTCACAGGCAGGGCTCTTCACAAAAAATGTTAAGGGCTTGATACTTTAAAGGTGTCCCTTAAAATAATGTCCCAGCTTCCAAGGAGTTGTAAAGGTCTATGTTATTGTCTGGGGCGAGACAAGTCCTTAATAAGGGTTTCACTCACTGCTTTGCAAACTGCTATATTTTGTCTCACCTTAATTTAATTCTTTCTTCTCCCTGTTGCCCTCTTCAATCCCTCATCCAACACGTTTCTGATCTCTGTAATAATGCCCAAGTCCCCAAGAAAGCATAAAACTGCGATTTTATTCTATTTGTCTAAGCAGAACTTAATTAGGATGTAAACCTGTCAGACGTCAAATAGAAATGATGTATGACTCTATGCTGTTTTGGATGATTCATGTCTTTGAACCCATACACCTCTCTGAATGGTAAGGTCCAGTAGGCCAGGATATGACAAAGCCTGAAGTTAATCAGACAGATGCCTGGTGTCACAAGTCTTTCTCCCAGACGACAGCAGAGGAAGTAGCAATGTCAATGTTGAAATGCAGGTAAAGAGCAGGCTTTGGGGGGGACAGATGTGGCTCAAATGGTTGGGCGTCCGTCTCTCATATGGAGGGACCTGGGTTCGATCCCTGGGAACTCCCGGTTTAAAAAAAAAAAAAATGAGCAGGTTTTGGACTGAATGGACATAGACCCCCCCTCTCTAAAAAAGCTGGTGAACAAAGGGCCTAAGAAATTGGCAAGTGCCCTCATACTTCTTCATTTGCAATTCAAAGGCCAGACTCTGCATTTCCTTTTGGTCCTAACCCCAAATATCACCAATTGCTCTGCATACCTTATGCTGTGCTGGCAACATTTCATCACCTCTCAGACTCATCTTCTGGGGCGGTCTCAGTGATAAAGCATGGCCAAGATAGAAAGAGACTGGAGTAGGGATAGCTGGCCAAGATTGTGTGGTTTAATAAGAGCTATATTGTGCTCTGTTGCCCCCAGAAACAACCTGGATTAGAATCAACATTAAAACAAAAACTAGAATACAGTCTACCAGGGGCCGAGGTGGGGGTAGGGAATGGGGAGTTAATGCTCAACTGGTAGAGTTTCTGTTTGGGGTGATGGAAAAGTTTTGGCAATGGATGGTGGTGATGGTAGCACAACATGGTGAATGTAATTAGCAGCACTAAATTAAACATCTAAATGTAGCTAAAAGTGGAAATTTTAGGTTGTATATATGTTATCAGAATAAAAAAATTTTTAAACTACTGAACTGTACAACAAAGTGAACCCTAATTTAAACTATGGATTATAGTTTATAGCATAATTATAATAACATTGTTTCATCAATTGTAACAAAAGTATTACAAAAGTGTTTTGTAATTATAAAAGTATTAATTACAAAGTATTAATAATACAGAAAACTGTGGGGGGGTATGGGTGGGCACTCTGCACTTTCTGTATGATTTTTCATAAACCTACAACTGTTCTAATAAAAAAAATTTTTTTTTAATTAGAGTGAGATTTAAAACAAGATATCTTATATCCCCATTCAGGAAGATTAATTTTTCAAATTTTCTAACAAAAAGCAATCCATTTGGTGCGTATCAATATACATTCAACCTCACTCAGAACTCAGAAATGATGTAGGTTTCTTTTTAAAGTATTAGATACTGTGTGTGTGTTTTAACAGAGGCAATTGCTTTCTATTTCACCCCTAAACTATGTCCAATTCAACAGGTTTCTTATTTACTTCCCAAGGAGAAGGAGAATATTTTTGTCAATCACCACCAAAAAGAAAAGCCCACTCACGGAACTGCTTAATTTAATTAAAACAATCATCTTGTTCTGGAGCAGATTTTTACATTTCAAGCTATTTTAGTTATAAAATAAAATGTCCCACTCTTAATGTCTTTAAAAAAAAAAAACGCTTTAAAATAAAATGTCTATAAAGATAAAAATAAATAAATAAATAAAATGTCTGTTTTTAAAGACAAAAATTAAACAATTTCATTCAGGTAAACATGAGAAACTGAAAATACTCTCTTTTTTTTTTTTTCACATTGTTCTAGTTTATGAATAGACTAGAAAAGGGTGAAAAGCTTTCCTAATTTTTCAATTCCAAGAGGAATCCATTCAAACAGTTTCTAGTAGAGTACAAAATGTAAAGTACTGTGCTTAACAACTGAATAATTCATAGTCTCTGAAGAGTTCAGTTGCTTTGTCCTCTCTAGCTCCTTAGTAGGACTGTCTTTAGCATTGGAACCACAAACATATTTGTAATCCTGAGTTGTTATAAAGGAAACTATGCCATACATAAGTGTTTTCAGCAGTTGAAAAGTGGCCATGGCATTGAGAACAACAGTAAATCCATAAGCTGGAGATAGAACATGAATTATTATAATCAGTTCATAAAACTCTCAAGAGTACCTGTATAGTGTCTGGAACTATATAGTTAGAAATTCCAACCTCTGTTTCATTATATCTTTGGGCTACAATTTCACTGAGATTTGAACTGTCTTTGTGTGGCCTTCCAAATAAAATATGTAAACAAATTTAATAGATATATAAATACTTTAAACATGTTTTGACATACTCTAATCCAAATTCAAATTATTTTTTATAATGAGAAGCACTGAGAATTTCAAGGCCAGAAAAATAAGCACTTCAATTAGTGAGTGAAAGATGGTAATAACGGTGAAGGGATTAATTTCTGCTGTTGTACATGAGAACACAGGCCAATTCTGCCATCACTATTCACCTAAAAGTCCCAGAAACATTCGACTTTGTTTTGCTCAACTTTGTTTTTGCCTTTGGAAGAGGGCGTTAAGTGTTAGAAACTATGTGGGAGTTTTACCTTTCATTTTACTTTATTTTTAAAATGTTTTTCCAAGAACAAGTGGTCTCTGCCGAATAACACATGTAACCAAGAATCAAGATGGCTGGATTTTTTTTTCCTATTTTAAGTTTCATCCCTGTCTAAATCCCCAATGTGACTAGAGTAAAACCTCAGAACCCTTGGAGAAGTCATCAATCCACAAAGCCCACAGCTTATTCCACCCTGCAACATTTTTTTTTAATGTTAGCTGTTTCAAAAGGAAATCTTTCTAAAAAGCATTACCCACTTTTTAAAGGGAGTCTGCTTAACATAACTGAGCTAAGTGACTTGTTTTGATAATGCCATGTTATCATTTGTGAACACCAGACTGCTGTGATATATCAACATACCAATTAGGAGCTAGCTTTCCCTGAGATTTTACTCTCTAGCACTGTGCAAAATGCTCTGTGCTAAATGCTTGACTTCTTTTCTCTCATTTAACTCTAGGAGGTAGCATATACCTCATAAGTGTTATTTAGCTACCACTACCACCCAGGAGGTGGCATATACCTATTAAGTGGCCAACTTAGGTCAGTCCAACTTTAAAACCAAGCTCTTAGCCACTGCATTATGCTACTTCTCAAGAAAAGAAAAGTTTCCTTGTCAAGGAATCCAATCCAGACCAAGGCAAGGAAAGTAATGGATTCTAACCACCAGACCACACAGTGCATGTTGGATTGCCTGACCCCACACCAAAAGGCCCCAGTTGGTTATATGTTTAAGTGTCTGCTTTTTCATAGTCGACATGCTGTGGATTTCATTTCTTCTAAGGTAGAGGTAGGTAGATATACTTTCTGCCATTGCCAGTGTGTCTAATTTACAGCAGCCCCTCTCTCCCCTTTATCACAACTCTCCATTTAGATGCTGTTCTCCAGTTTTCAAGTGCTTCCACATACCATATCTCATCTAATCTAATTTGCTATTTCTAATTGGTTTGGGTGTAAGCAACCAGATTACGCATAATTCTAACAAGCTTAGATAAGTAAAAGTAATTAGGCTCTGAGTGAGGGCCTGAGGCAGTCTCCTGGGAATTAAGTACACGCATCAAAGTGCAAAGATCTGATGAGGTATCTTTTGCAGCCAGATCTTCACGAGCCATTCAGTCATTCAATCGATGGTTCATTTAATCAACATTTCCTGAGCACCTGCTCTGTGCTGAGTCCTGTGCCCTGGTTTTGGCCTTCAAGAAATTCCAAGACTCGTGCCGGAGACAGATTGTGTCCACGGATAACCATAATGCAAGTGGGTAGGCGGCACAAAGGCAGCTTGGCACAAGGGATTCTCAAAAATTGGACAGGCCAGCAGAGAAGATGGTCTAAAAGAGCTGAGGCTAAAGAAAGAGACTGATATTTCTTTCTTTATGGTTCTCTACTAGATGGCTGACACTTGAGACTGCCAGATTGCTAGGTTCTTCATAAGCCAAGGAAAAGGTTCTCAATCCTGGCTGCACATTAGCATTGCTTGGGGAGCTTTCAAAAAATATATAAGAAGGCCTGACCACGTGGAAAATGTCAAAAAGTTGAACATTGATATACCCTAAGCCCCAGCAGTTCCATTCTTGGTATAAACCCAACAGAAGAAGGTGTAAATGTTCACCAGACAACAAGCACAGGATGTTCATAACAACCCCAAACTGGAAACAACCCAAATGTCCATCAATGGAAGACTTGAATTTTTTTAAATGTGGTACAGTCATTCAGTGGAATACTATTCGGCAATAAAAAAGAATGACCCATTAGTATCCGCAGTGACACCGGTGAATCAAACAAATGTTGCCAAAACAGAAAAAACTAATCTGTGGTTTTAGAAGTCAGGGTAGTGGTTCCCTTTGGTGAGGGGTGATGACTGGGAAGGGACATTCCTGGGTGTGATCACACAGCTATGTTCAGTTTGCAAAATTCATCAAGCTACACACTTAGGATTTGTGCAATTTCCTGAATGTATGTTATACTTCAATAGAAAGTTTACTTAAAGATAAATTTTTTAAAAAAGAAAAGAACCACTGACCAAATTATCCCAGAATCTCTGGGGGTGGAGTCCCAACATTTGTATTTTCAAAACACTTTTTAAAATCACCCCCAGTGATCATAATGCTCAGCCTTGTCTGACAACCAAGGGGCTAGGTGTTTCTGTATTTATCACTAGCTTCCTTGGCAAAGGGCATGAGTTTTGGAACAAGGTCATCAGTAATTACACCCTGACTCTACTTTGTGCTAGTAGTGTGAGACAAGAGTCTAGATTATCTCCAAGCCTCAGTCTCCACAACTATATAATGGGCACATCCCTCCAAGGATGGTTGTGAGGATTAAATAAGATAGCATATTTAAAGCACCTAGCACAGTACCTGGCACATAGTAGGCACTTGAGAAATGGTAGTTACTCAATTCTTTTTGCTCCTAAGTATAGTGATGAGCAGATTGCTGTACACAAACCAAATTCGTACTCTCCAATTTCTCCTCCTGAATGAGTTTCTTTGTAAAGACTGAAGTAATATTACATTTGGACGAATGATGTCAAACGAATATCAGACATTCTTAGGCCCTAGCTACTCCTGCTCTCCCTGAATATGAATGGAGAGGAGGCAGGTGGAGGTAAATACAAACAACATACCCTCTGGAAAGCTTTGCTCCTGTCCTGACCCCTAAGACAAGTGCCAGCCCTGTGCAAGCAAAGACAAGGCCAAGATCTGAGTTTGCAAAAAGAATAGAAAAAATAGTGGCTCAGAAGACATACCATTCATAAAACTAGTCAAATGAAAGACTTGCATAAAATATCATGTTTTAGTTTAAAAAAAAAAAAAAAAAAGGCAAACCAACAAAACAAAACCCTGGGGCTGAGAACAGGAGATCCAGGTTAGAGTTTTAATTCTACTACTGATTAGCTGCATGCCTTTGCTTAAGAAGATTTTGCTCAGTTTCTCTGTCAAATGAAAGTAATGCCACCTCTCCTACACCCTTTACAAGTTTCAGATAAGATAAGTAGAAGGCATTCAAAAATATTAAGCACCAAGGAAATGCAAGATGAGAATACTAGCTGAAATTTACTTTGTTCAAAACTCAAATCACTGCCTCTGTCACCCCCACCCCCACCCCCACCCCAGACTGAGACAGAACCCTCTTGTTTTAACTCCTCCAAGTACATCCAGAGACTACACCGGCGTGAAGCTGGCTTATATAATAAGGCGGGACTGCAGCATTGCCTGGCATGTAGCATAATACTTTGCTTAAGAGAAATCCTTGGAAATGTCTCAGCTGAAGTCCAAGGACAGACCCAGGCCTTACATTTAGAGAGAGGTGCTCTCAGTGGCAGAACACCAGAACTGTGGCCGGAGCAAATGATGTAATCGGAGCTCCTCTTACCATGGCCAATGTCAAAATTAAGATGGGAAGTTCAAGGACAAACTGTGGCTTTTCCAGGCAAATTGAAGTTAGAAAAGCAATTTGGGCCCTAAAAATTATTAACACTTTACATACAGAAACAGAAATTTGTCCTATCCTGTAAGGTTTTTTTGGTTTATGATAAGCTTTTATTGACATAGTTGCACAGAAAAATATATTCCTTTACTGTACTTTTACTCCCGCTAGACATTAAGAAAGGAAAAAGAAAAAAAAAAAAATCATGTGAATCACCTATATCCAAAACAATGACAAAACCACAAATAAAAACATAAGAGCTTTGAAGAGACAGATAAACTTGAGGGCTCTCCTCTCGAGAGCTAGAAAAGAAATAGCTCAAATACCTGTTGGGTTCCTAAAGGATTGGAAAATGAAAACTCGGAATTAACTAGGAGTACGGGGGAACACCTTGTAGAGTATAGGTCTTCCCCATCCACAAGCCCTTGCTGGGACATACCTGTGAACTCATCGCCGAAAACAGCCCCAAAGGTACGGATGCCGGGGGTTGGAGAAGGCATCAAATTAGCATCAAAAGAGTACTTTGGACTCCTGCTCAGGTTCCCGGGGAGGGGCGGGGTGGGGAGAAGGAATCCGGTCAGATGCAAACCTTGCGGCCAGAGCCGGACCAGCTCGCCCCTAAGTTTGGCGCTTCCTCGCTCTGCGCCCGGGGTCCCGCTTTCCCCCCCTCCCCCTCCCCCTCCCCCTCCCGCTCCCCGGGCCAGGAGGATCTCCGCGTACAGGGAGGCCCTGGCAGAGAAAGGACCCCCGCGGCTGGGAGCCCGGGCAGTGTGGGGGGAAGGGCGGCTCCTGTCCTACGCGGGCCCTCTGACACCCACTCCCAGACCCTCGCGCGCTCCCCTTCCCCCTGACCCCTTGCCCCCAGGCAGGTCACCTGGCTCGGCTGCTGCCAGCCTGTCCTCCGGCTGCTCGCTCACTCCAGTCGCGCCGCTGCCGCCTCCTGGAAGCGGCTCGCCCTCCGGAGTCACGGGGCCGGCCAGCGGGCGGGAGAGCCTGTGCCAAGGCTGCGGGAACCGCTCAACCCAGCCGGCGCTGGGACCCTGCCCTGAGCGCGGCCGCCACCAGGGCGAAACTGGAGAGCTGGGCTCTCGGCTCGCCCGGGCGGGGAGGGGCGGCTGCAACTTTGCTCCTAGACGCGGGCGAGGAGGGGGCGCCAGTCTCCAAACTCCGTGCCGCGCCCGCAACCTCTCCAGTACAGGGATGGTTTTTGTTTTTGCTTTTTTTTTTTTTTTTTTTTCCTAAAGGGAAGCCAAATCTTTCCCTGACCCTCAAGTTCTTGCTGCCAGAGCCGAGGGCAGGGAGGGGGAGCGGGGAGCGCGCCCCGCTGGGTCTGCTGGCGGCCAGGGGGGCAAGGGTGCACCGCAAGGCGGCGGGCGGGCAGCGGCTGCCGGGGAAACCGGTCTTCGCGGCTCCTGCCGACCCGGCTCAGCTGCCCGCACTGCCCCCCTCCTCCCCGGAGCCCGGGAGGGAGAGCGGCCTGAAGGGACCGGGCCAGCGGCGGGGAAGCAGTGACCCGGACCTGGATCGCCGAAGTAGGAACTGGAAGTGACAGCGGCGCAGGGCAGAGCAGCAGCAGCAGCCGGGGTAGCGGCGGCAGCAGCAGAAGCCGCGGTGTAGCGGCGGCGGCCACACTGCGCATGCTGCTGCCGCCGGCTTCAGCCTGGCGCCCCGGGCTGCGGCCACCCTGCTGCGAGTCACAGCGGGCGCCTCGGGCGGGAAGCTCGGCCTCCCGGACTAGCCCTTTCTGGTGGCCCGCTGCCTCCCCCAGCCCACCCCCTACCCCGGACGCAACTCCGAACCCCCAAACTGTAGGTTGGGCCGCAAGACACTCAAACAGGGAAGTACTCTCCAGGAAACACCCACACACACACCAGCACCCACTTCCCTGAACTATCCTGGATGGCCTGCCTGAGCTCTCTGATAACAGGCCCCAAATCAGATAGTCTCCTTGAGGGAGGGAAAAAAGAGGCTCATGATAGATAGGAAATGTTTTCAACCTTATTGAAGTCTAATGTTTACAGAAATACAGTCTGCAGTGGTAAAACATTAGTATGGCCAGAGCCATGGGTGACATTTAATGTAACTTTTGGAACTTCCATTAGGACTGTATGATTTCCTAAACAGAAAAAAAAAAAAAAAAACAGTAAAATCCTGTTTAGTCTTCCCTCTATCTCAACTTGAGCAACTAAATGTTTTTGCACAGCAGAAGCTAATGGAAATGGGCAATTAAAAACTGAACGGGGGAGTGGCTGTAGCTTGTGGTTGAGTGCCTGCTTCGCATGTAGGAGGTCTGGGGTTCAATCCCTAGTACTCCTTACACATACACATAAAATGTCCAACCATTAGGCATTAACTAATCCCTATTCTAGTCTCATTTTACCAATGAATCACCTGAGACCTAGAGAAGGGAACTCTGACATTGCACAGGTGGCAGGGTCAGGGCATGAAGGAAGGTCCGCTGATACCCACACAGCTACTTGTCAGTTGTCTGGCCTTATGCCTAACTCCCCCCTAGAGATCCTGCTTTCCTAGAGCTGGAGCTCTCTTCTGGAGATTTGATCTTAAATCGTGACCATTAGTAGAGTTACTCTATTTCTAGAACTGCTTCCCTGCAGTGCAGTCCCTGGGAAATGGCAAGCCGTCCATCCCACAGGCACCCTCTTTGGGGAGGGCACCCATGCTGTTCCAGTGAAAAGGCAGATGGAGTGACTCAGGGAGGCAGGAGAAAGTGAGGGGGTGGGGGCAGAGTAAAAGGCATACCAGCTGGTTCTGGAGGGAAGGAAAGAAAAAAAGGAAGAAAGAAAGGAAGAAAAGAATGATGGAAGGAAGGAAGGAAGGAAGGAAGGAAGGAAGGAAGGAAGGAAGGAAGGAAGGAAGGAAGGAAGGAAGGAGGGAGGGAGGGAGGGAAGGAAAAGGGAGAAAGAGAGAGAGAAAGAAAGAGGGAGGAAGGAAGGAAAGAAGGGAGAGTGGGAGGAAAAAAGAGAAAGAGGGAGGAAGGGAGGGAGGGAAGGGAAGGGAAAAAAGGAAAAACGAGAAAGAAGCACTAACTGAACCTCACATACATTCAATGAAATCCTTCATGAACAAAACGCTGTTTTATAAAGTAGGCTTAGCCCAGGAACAGAGTAGGAAATGGTAGGTTTCCCTGGCAATTGGTAATGGTGGCAGAGGAGGAAACAGACTACCTACTAGAGATGAGACAAGGTTAAGGCCTGACTGAAAGGAAAACCACAGGGCTAGAACTTTCACAGACCGGGCAGTCATTTGGCTATAGCCAGCGTAATGCAGTTGGAGAGGTACCACCCAGGCTACTCTTGACTGATCAGGAAAACTATATGTGTTTCTGACTCCCACCAAGTTCAAAGGCAGCACAAAAATAAAATTGCATTGCTGGAACTAATGTTGTCAAGGGACTTCCTGGACTTATTAGTGACACTCTACCTAGACATAAGGATATTTTTTCATATATTCTGGAAGGTTTTCTCTTGAGGCCTGCAGCTCCTCCTTGCATTCTCATTTCTGTAAGCAAAAAAAGCAATATCTATCTGGTTCACAATAAAGGAAATATAAATGGACTATAAGGGGGTAAGAGGATACCAAACTCCCTGGAAATCTCAGAAATGTAAATTAAAGCCATAAATGAAAGACATTTTCACCCACCATTTTCACAAACATTGAAGATGAATAATATCCCATGTTGCCAAGGGCATGAGGAAAAAGGCATGTTCTATATTCTAGGTGAGAGCATAACTTGGTATAGCATTTTTGTAAGGCAATTTGACAGTATCTATTGAAATTTGACATAGTAGGCCCATTTCTATAAAGACAGATGCTTCAAAAGACAGATGTGCAAAAAGCTATATGTGCGTATGCACCATGACCGCGTGGGATTTAGCCCAGGAATTTACCATATGAAAATCAATGTAATAATGGACCAAAAAAATCACATGATCATCTCAATGGACACAGAAAAAACATTTTACAAAATCCAACACCCTTTCATGACAAAAATGCTCAACCAATGGGAATAGAAGGAAATTTCCTCAACCCGATAAGAGACATCTATAAAACCCTACGGTTAATTAACATCATACTTAATGGTGAAAGACTGAATGCTCACCCTCTCAGATCAGAAGCAAGACTAGTATGTCTGCTTTCACTGCTTCTATTCAGCGTTATTTTGGAGGTTAGGTTCTAGCCAGGGCAATTAGACAAGAAAAGAAAATAAAAAACATCCAGATTGGAAAGGAAGAAGTAAAACTATCTCTATTCACAGGTGACATGGTCTTATATAGAGAAAATCATAAGGAATCCACTAAAACAAATAAAACTATTAGAACTAATAAGCACATTCAGCAATGTTGGAGGAAACGAGATCAATATACAAAAATCAGTCGTATTTCTATATAATTGCAATGAACAATCCAAAAGTAGAATTTTAGAAAACAATTGCATTTCCAATAGCAATGAAAATATAAAATACTGGGGAGCAGGGGAGCAGATGTGGTTCAAGCAGTTGAGTACCCTCCTCCCATATGGGAGGTCCCGGATTCGGTTGCTGGTGCCTCGTGAAAAAACAAAAACAAAACAACAAGCAAAACAAACGAACCAACTCAGGGAAGCCGATGTGGCTCAGTGGTTGAGCACCGGCTTCCCACATACAAAGTCCCAGGTTCAATCCCTGGCATTAGTATCTCAAAAAAAAAAAAAAATTCTGGGGAGCTGATGTGGCTCAAGCAGTTGAGTGCCTGCCTCCCACACAGAAGGTCCCGGGTTCAGTTCCCGGTGCCTCCTAAAGAAAAAACAAACAGGCAATGAGCGCAAACAACAAGAAATATATATATATATATGTATATAAAATACTTAGGAATAAATTGAACCAAAAAGATACATGATTTCTACGACGAAAACTACAAAACCTTACTAAAAGAAATTAAAGGAGACCTAAATAAATGGAAAGGCCTTCTGTATTCATGGATTGGAAGACTTAATATTGTTAAGAAGGCAACACTCCCTGCTATGACTTGAATTGTGTCCCCTTCAAAAGATATGTTGAAGTCCTAATACCCAGTACCTCAGAATATGTCCTTATCTATGTGACAACGCAGGCAGAGATTGAGTGATGCCACAACCCAAGGAACGCCAAAGACTGCCAGCCACTGCCAGAAGCTAAGAAAAAGGCATGGAACATATTCTTTCTACTTCAGGGGGAGCATGGCCCTTCCAACACCTTGATTTTGGAATTCTAGGTTCCAGAACTATGAGACAATAATTTTTTGTTGTCTTAAGATACTCAGTTTGTGGTATTTTATTACAGCAGTCCTAGAAAATTAAGATACTCCTCAAGTTGATCCACAGATTTAAGGTAATCCCAATCAAAATCGCAGCTCACCTTTTTGCTAGAGTAATCAATTCAATGGAGGAAAGAATAATCTCTTCAACAATTGGTATTTGGATAATTGGATATCCCCATGCAAATGAAAGAATTTGGACCCCTATCTCACACCACATACAACAACTAACTCAAAATGGATCAAAGACCTAAAACTAAGAGTAAAAACTATAAAACTCTCAGAAGAAAACATTTGTGACCTCTTGATTAAGCAATGGTTTCTTAGACATGATACCAAAAGCAAAGCAACAAAAGAAAAAAATGGATGAATAGGATTTCATAAAAAAAAAAAAAATGTGCATCAAAGGACACTACTAAGGTTGGGAGGGGCTTCAGAGAGGGATTTGTTTACCAGATGTTTCAGCAGACTACCCCAACCAGTTGCTAGCTAAGTGATCCTCTAGAGACCCTAAGGTTCTACAGCCTCGTGAGAAGATGGAGGCAACTTGGAGAGGCCTTCGGGTCACCCAAACAGAGGATCAGAAGGTGGCATCTCTTTAATGAGGTCACCATGGCCCACAGTTCAATACTTAGTTTGTCAGTGTAGTGCTGCATCTCTGGCTCCATCTTTACTGCATTTCCAAACTGACCATGTCAAGCTGTTATTCTTTCTTCATATCAATAGTAGCATGCTTTGGACATTAGTCAAGTCCTGCTCTTCTTGCTTTTTGTACGTTTTCAGTTTTATATAGTCAAGAAAAATGTATTAAACATGTCCTATGCCAGACACTGTGCTAGGCACTTTGGGCCTAGGAGATACTCTATCTAAAGTGACTTTTGCAAATATTTATGTTTAGGTCTGTCTCCTAGGTCCCTAGAAGTGGATGGTCAGCATTCTTGGCTGCTGAGTGTTCCTCGGCACAGCTTTTAGCCTCATTCCTCATGTGCTGATTGTAAATATGTTTTAGAGCAGCAGTAAGTTTCCAGAAAACTCGTGCAGATAGTAGAGTTCCCATATACCCCACCCTACACACAGAGTTTTCCCCACTATTAACATTTTCCATTAGTGTGGTGTCTTTGTTACAATTGATGGAACAATATTATTATAATTATATTATTAAATTTAGTCCATAGTTTACATTAGGATTCACTCTTTGTGTTGTGGAGTTCTATAGGTTTCTTTCTCTTTCTTTTTTTTTTTTTTCCTTCCTTTTTTTCTTTTTTCTTCCTTTTTTCCTACAGGTTTTTTTTTTTTTAATTTTTCTGGTAACATATATACAACCTAAAAGTTCCCATTTTATCTACTTTGAATTATACAATTCAGTGGTGTTAATTACGTTCACAGTGTTGTAGTATTGGTTTTATTAGACGTCTCTTAGAGTTCTAGGAGTGCCTTGGTATACTTTCTATGCATCCCTTACAGGCATAATTTTGCACACAACAGTGCAAAGAATACTACCTAGTAACAGCCACCAGCTATTGTGCATGCTTTCCATGCAATGAGATATTAAGTGCCTTTAAGATTATACTAGCTCATTTGATCCCTTAAACAACCCCATACAGTAGATATTATCAATGTCCTCATTTTACAGGTGTGTAAACTGGAGCATAAAAAGGTAAAGTAACTTTTCCAGAGTCACACAGAAACCGGCAGAGTCAAGAGGCTAACCAAAGATCCTTCAAACAGAAGATCATAGGTGTCTGAACACGATGTCTGACACTGCCTTCTTACAATGTTCATAATAGTCAGCCTGAACCATCAAAGAGAGCTCAAAATACACCCAGTGCCTTTCATTTAAGAAGACAGAAAATTATGATATACTTTTTAGAAATATTTCCATCCAAAGGGGTTAAAAAGATTTTAAGCACCAGTGCTTAAAAGGTTAAGCATTAGTTAGCAGGAAAATCTACTCATTCCCCAACAATGCCAGACCCAAAAGGTGTTTCTAGTATTCTTAGAACTGCAAAAAAGCTCAGGATACCTTCTGACAGCTTCAGAGTCCAAAAACCATTGGGAACCTCACCATCTTTTATTTGACAAATGAAAAAGAAAATACCATGATCTGCTCCATAGTAGACATCAGTCTATAGGTTATAGAGTGGTCTCACGCCACATCTACCTCCAAAGCCCCCTCACACACACACACACACACACACACACACAAAGCTCAAATTGGGAGATAGGAAAACCTGGAATAAAATATTCGGAGACAGGTGTAAACCTGATGCTGGGGATAACTTTAGAACAATTGTGAAGAAGGAGACGTTTATCTGGGGCAAAGCTACTGCTAATTGCCTCTTGGAGAATACATACTTATGTGCCAGGTGCTCTTCCGGGGGCTGTATATGTATATGTATATGTATATGTATATGTATATGTATATGTATATGTATATGTATATGATGTATGAATTCATTGAAACCTCACTGGAATTTTACAAGGTAGGTGCCACTGATATTCCCATTTTCCAGGTGGGGAGATCAAGGCATAAAAAGGTTAAGCAATGTGCCCAAGGTCAGAAAGCTACTGGTGAGAGAGGATTGAAATTTGAACCCAAGCAGTCTGGCTGCAGAGTCCATGTTCCAAACCATTCCAAATACTGCTTTTCCACAAATATTACTACTACAGCTTGTCCAGTCATGTAGAGCACTTCTGACGTCTTTAGCCCTGTGCTGAGCACTCTGCTTACATTGTCTCAGAGCCCTTATGATGTTGAAGCTCTTAGTCCTAAATTATTATGCAGTATCTCATTTGATCCTTAAAACAGCCCCATAAGGTAGATATTACTCATGTCTCCATTTTACTGATAAAACCACTGAGGCAGAGATAAGTGAAAAAAAAAATTGACACCCTGGTAAAGGTATCACCTCTCAGCAATACTCCCTACACATATAATATTAATATCTATATATAATATAGATAATGCAACATAATTAATTTTATATATAATATAAATAATGCAGTGTAATTTAATATACAATTTCTACTTCAGGGCCAGGTTATCTCAGCTTTTCAAGGCCTCTCCTGTAAAGTGCTAATGGCAAAAAGTGACAATGGGGGATTAGCAGTGACCCTCTCCAGCCAAGGGCTCACTTTTGGTTCCCCTCAGTAAAGAAGCACACCCATTCAAGCTCTCTTACTGCAAGCCTGCTCTCGGTGCTTGGAGGCTGTATATAAGAGGAATCATTTTCTGAGTTTTTATGATTTCTTTGGAACCAGCTTCTGGAAAAGACAGGCTAGAAATCCACCACTGGGCACAACCACCGATCTCAGCTGTGGCTTCCCATAAAATGCTCCCTCTGTTCAACTCAGTGGCCTCTGACAATGAAAATAAACCAAGGCGCTCTCCATCAGCAGGGTGAAAATGATGCCAAGAAGGAACCTGGGTAGGCTTACCTCCACTTGAAGGGTTGCACATCCTTTCAGGAAGTCATTAATATTGTTGATGCTGTCTGCTTTGGTTTGGGGCTCCAGACAATACTAGAGAAACATAATCAAATGTCAGTTGGAGACTGTCATCCCATGCCAAGCAGACCATATTCATCATTCGCTGATAACTAGATAAGAGGCTTTTTAAGGCAGAGGGAGAATGCTGCTGTTAAACCAGGAAGAGAAATAACCACTAAAGGAAGTGATGCAAAAATCTAAACGGTCGGTCTTTGTTTCAAATGTCACCAAACCTTTATCCCCAAGCCATCTCTACTTAAAAACTTTTTCTCATGCCTTCTGCCAAAGTGTGGTGCTAGCAAATCAAAGAGACCAAGACCATTTTTTTAACTTGCTTCTTGCATTCAAGCAAGGAAACAATACCCGCTCCTCATAATTTTTTACAATTACATTTGCCTCTCTGCTGCTCATGATAATTTTATCACATCTACATTTAATCACCATTTATTTTCGTTTCTCATGTTGAAGAAATTATAAGTAATTCTATTTGCTCAATAAAAATACAAACTGGTTCACTAAGGCAAAAGAGCTATACTCGGAGTTACATTCCCTGCTAACTTTCAGAAAATAATCACAGGACTTCACCTTTAAACTTAGCTAAAGTGCCTACTTTAGAAATTATCCATGCTCATGATCAGGAGTTTCCAACATTTAAAATATTGGATTTTTAAAAGAAGGTAAGTTTAGTTTCACTTTGAAAGCATGTTGCATTCGAAACATATATTTGATTTCTATTGTTTTAACAAACCTTGTGACATTTTGGATTATTTCTCCTACTTGCAAAATAGTCTCCCCATTCAATGGGTAGTTCATCTTTTCTTGTAAAGGAAATCTACATTGATTGTAGTCAAACTGTCAACAAACACCATCAGTATCTGTTATAAATCATCTCATTATTCCAGAGACACATATGCACCCCGAGTTCAAAACATGTCCTCAGTATACAGGGAGTTGTAGTATGCAACTCTGTAACAGACTCAGTTTGTAATATTGAGTGTTCTCCTTCTCCTCTGTTGCCAGTGGTATCACAGGTTCTTACTATACTAATATATGAGGGCAATGGCTAAAGGACATTTCATTGTCTGACTTTTTCGAACTTTAAAAACAGTAAGACAGAATTTCTATCTCTTAGAAAGATATTAAAGTTGGAGATTCCCATGACCTGGGCAAGAGAAAATTTCCAGAGCTACATTATTGCTGCTGTCTGGTGGTAAGCAATCCCAAAGATACTGCAAATTTATCTTACCTTTTCCACTGAGCCAGGAAGAAGTCTGTTGATTAGTTTGCACAGAACTACCCCATTTTTCAGCGAGGACTTCAAGAACTCCTCCGGATCACAGATGGTCTTTTTGGGAGAATCTAAAACTCCCAAAGATATAAGCCATGTCACGATTCGCTCTTCTGGATTCATTACTGAGGACTGTACACTCCGAACAGCTCTCTGGGGCAGCTGCAAGAACTAAGCCACATCCGCGATTGCATCTGCTGTTGTCTTCCTTTTTATGAGTTCTCTGCTAGGGCTTGCAGAGCCAAGGTTTAAAACAACTTTTCTTAGACAACAATGTGAACCACTCAAAGTATGGAATTTTAAAACCAGAGACCCCACTCAAAGACTTGGGAGAAGAAAGAATGGACAACACTGGTTTTCTTTTTTCAAAACCCTCAAAAAAATTCACTAGGATAGAAAAAAAGAAGACCACACACACACACACACACAGTGTAAGAAGCTGTAAGGGAAGGAAGTCAGGGGGATGCTGGGGAGGGAGGAAAGAGAAGGCAGCAAGTGCTTTTGGAAAATAGAGGTGAGACAGCACTTCAGGGGAACTTGGAAATGAGACACTCATTGGGCCAGTCTGGGAAGAGGCTGTCAATAAATAGTCTAGTCCCAGTGAAAATCTGGCTTCTGTCAGGAGGAGGATGCCAACTGGCTCTTAGGTCAGGCAGATCTGAGCCTCATGGGGAGCTGTACTGGAACAACAGAGCTCAAAGAAGGTAGGCTGAGAAAATTCTTCCAAGAAATGGCTGGACTCACAGAGATGATGTGTCACGATCATTCCTTACAAAACACGTTGAGTTGCAGGGTACAACATGCCAAGTGAATGAAGATTGTGCCGGCTGTCAGCCATCCCTGTATATAAGCAGAAGCTAGAAGAATGACATTTTACTTTGCAGCCAAAGAGCTATGTTTAGGGAAATAGGCTAAGGATAACATCTGACATCCTGTTTACTTGCATTCTTTAGCAATTCTTTTTCTGGACCTGGTTCCACTACACAATCCAGCTGCAGTCCCCTTAGCAAAGGCTCAGACACAGTCACACAAGAGGGTAAAACATACTTGAAAACCGAATGTTTATGAACAAAAGAGAGCTTTGCCCACTGTCTACACTGTCTGGAAGGTTTATGCTTTCCCAACAAGAAACACCTTGCACTAAAAATAAAAATAACAAGTGATCATCACTATCCTCAAACATTTTCAGAGCCAGTTGCAATTGTCATACCATTGGGAAATTTATCACAAGGCCAGTCTTTAAGAGCGTGACCCTATGTTGGCCAATGCATGGCATGCATACCATCACTACTCTCCACCTCATGCTTGGGAGACACTGCCAATCAATTATAGCTCTTTCCTGTTAAGCTTCAGAATCCTTCTCAACACAGCTTGAGGCATCTACTACCAAATAATCAGCTCAGATCACCCTGGTAAACATTTCCAAGCTGCCCCTTCTTTTCCTGTCATAACACTCTCACACTTTACTGTTATTACTTGACCTACCTTGCCTGCCAGCATGTAAGCTCCCTATAGTAGGGATCTTGTCTGTCTTGTTTACTGCTGTGTTCCTAGCCGAGTTCCTGGTATACAGTAAATGCTCAAAAATGCTGATTGGATGGATTTATATGGTGTCTCTGGCAGAGATACCACCTGACTATAACAAGGATTTTTGGCTTGTTGATTGTTTGTTTTTACTGGATTCAAACAAAATTTTTCCTTGATAACAATATTTTACAACTTTGTTGAGGTATTACTGATACACAATCAACTGCACATACTTAAGGTTTACGATTCACTGGGTTTGGACATATGTGTACACACCTATGGAAACATCAACACAATCAAGATAAACATTTCCATCACCCCCAGAAGTTTCCTTGTGCCCTATCAAACCCTTCCTGCCTCTGCCCCTTGCCCTAAATCCCAGGCAACCACCAACTTGCTTTCTGTCCCTATAGATGATTTTGTATTTTCTAGAATTTTATATAAATGGAAGCATATAGTATCGTACTTTCTTTTGTCTGGCTTCTCTCACTCAACATCATTATTCTGAGATTCATCCATGTTGTTGTGTCTATAACAAGAATTTGACCTCCATGTGCTTGGTTTGATATAATTATGTTTAGAAGCAAAATAAGTATAGTCAATCAAAAGCTTTAATTTTGACCCAGGGCCAAATCTATGCAATGGACATAACAACAAAATCCATTTGTTTGTAAACGAAATCCCCAAATCTGACCTACTCCAATACACATTTATGTCATTTGGACAGTTTTCACAAATTGCTCATCAAAATTTTACTCTACAGACAAACTAAATCTGGCAGTGTTACTGAGATATCACTTATATTTTCTGATAAAGAACAAAGCTTGAATAATTTCAGCACCCAGTCATCTCTGTAATAGGCTTGATACCACTGAGGTCACCTGGGTGAAAAATCTACCTCATTTTCGACACTGGTAAGTTTCAATAAATACAAAATAAACTCAGAAAGACAAGATCACCTTCTCAAGGCAGAAGAAACAGTTCTTTAGTATGCAGATTGGAGGATAAGGTGGCAAAATTGTAAAATGTCAAGAAAGCAAAAAATGCTGGGGCAGTAGTAAGCATATAGGCAAAATGACTAACTATGGAGCCCAGTCTGGGTAGGGAAGCAAGTGAAGAAAGAAGAGAACGAACTGGGAGAATACAGAGGGGGTAAAAGACTGGAAGTCACAGTGATGACAAAGAGTGGGTATTGTAGAACAGCAAGAGTAAAAGAAGCAAAGGGGAGCGGATGTAGCTCAGTGGTTGAGTGCCTGCTTCCCATGTACCAGGTCCTGGGTTCAGTTTCCGGGACCTCCTAAATATATATATATAAAGAAGCAAAGGTCTCTCACCCTATTTCAGACCCTTAATATCATACACCCTGAGCCAAAGAACCTGCCTCCTTGCATCTCCATTCTCTCTCCCTAACATGCTCTCTGGCAGAGCACAGCTTTATCGATTTTTCCAAAAATAATACCCCTGCTTAAAACCCTCAAAGGCTCTCCATTGCCTAAGGTAGTGATTTTCAAATGAGAGTGTAGATAATAATCACCTCCTCTGAGGGAGGGAGGAGAAAGGAATGAGAGGGTAGAACTTGAGCCAAAAGAGGTAACATTTTATTTTTATTTAACAAAAAAGGTCTGCAGGAAATAAGGCAAATGTTAATATTTTTTTAAAAAACAATGCTGGGTACACTGGTGCCAGTTATGCTTTTTAATTTTATGTGTTTGAAAAACTCATAATTATTTTTTATTTTAAGTCTACTGGAGCATTTGCAAAAAGTGCTCTCGACTCTATTCCTAGATACTGTAGTTTAGAAAGTCTGTGATAGGGCAAAGGAATCTTATTATTAAAGTATCCTATTTGATTCCGATACAGAATTTGATACCAAGGGTCACACTTGGAGGAACATGTTGGCTTCTGACCTTCCACCCCATCCTAATTTCTGCCAACACCCTGGGTCATTTCAACATTCACAAGAACAACAATCCAACATCATGACCATCCAGTTCCTTGACCTCCTGTACCAGTAATTGATTTGTTATCTCTCACTTCCCCTTTTTGCCTGCTCTGTGAAAATGGACCTGAGGCCTTTAAATATTTTTTACTTTGCCAGATGGCAGGATATTCAGTTTTATCAGGGCAGGGTGGTGGAGAGACATTGCAGGAAGAAGGGGTTTTATTTCCTGTTGCCCATATGCTCGCTCTGCAGCCCCTGCAGAAGCTTTTTAGTGCCCACCTTCTGCGACACTGGCTTACCCATTGCACAGCAAGCAGCAGCTTGCCCCGGTACCACCCTTAGCTGGTTTTTTAGCAGAGTGTCTCTGGTGAGACATTTCTCCTGTGAATGGAAAATCAGCACCCTGGAGGGCACATTTTCAGCAAATTCCAGAGAGCAGATGTCCAGCAAGTTCTACCAACTCAGCACCATGGCAACTTTCTCTAACAAGGTCTGCATCTCAGCCCCAGGTGCGGGTGGAGGTGCTATCCTAGCTTTAAGGATAGTGGCTATTATATATTATTTTTAATATTATGTCCATTATTATATATTATATCTGCTATTCTAAAATTCTTTAGGGTTTTCTTTACTTCTTAATTAATCAATCCCTCAATACTCCAATCCCCTGTTATATTAATAATTCTTTACTGTTGAACTTTTCCTGTTCAAAGTACTGTGTGGTTTCTCTCTCCTGACTGGACCAAGACTGAAACCCCTCATTAGGTGTTTCATTGAACACCTTCAATAAACACTTCCTGTCCACCTCAGCCACTCACTTGCAAGGTCACACCTTATACTTCATCATCACAAAAATTTCTCTGCCTCCTAAACCACTAATTAAAACATTCCATCCTCTAACCACTACTTACCATCTTTCCAGCTTGCTTGTTCAGTTACAACTATTCATTGACCACATATGGATCTCCGAACCATTATTTTCCAAAATTCTTATACAAAATTTATACCCCCACATGCAGGGGTTGATTTTCCATTGCTCCATGTTATAGCTGACACTTGATATTTCAGACTTATACAATTGTTAATTTTGTGAGTGTGAAATTATAACTTTATGATTACTATAAAGTTAAGAACCTTTTCATATATTTATTGGCCATACATGTTTTCTCTTCAGTAAAATATTTGTTCATTTCTATTGCCCGTTTTTCTATTGGGCTGTCTTTTTGTTATTGATTTGTAAAAGTTTGTTATACACTATGGACACTAAAACTTTCTTAGTTATATGTGTTTGCAAATATCTTCTTCCACTGCTGTCTTTTCATTCTATGGTCTGTTTTGAGGAAGAAGTTTTAAGTTTTTTAAAATAAAATAATTTATCTCACTTCATGTAAAATAATTCCAGGAACTAACAGCCAAAGACTAGCATGGCAGTTGCATGTTCATCACAGACCCAAAATTTCACTCTCTTGCTACTTTGCCATACTTAACATGCCACCTCATGTGTCATTGGATTAGGTAATGGTTTCTTAGATAAGACATGAAAAGCACAAGCAATAAAAGAAAAATGTAAACAAATTGGTCTTGATCAATATTAAAAACTTTTAAACAACCAGCAAAATGGCGGCAGACTAAGGCACTCCTAGAGTCAGCTCGTGCTACAGGGCAGTTAGTAATCACTCAGAGCTATCTAAAGCAACTGTTTGGGGGCTCCAGGAGACCAGAAGAGGATCCTGCAACATCTTTGAAAGAATGGAAGGAGGAGACTGCCCATCTGCAGAGAAGATGCGTGAGTAGAGCACTTCACTCTGCGGAGGTCAGTGCCCATCCTCCACTGGCAGCCCAAGCCACCTCGGAAGCTATTCCGTGGCTGGAGTTGGAAGCTCCATTGCCCAAAAATGAGGGAGGAAGAGACAGCTGGGCACCAACTTCAGCTACTGATTAGTAAATCTGGCGGGCTAAAGTATAATCCTAAGAACAGCTGAAGTTTGAACCTGTCCAAGTCAGAAAGAGGCCAGTAGCCGCCATTTTAACTGTGCCCCCGGCATGAGGGGAAGCGGGGCTGACAGAAAACCACAGTGAAGTTACGGACCGGCTTCTTTCCATCCACATCAGATTGCAGCTCTAGCATAAGCCCCAGGCCCACCTCTGGCAAGGAGGAAGCTGGAGGAAGCTGTACCAGCCTCTCTGGGAAAATACAGGCTACGCTGTGGAGGCCAGTGACCATCCTACTCTGGTGGCACAAGTCGCCTCAGGAGTTATTCTGTGGCAGGAATTGGAAGCTCCATTTCCCAAACACAGGGGGAAGAGACGGTTGGCCACCGATTTCAGCTACTGATTAATAAATTCGGCTGGCTAAAGTATAACTCTAAGAACAGTTAAAGTTTGAACCTGTCCAAGTAGGAAAGAGGCCGGTAGCCGCCATTTTGACTCCGCCCCACACCTGAGGAGAAGCGGAAATTCACAGTAAAAGTAGAGACTGACTTCTTTCACCCAGAATGGCCAGCAGCCTAGCCTAGGCTTCAGCCCCATCTCTAGCAGGGAGGAAGCTAGAGGGCACTGCACCAGCCTGTCTGGGTAACTGCAGGTACATTTGGCTGGCACGGACTGAATAGTCAGAAGAATACCGGAGCAGATGCGATCATTTTGGACGCGCACGGCATAGAATGCTGCTCATGCCTGCAGCTCCATCCCCGCCCCAGGCGGGGAGGAAGGGCATGCCTTCATCAGTCTCTCTAGGCAACTACAGCCTAGGCCTGCACAACTTGGATTATTACACACAGCTGTGGCTCTGTCCCTACCCCTGGCGAAGGAGAAAGTTGGGAGAAGCTTCATTGGTCCCTGAGGCAATGAGGGCAGCCTGAGCCTCCCAGCTTACAGCACCAACTACATCCTTGGCTCCTACTATACAACCAGCAAGGGAGAAAGGGCAAGAAAGCCCTAAACTAAAGAGAGAAACTGCACCCAGAATAAATACATCTAGTAAACCAGATGCCAAAGCTCCAACAAAAATCTATAAGCCATACCAAGAAACAGGAAGATATGGCCCAGTTAAAGGAACAAGATAAGCCTCCAGATTACATAAAGGCGTTGAGACAACTCATCACAGATGTTCAAACAAATCTCCTTAATAAATTCACTGAGGTGGCTAAAGAAATTAAGTACATTAAGAAGACATTGCATACTTCCAGGAAGATGGCAGACTAGTAAGACACGGGAATCTCTTCTCCAGAAAAATACTTAGAGGACAAGCAGAAACAGCCCGGAAAAAGATCTTCTAGGGTTTAGGACAGCAGGTGAAGGCTGCACACCACCCAGAGGAGAGAGGGACAGAAGAGGGAAATCACGACAACAGAACCGTGAGTTGCAAGTAGCAGCTTCTGCTGCTGCTGGCACCCTCCCCCACACTCTTCATAATTCTCGGGCCTCTGGGCCTGCGACCACAGACAAAGGGGGCTTCAGGGATCTGCCACTCCCGGAAAGGGGAGAGAGAGGGAAACAGCCTTAGGCTGACTCAGGTTCTGACCTGAAATTTGGGCTGCAGAGCCCCAAGGACCCTTCCACACTGCGGTTTGCCCTGGGAGCCTAGAAAGGACTGGAGAAATCCGATCCTCCCAACCTCCCACTCTTCTAGCCTGGACTAATTGTTGAGGACTCCACGGGAGAGGGGAGAGAGAGCCTGGGGCTGACCCTGCTTTGGACTCCCAGGTTTGGTCTGCCCTGTCCCGAGAGCCCTTCCAGGCTGGGTGGGGCTGCGCCATTGTTTGCCTTGGAGCCTGCAAGGGGCTAAAGATATACAAACCTCCCAATCTCCTCCTCTACTAACAGGGACTGATTGTTGAGGATTCAGAAGGGAGTGGAAATATTTCCTAGCTGGGAAAAGGGGGGCGCTACAAGAGAAGTCTGGAGAACTGTCTCAGAAAGTTTGAATCACAGGGCTCTTAGCCTCCAGACAGGAAGCTCTATCACATTAATCTGGCCTGTGTCACAACAAATATGCTCAGACCGGGCATTGAATTGAGAGCTTCCAACAAGCGCCATCTCCTGGCAGACCAAGGAAGTGCACATAAGAAAATTAATAAGTAAGAGAGGCTTTTCCTGGCCTCTATAGCCTCCCTGCCCAAGGCCCTAGGAAATGACTCTACAACCAATTACTGGGTCCAGTGCCCAGTTTTGAGCATCCAGCAGAACAATCCTAACAATCAAGGTTGAACCAAAAATCAAAGAGCTATGGTAACTCACAGCCTCCTGCCACTAAAACCCCATAAAAGAGAAAGAGATAGAGTATCTAAGTAAAACACAAACTAACCAGATGCCTAAGCACCAGCAAAAGATTACGAGCCATACTAAGAAAATAGAAGACATGGCCCAAGAAAAGGAATACAGCAAAGTCCCAGAAGATACGCAGAATTTGAGAGAACTAATCAGTGAGATGAGCACAAATTTCCAAAATCAAATTAATGAGATGAAAGAGAATATAGTTAAAGAGATCAATGACATCAAGAAGTCATTGAGCAAATGCAAAGAAGAATTTGAAACACTGAACAGAAAAGTAACAGAGCTCATGGGAATGAAAGACACAATAGGTGAAGTAAAAAATACATTTGAAGCATACAACAGCGGACTCAAAATGATAGAAGAAAGAATAAGTGATACTGAAGACAGAGCAGCTAAAATTGAAGAGAGAACAGAACAGAGAGAGAAAAGAATGGAAAAAAATGAGCAGGGGCTCAGAGAGTTGAATGACAACACAAAACGCAAGAACATACGTGTCATGGGAGTTCCAGAAGGAGAAGAGAGAAAGGAAAAGGGGCAGAAAGAGTATTTGAGGAAATAATAGCTGAAAATTTCCCAACTCTCACAAAAGAAATGAACTTACATGTCCAAGAAGCACACCGTACCCCAATAAGAATAAATCCAAATAGACCTTTGCCAAGACACATATTATTCAGAATGTCAAATGTAAAAGATAAAGAGAAAATTCTCAGAGCAGCAAGAGAGAAGCAAATGATCACATAAAAAGTACGTCCGGTAAGACTTAGTGCAGATTTCTCTTCAGAAACCATGGAGGAAAGAAGACAGTGGTATGATACAATTAGGAAACGGAAAGAGAAAAACTGCCAGCTGAGAATTCTTTATACAGCAAAACTGTCCTTCAAATATGAAGGTGAATATAAAGTATTCACAAACAAACAGAAACTAAGAGAGTTTGCAAAAAAGAATCCACCTTTGCAGGAAATATTACCGGAAGCCTTAGAACCTGAAAGAAAAAGAGAGGAGAGAGAGGCTTGGAGGAGAGTATAGAAGAAAGAAAAGCAGAAAGGATAACCAAAAGAGTAAAAAGAAAGACAAAAATAAGATGACATATGAAAACAAAAGAATAAACTGGAGGAAATAAATACTGCATTTTCAGTAATATCATTGAATGTGAATGGATTAAATTCCCCAATCAAAAGATACAGGCTGACAGAATGGATAAAAAAACATGAGCCATCCATATGCTGCTTATAAGAAATTCACCTCAGACCCAAGGATACAAGCAGGCTGAAAGTAAAAGGTTGGAAAAAGATACTCCATGCGAATAGCAAACAGAAAAGAGCAGGGGTAGCTATACTAATATCAGACAAAACAGACTTCAAATGCAAAAAAGTGATAAGAGATGCAGAAGGCCATTATATATTAATAAAAGGGACGATCCTCCAGGAAGATATAACAGTCATAAATATCTACGCACCTAACCAGGGTGCCCCAAAATATATGAGACAAACTCTGGCAAAACTGAAGAGAGAAATAGACATTTCTACAATAATCGTCAGAGACTTCAACACCCATCTCACATCATTAGATAGAACAACTAGACAGAAGATCAACAAGGAAACAGAGAACTTGAACAATATGATAAACAAGTTAGACCTAACAGACATATACAGAACACTGCATCCAAACTCAGCGGGTTATATATATCTCAAGTGCCCATGGATCTTTCTCCAGGATAGACCACATGTTAGGTCACAATACAGCTCTCAATAAATATAAAAAGATTGAAATTATACAAAGCACCTTCTCAGATCATACTGGAATGAAACTAGAAATCAATAACAGACAGGAAAAAAGTAAATTTGCAAATGTGTGGAGACTGAACAACACACTCCTAAATATTCAGTGGGTCAAAGAAGAAATTGCAAGTGAAATCAGTAAATATATTGAGACAAATGAAAATGAGAACATAACATATCAAAACTTATGGGATACAGCGAAGGCAGTCTTGAGAGGGAAATTTATAGCCCTAAATGCCTATATTAAGAAACAAGAAAGAGCTAAACTCAAAGATTTAACTGAAAAACTTGAGAAACTAGAAAAAGAACAGCAAACCAATCCCAAAACAAAAAGAAGGAAAGAAATAATAAAGATTAGAGCAGAAATAATTGAAAATGAGAACAGAAAAGCAATAGAGAAAATCAACAAAACCAAAAGCTGGTTCTTTGAGAAGTTCAATAAAATTGACAAACCCCTCGCTAGACTAACAAAGAAAAAAAGAGAGAAGATGCAAATAAATACTATCAGAAATGAAAGGGGGGAAATTACAAATGACCTCACAGAAATAAAAAGAATCATAAGAGGATATTAGGAGAAACTATATGCCAACAAACTAGACAACGTGGATGAAATGGACAAATTTCTGGAAAATCATAACCAACCTACACTGACACAACAAGAAATACAAGAACTTAACAAACCAATCACAATTAAGGAGATTGAATCCGTCACCAAAAATCTCCCAGCAAAGAAAAGTCCAGGACCAGATGGCTTCACAGGTGAATTCTACCAAGCATTTATAAAAGAATTAACACCAATCCTGTTTAAACTCTTCGAAAAAATTGAAGAGGAGGGAAAATTACCCAACACATTTTATGAAGCCAACATCACCCTAATACCAAAGCCAGATAAAGATTCCCCAAGAAAAGAAAATTACAGACCAATCTCTCTCATGAACATAGATGCAAAAATTCTCAACAAAATACTTGCAAATCGAATCCAATAGCAGATCAAAAGACTTATACATCACTACCAACTGGGATTTATTCCTGGCATGCAAGGCTGGTTCAACATAAGAAAATCAATCAATGTAATACACCACATTAACAAATTGAAGGAAAAAAACCACATGATCATCTCAATAGATGCAGAAAAGGCATTCGACAAAATCCAACATCCTTTTTTGATAAAAATACTTCAAAAGATAGGAATAAAAGGAAAATTCCTCAATATGATAAAAGGCATATATGAAAAACCCACAGCCAACATCATACTCAATGGGGAAAGGTTGAAAGCTTTCCCCCTGAGATCAGGAACAAGACAAGGATGCCCACTGTCACCATTGTTATTCAACATTGTACTAGAAGTTCTAGCGAGGGCAATTAGACAAGACAAAAAAATTAAAGGCGTCCAAATAGGAAAAGAGGAAGTAAAACTCTCACTGTTTGTGGATGACATGATCCTGTATTTAGAAAATCCTGAAGTATCCACAACAAAGCTACTTGAAATAATAAAAGAGTTCAGCAAAGTGGCAGGATATAAGACCAACACGCAAAAATCAGTAATGTTTTTGTACACTAGTACTGAACAATCTGAGGAGGAAATCAGGAGGAAAATTCCATTTTCAATAGCAACAAAAAGACTCAAATACCTAGGAGTTAATTTAACCAAGGAAGTACAGGACCTATATGCAGAAAACTACAAAACAATGCTAAAAGAAATTTTAAAAGACCTAAACAAATGGAAAGACATTCCGTGTTCATGGATTGGAAGAATAAATATCGTGAAGATGCCAATATTGCCCAAACTGATTTATAGATTCAATGCAATACCAATCGAAATCCCAACAGCTTACTTTACAGAATTAGAGAAGGCAATTACCAAGGGTAAGTGCACCTGAATAGCCAAAAGTATTCTAAAAAAGAAGAGCAATGTGGGAGGAATTTCACTGCCTGACCTTGAAACTTATTACAAAGCTACAGTGGTCAAAACAGCATGGTACTGGCATAAAGAAAGACATATCGATCAGTGGAATAGAATTGAGAATCCAGAAATAAACCCTCACCTATACAGTCAACTGGTTTTTGACAAACCTACCAAGCCCACGCTGATGGGAAAAAACAGTCTCTTCAACAAATGGTGTTGGGAGAACTGGATATCTATAACCAAAAGAATGAAAAAGGACCCCTATCTCACTCCCTATACAGGAATCCACTCAAAATGGATCAAAGATCTAAATATAAAAGCCAGGACCATAAAACTACTAGAAGAAAATGTAGGGAAACATCTTCATGACCTTGTAGTAGGTTGTGGTTTCTTGGACCTCACACCCAAAGCACGTGCAACAAAAGAAAAAGTAGATAAATAGGACCTCCTCAAAATTAAATACCTTTGCACCTTACAGGACTTTGTCAGAAGGGTGAAAAGGCAGCCAACTCAATGGGAAAAAAATATTTGGAAATAACATATCTGATAAGGGTTTAATATCCAGGATATATAAAGAGATGTTACAACTCAACAATAAAAAGACAAATGACCCAATTAAAAAATGGGCCAAAGACTTGAATAGACATTTCTCCGAAGAAGAAATACAAATGGCAAAAAAACACATGAAGAAATGCTCAACATTGGGAGGTGGCTTTGGCTCGATCAGTGGGGCTCCCGTTTGCCATATGGGAGGCCCCGGGTTCGGTTCCCAGGGCCTCCTGGTGAAGGCGGGCCCACCCGCACGGTGTGGTTAGCTGACCCAGCGAGCACAAGCAGCACGGGGGGGAGAAATGAATAAATAAATAAAATCTTTAAAAAAAAAAAAAAAAAAGAAATGCTCAACATCACTCATGATTAGAGAAATGCAAATCAAAACTACAATGAAATATCATTTCACACCTATCAGAATGGCCACTATTAAAAAGACAGAGAACTACAAGTGTTGGAGAGGATGTGGAGAGATAGGAACACTTCTTCACTGTTGGTGGGAATGCAGGGTGGTGCAACCACTATGGAGGACTGTTTGGCAGTTCCTAAAGAAGTTGACTATAGACTTGCCATGTGACCCTGCAATACCACTACTGGGTATATACCCAGAAGAACTAAGAGCAGTGACACGAACATACATCTGCACACCAATGTTCATAGCCACATTATTCACCATTGCCAAAAGCTGGAAACAACCCAGGTGTCCATCAACAGATGAATGGATAAACAAACTGTGGTCTATTCACACAATGGAATATTATGCAGCTGTAAGAATAAATGAAGTCATAAAGCATATGGCAACATGGATGAACCTGGAGGACATTATGTTGAGTGAAGCAAGCCAGACACAAAAGGACAAATACTGTATGAACGCATTACCATGAACCAAATATATTGTGTAATATATTTTTTGATTCAAAAAAAAAAAAATTTACATGTATCCATTACATTTAATTGAGAAATGTATATATTTATTCATCTGTGTTTACTTTTTAGTTTTTAATTGATTATGTTTTCAATTATTAAATGTTCAAAATAAAGTTAAAAATTAAAAATTAAAAATAAATAAATAAAAATAAAAAGAAGACATTGGATAAGCACAAAGAAGAATTTGAAAGCATACATAGAAAAATAGCAGATCTTATGGGAATGAAAGGCACAATAAATGAAATTAAAAATACACTGGAATCATATAACAGCGAATTTGAGGAGGCAGAAGAAAGGATTGGTGAGCTTGAAAAAATGGCCTCTGAAAGGGAACATACAAAAGAATAGATGAAGAAAAGAATGGAAAAAACTGAACAGGGTCTCAGGGAACTAAATGACAGCAAGAGACATGCAAACATACGTGTCATGGGTGTCTCAGAAGAAAAGGGAAAAGGGGCAGAAGGAATATTTGGGGAAATAATGGTAGAAAATTTCCCAACCCTATTGAAGGACATAGATACCCGTGTCCAAGAAGCACAATGTACTCCCATCCAGATAAATCCAAATAGACCAACTTCGAGACACATACTAATCAGAATGTCAAATGCCAAAGACAAAGAGAGAATTCTGAGAGCAGCAAGAGAAAAGCAATGCATAACATATAAGGGATACCCAATAAGATTAAGTGCCAATTTCTCATCAGAAACTATGGAGGCAAGAAGACAGTGGTATAATATATTTAAGATACAGCAAGAGAAAAAATTCCAGCCAAGAATCTTTATATCTGGCAAGATTGTCTTTCAAAAATGAGGGCAAGAGGGAAGCGGCTGTGGCTCAATCAGTAGGGCTCCCGTTTACCATATGGAAGGCCCCGGGTTCGGTTCCCGCGGCCTCCTGGTGAAGGCAAGCCCGCCCACACGGCGTGGTTAGCTGACCCAGCGAGCACAAGCAGCAAGGGGGGGATAAATGAATAAATAAATAAAATCTTAAAAAAAAAAAAAATGAGGGCAAGTTTAGAATATTCACAGATAAACAGAAACAGAGAGTTTGTAACCAAGAGACTGGCTTTGCAGGAAATACTAAAGGCTGTGCTACAGCCTGAAAAGAAAAGACAGGAGAGAGAGGCCTGGAAGAGAGTCTGGAAATGAAGATTATATCAATAAAAGTAACTAAAAGTGTCAAAAGAGTGGTGAAAATAAAATATGACATATAAAACCCAAATATTCAGGAACAAACTTAACCAATAATGTAAAGCACTTGTATTCAGAAAACTACAACTCATTGTTAAAAGAAATAAAATTTTTAAAAAGACCTAAATAATTGGAAGAACATTCCATGCTCATGGACTGGAAGACTAAATATCAGTAAGATGTCAATTCTACTCATATTGATATATTGATTCAATGCAATCCAGATAAAATTCCACCAGCATTTTTCAAATAAATGGAAAATATGATTATCAAACTTATTTGGAAGGGTAAGGGCTCCTGAATAGCCAGAAACATCTTGAAAAGGAAAAGCAAAGTTGGAGGGTTCTCATTTCTGGACTTTAAATCATATTACCTAGCTACAGTGGTACAGCATGGTACTGGCATAAAGACAGACACATAGACCAATGGAACCGAACTGATGGTTCAGAAACAGACCCTCACATCTATGATAAAGTGATTTTTTTTTCTCTTTTTTTTTTTATTTTTTGGTCAAGTGATTTTTGACAAGTCTGTCAAACCCACCCAGCTTGGGCAGAACAGTCCGTTCAATAAATGGTGCTGATAGAACTGGATATCCATAGCCAAAAGAAGGAAAGAGGACCCCTATCTCTCACCTTATACAAAAAAAATAACTCAAAATAAATCAAAAACCTAAATATAAAAGCAAGAACCATAAAGCTTCTAGAAGAAAATATAGAAAAATATCTTCAAGACCTGGTAGTAGGTGGTGGATTCTTAAAGAAGGTAAGAGGACTGAGATGGACTCCTGAAGTTTAATGTACATAGATGTTTTAATTAACTTTACTGTAAAAGTGTGGAAATGTACAGAGTTGATGGTAACACATTATAGTAACAGCTGATTTATAAATGGGAATGTGGCTGAAAAGGGTAGACTAGGGATGTAAATACCAATTGACAGAAAACTAGAGAATAATCTAGGGACTGAATAGCACAATAAACCCAGAAGTGGGTGAGAATTGTGGTTGATGGTACAGATGCAAGAGTGTCCTTTGTGAGCTAGAGCAGATGTACATCACTATTGCAGGGTGGTATGAATGTGGAGAGGCATGGGAAAAATACAACTGGAGTGACCTATGGACTGTGGTTAACAGTAATAATGTAATATTCATGTATCTATGCCAAAGATGTACTGTGTTCATGATAGAGGAGTAGGGAAAATTTTGCCAAATGTACGCTGTGGACCTGGTAATAATTGGATGGTATTATCTCGTAATCTGTAACAAATGTTCCACCACGGTGTGGTGTGTTGAGAGAAGGGTGTTGTATGGGAATTCTGCACATGTGCATGATTGTTTTGTAAGTTTACAACTTCTGTCATAAAAATATATCTTAATAATAATAATAGGGTGGGTTGGGGGAAAATATACCAAATGTAAGATAAGGACTATAGTTAATAGTAAGATTTTGACAATATTCTTTCATAATTTATAACAAATGTCTCACAATGCAAGATGTTGGTGGTGGGGTGATGTATGATATTATGCATGTTTGCTTTGTAAATTCACAACTTTTACTTTACACTTATTGTTTATGTGTGTTCATGTAAAAAATGATGTAAAATAATAATAATAGTGTAGGTTGGGGGAAGAATACTTTGGTTAGCAGTAATATTTTAAGGATGCTCTTTAATCATTAGTTAAAAATGTTTCACAACAATACAAGGTATTGATGGTAGGGTGAGTTATAAGAGTCCTGTATGGTGTTATGTATGTTTGTTTTGTAAGTTCACAACTATTACTATATACTTATTGTTTATGGATGTTTATGTATGAGTGATATACTTCAATAAATTTAAAAAACTAAGTTTGTGCTTCAAAGGATACTATCAAGAAAATGAAAACACAACCCTCAGAATGCAAGAACATATATGAAAATCATATATCTGATAAAGGACTTGTATCTAAGCTATATAATGAAATCTTACAATTCAACAATTAAAAGACAAATAACTCAATTTTAAAATTGGCCAAGGTATCTAAGTATCTTTTAAAAATAATTTTTTTTTTAAATTGGCCAAGGATTTGCATGGACATTTATTCAAATAATTATACGAATGGCCAATAAGCACTTGAAAAGATGCTCAACAACATTAGCCATTGTTGTTTTCATGCCTGCTAATACAACATGCATTCTGAAGGCCTTGGATCAAGGAGTAATTTTGACCTTCAGGTCTTTTTATTTAGAAAATGCATTTTGTACATTTTGTAAGGCTAACATGCCATAGATAGTGATTCCTCTGATGGATCTGCAAAAAGTCAATTGAAAACTTTCTGGGAAGGATTCACCATTCTAGATGCCATTAAGAACATTCGTGATTCATGGGAAGAGGTCAAAATATTGACATTCACAGGAGTTTGGAAGAAGCTGATTCCAAATCTCATGGATGACATTGAGGGATTCAAGACTTCAGTGGAGGAAGTAACTGCAGATGTGGTAAAAATATCAAGAGAACTAAAATTAAAAGTCAAGCCGGCTCTGAAGCCATGATCCAATAAATTCCTGTTGTTAAGCCAAAAAAAAAAAAAAAAAAAAAAAGGAAGTGGAGCCTGAAGATGTGACTGAATTGCTGCAATCTCATGATAAAACTTTCACGAATGAGGAGTTGCTTCTTACAGATGAGCAAAGAAAGTGGTTTCTTGAGATGGAATCTACTCCTGGTGAAGATGCTGTGGACATTGTTGAAAGGACAAAGGATTTAGAATATTACACAAACTTATTTGATAAAGCAGTGGCAGGATTTGAGAGGACTGACACCAATTTTGAAAGTTCTACGGTGGGTAAAACACTATCAAACAGCATTTTTGCATGGTGCAGAGAAATCTTTCATGAAGGGAAGAGTTAATTGATGTGGCAAACTTCATTGTTGTCAAATTTTAAGAAATTTCCACAGCCACCCCAGCCACCCTGATCAGTCAGCAGCCATCAACAATGAGACAAGACCCTCCACCAGCAAAAAGGTGATGACTCACTGAAGGCTCAGATGATGGTTAGCATTTTTTAGCAATAAAGTCTTTTTAAACTAAGGTATGTACAAGGTTTTTTGGACCTAATACTATTGCACATTTAATAGACAATAGTATAGTGTAAGCATACTTTATATGCACTGGGAAACAAAATATTCATGGGATTTTCTTTATTGTGATATTCACTTTATTGCGGAGGTCTGGAACTGAAACTGATATCTCCGAGGTATGGCTGTGTTCAAAACAGATAAATCCAGAGATAGAAAGCAGAAGGATGTAATGGAGAGTAACTTCTTAATGGCTAAGTAGTTTTATTTAGGAGTGATGAAAATGTTTTGGAACTAAATAAAGGTGATGGCTTCACAATATTTTGAATTTATGCTATGTCACTGAATTGTTCACATTAAAATGGCTAGTTTTATATTATGCAAATTTCACCTAACTAAAAAAGTTACATAATATATGATCCCATTTTCATAACATTCTTGAAATGACAGAATTGTAGAGATGGAGAACAGATTAGTTGTTGCCAGAATGATATAAACAGAGTGATATAAATTATTTACTGACATGGAAAGATGTCCAAGATATAGTAGTTTAAAAAACAAATTACCAAATAACATATATGGTATTGTATTCATCAGCCAAAGGGGTGCTGATACAAAATACCAGAAATCTGTTGGTCTTTATAAATAGTATTTATTTGGGGTAGAAGCTTACAGTTATCAGGCCATAAAGCATAAGTTTCTTCCTTCACCAAACTCTGTGAGTTGTTGACTTATTGTATTTCTTTCCACTACTACTCCTTGGTAGTAGTAATTCTTTTTTTTTTTTTTTTTTTTTACCGGGAGGTACCGGGGATCGAACCCCGGTCTCTCCATATGGTAGACGGACGCCGAACCTTTTGAGCCACATCTGTTTCCCAGTAGTAATTCTTGGTAATTCCCATATCTATATGGATGATCAACCCAATACCCTTGTCTCTGACTCTCTTGTTTTTCTTTCTTCCAATGAGCTTGGCTTTCACACTGTCCATCCATCCTCATAGGCATACCCAAGTTCTTATCATTACCAATAAAATACACCACTTCTGAAATCTCAATTTTAAACATTCCTCACAGAAGATAACATTATTAGACCCCATGTGGCAGTTAGATTATTTTATGAATCCCAAAAAGAGAAAGATTATGTTTTTAACTGTTCTATTCCTGTGGGTGTGATATTATTTGATTGTTTTAAATTTGGTTGGAACCCTTTGATTAGATTACTTGAAAAGATCAGTTTAGAGCTTTTGATTGGACTACTCAGTGAGGTGTGACTCAGGTTGAGTCTCCACCTGCTTGCTGAGCCTGATATAAACCCAGAGACACAGAAAGAGACAGACACAGGAAAAGGAAGCTGCCATATTTGATCCTGCCATGTGCGAAAGGACTAAAGGATCACTTAAGTACGAAGCCCCAAGAGGCTGGGCCCATGGATCAGCTAAAGAGGTGACATTGAGCCTGAAGGGGAAGGCTGAGACCTCGGCAGAGATCAGCAGCCATCTTGCTTTGCCAAATGTCCAGACAACAGAATCAACAGTAGCTAAATTTGGTGAGAAATCATATCTTATGGTGCCTCCGTTTGGACTCTTTATGGCCTTGGAACTGTAAGCTTTTACCCCCAAATAAATCCCCTTTATAAAAACCAACCCATTTCTGGTACTGTGCATCGGCAGCCCTTTGGCAAACTAAAATGTCCCACTTAACCCAATACTTCTTCATGGTCCATCACTGCCCTCATATCATCACTCCTCACTTTTCTTCACAAGACTGTATTCCATGGTCCATTGCTATGATTATTTTTCTTGCAATGCCCTCAACTCTCTTGCCCCACTCTCCCTCCATCATATTCATTTACCAAAACCTCAGCCCTGACTAAATTCAACTTTCCACTAGCTTAATATGACTAGAGAAAAACCTATAATGTTAATGACTGGGCTCACGTAAACTTTATTACCTTAAACCTCAAGTGGGTCTTTAGCACTGTTCAGCAATTCTATTACAATTTCTTAGTTCATTTACTGTTTAATTACTTCCCCACTTTACCAGAAGATTACTTAATACACAGTCCTCTCTCATCAAATCTGCAATTCCCTTACTTTTTTAAAAAGATTTTATTTATTTATTCCCCCCACCCCTTGTTGTTTTGCTCTCACTGTCTGCTATCTGTGTGTTCTTCTGTGTCTGCTTGTCTTCTCTTTAGGCGGCATTGGGAACCAATCCTGGTACCTTCTGGAGTGGGAGAGAGGCACTCAATCTCTTGTGCCACCTCAACTCCCTGGTCTGCTATGTCTCTTATTGTCTCTCTTCTGTGTCTCTTTTTGTTGCATCATCTTGCTACACCAACTCTCCACGTGGGCCAGCACTCCACACGGGCCAGCTCTCCACTTGGGACAGCTTGCCATGCAGGCCAGCTTGCCTTTCATCAGGAGGCCCCAGGAATCGAACCCTGGACCTCCTATATGGTAGACAGGAGCCCAATAGCTTGAGCCACATATGCTTCCCTGCAATTCCCTTTCTACACTTCTCACTCTCAGCTGATGACCTTGCTTCTTATTAAAAAGAGAAAATAGAATAAGTCATCTCCCAATCTCCAAATCAATCAATCTATCAGCATCTATACCTTTCCTCCTGTTACAATGGATGAACTGTCTGCACCCCTCGCTAATACCAATTTCACCTACACAAGGATTTTGCTCCCGCAATTATCCTCCACATTCCTGCAATACCTCCAAGTTACCAAATCCATTGGCCAATTTTAGGTCACCTTAGTAGAACTCTCGGCAGCATTTGAAACACTTGATTATTCCCCTTGTTCTTGAAACCAGGGTCACTACCTAAGATTGTCTAGGGTGTCTGCTGCACAAGGGCCTTACATTTAAGGAAGGGTCATTCACAATGATAGATACTTTAATTATTTAGGAAGTTTTCATATTTTTGCAAGTCAAGGAATCTAGTTTTTAATATTCCAAGGGTTTGAGATTGGTGATTTCAATATCCACGTACATGATCTATTTAACACCTTGTTTTCTCAATTCCTAGAAGAAAAGTGGGTTTGAGGAGTAACAAGAGATCAGTCTCGGGAAGCGGCTGTGGCTCAATCAGTGGGGCTCCCGTTTACCATATGGGAGGCCCCGGGTTCGGCTCCCGGGGCCTCCTGGTGAGGGCAAGCCTGCCCGCACGGCGTGGTTGGCTGACCCGGCGAGCGCGAACAGCAAGGGGGGGATAAATGAATAAATAAATAAAATCTTTAAAAAAAAAAAAAGAGATCAGTCTTTGACATATCGTCACAATTGCAGAGTCTATTGGTCATCCAAGTACAGGAGCCCTTGCAAGCATTGAAGGAATTTAGAAATTATTTAACAAAAACTGGAAGAAAAATAAGATGTTTAGGAATAAAGATTAATTGTACAAAACAAATTGTAAGGTCTGAACTTTGATACCAACTTCTCCAATGTAGAAAATACTAGAAAAAGAGAAAAGGCAACTCATTTAACTATACATTCATGGTCAGTCTATCTAGGATCCGAAACTCAATTTCAAATTCAACTTTTTTCTATTTTAGATACAATACCATTTTTAAAAGAAACAATTTACAATAATTAAAGAATACCATGGCTGAATTAGTTTTCTATGCCTGATGTTACAAATTATCACAAACTTGGTGGCTTAAAACAACAGAAATTTATTCTCTCACAAAGTTCTGGAGAGCAGAAGTCTGAAAACAAGGCATCAGTAGGGCCATGCTACCTCTGGAAGTGCTAGAGGAGTATCTATTCCTCGCCTCTTAAACGTACTGGTGAATTGTTGCCACATCACTCCAATCTCCACCTCCCTCTTCACATCACCTTGTCCTCTGTGTGTGTCTGTAATCTCCCTCTGCCTCTCCCTTATAAGAACACTTGTGATTGCATTTAGGGCCCACTTGGATAATCCAGGATAACCTCTTTAGCTCAAGATCTTAATTTAACCATATCTGTAAAGACCCCTTTCACAAATAAGGCTCAAGAGATGAGGACCTGGAGTCTTTGGGTGGCCATTATTCAGCCTACCATAATGGCCTTTTCAGTGTTCTAGACAGTATATATAAATTAATTATCATAAAAATAAACTAAAACATCTATGAAAGCTTTGCAATTGAAATGACTGAAGTAGGGAATATGATATTGGTGGTCTTTGATGTATGAGCAACTAAAATTTTAAGTTGGTTACTAAGAGCCAGTAAGACTCTTGTTGAAGTATTGCAATATATTTGCAGCACTGATTTAACAGATGCATTTCTAAATACTTCTGGTGCTCTCAGGGTGTATTTAACTTTGTCAATAATAGCCACCAATAGAAAATGTAGTGTCTCAAAGCTAAAATTTGTTAAGAACTACTTAATGGGGAAGCAGCTGTGGCTCAATCAGTGGGGCTCCCGTTTACCATGTGGGGAGCCCCGGGTTCGGTTCCCGGGGCCTCCTGGTGGGGGCGGGCCCGCCCGCGCGGCGTAGTTGGCTGACCCAGCGAGCACAAGCAGCAGGGGGGAGATAAATGAATAAATAAATAAAAATCTTTAAAAAAAAAAAAAAAAGAACTACTTAATGTCTACAACATCCAAAGAAAGACTGTCATATATAGTGATCATTTCTTTAGACACGATTCAAGTAAACATTGAAACTGTCATAAAGATTTTTTTCCGTGAAAGTAAGATGTGAAACTCTTTTATAGTAAATTATAATACCCTATATCCTAGTGACTTTGAGTTCCTAGTTATTATTAAATTTTTGAATTTTCTATACTTTTGTGTTCAATATTTAATTTGTATAATTTTTACAGAATGACTTTATGTCTTGTAATTGTTCTTATTGGAAAACAAATAGCATACTAATTGTCCATTTTTTTACTAGAAGAAGAGATAGTATCCTTTGTTTTGTTTGTTTTGTTCTACCAAAGACATAATATGGGTTAGCAGTGACTCTGCTTGAAACAGACTCATTTGGCTTCTATGACTCCACACTCATATATATATATATTATTTCAAGTAATAAAGTTAAACCATTTTCCACAGTGACTGTGCTATTTTGCATTCCCACCAGAAAAATTATAGTGTAATATCACAACCAGGATATTAACATTGATACAGCCCACCAATCTAATTTAGATTTCCTTGATTTTATTTGTACTCATCTGTGTATATGTGTATGTTTGTATTGATTTCTATACAATTTTATTACATGTGTAGTTCATGTATCCACAACCACAGTCAAAGGACAGAACATTTTTGGAGTAAATGAGGTTGTTCTAAAATGTTTTGTGGTGATGAATGCACAACATGGTGATTATGCTAAAAGCCATTGATTATACACTTTGGCTAGATCAAATGATATGTGAATATGTCACAATAGAAAAGCTTAATAAATAAATAAATAATTGTGCAAGAATAGGAATAGCAGCTACGCACAGCAGGGGAAACAGAGAGACTGAGAGGTGAAGAATTTTCTTGTTTATTTGCATATTACTGAAATAAAGAAAATGATCTAATAATGATTGAAGTGATGAATGCACAACTATGTATTTATATCAAATACCATTGATTGTACACTTTGGATGAATTGTATGCTTTATTAATATCTATCAATAAAATTGATTTGTTTAAAAAAAACATGACCTCACCCAAATATTTAGTTGGATAAAAAGAAGTATTTTAAGAGCCTTTTCAAATAATAGTGGATATTCTTCTCTGATCCAACATCAAAACTTAACAAGAAGTAGTTTCTTAAAGGTTAGTTGAAAAAGTTCAACCATACAGAGAACTTTTTGTACTGGACTACACTAAAATAATTAGTCTATCATGCACACTAAATGGATATTTTGCCCATACATAACATCATACATTAATTATTAGGAAAATATTGATTCATTGAGTTGTATAGATCTCCCAAATGTCAACCACATTTCATTATACAATATCAAAAAATAACATTCATTAATATCACCACCAATTTTATCAGAAGAGTCCTTAAGTTTTGGGAAATGATTAAACTCATGGTGGTAGATAAATATATATATATTTTTTTAAAAGATACAGAACAGTTCCAAGACCATAAGCATTCCCCCTGTTGCTCTTTTATGACCACACACACTTCCCTCCCACACCTACACCCTCTTCCCTAACCCTTGCAACCACTGATGTGTTTTAAAATTTTACCATCTCAAGAATGTTATATAAATAGAATTTTATGGTATGTAAACTTTGGGGATTGGCTCTTTTCATTTAGCTTAATTCCCTCAAATTCATCCAAGTTGTTGCATGTATTGATAGTTCATTCCTTTTTATTACTGATTAGTATTCCATGGTATGGATGTACTACAGTTGGCTAAACCAATCACCTATTGAAGGACATCTGAATTGTTCCCAGTCTAAAGCTATTATGAATAAATAGGTATGGAAATTTGTGTACAGGTTTCTACATGAACATAAGTTTTCATTTCTCTTGGATAAATGCCCAAATATGCAATTGCCAGGTCATTTGGTAGCTGCATGTTTTGTTTTGTAAGAAACTGTCAAACTGCTTTGCAGTGTGACTGTACCATTTTACATTTCCACCAGCAACCTATGGATGATCCAGTTTCTCCACGTCCTTGCCAGCATTTGGTGTTGTCCTTTTTTTTACTTTAGCCCTTCTGATATCTGTGATACCTCATCACAGTTCAAATTTGCATTTCCCTGGTGGCTAATGATATTGAACATCTTTTCATGTGCTTATTTGCCATCTACATATACTTTTCAGTGAAATGTCTGTTCATGTCTTTTGCCCATTTTCTAAAAAGATTGTTTTCTTATTGTTGAATTCTGAGAGTCCTTTAATATATTCCAGATACTGTGGATATGTGGTTTGCAAATATATTCTCCATATCTTTTGCCTTGTCTCTTTTTTTAAAAAAATTTATTGAAGTATTTCATTCATATATGAACATACATAAACTATAAGTGTTCAGTAAACATCGTGATCTTTTTTTTTTTTTTTTAAGATTTTATTTATTTATTCATCTATCCCCCCCTTGTTGCTTGTGCTCGCTGGGCCAGCTAACCACGCCGTGCGGGCGAGCCCGCCCTCACCAGGAGGCCCCGGGAACCGAACCCGGGGCCTCCCATATGGCAAACGGGAGCCCCACTGATTGAGCCACAGCCGCTTCCCCTGATCTTACAAAACAAACATGCATAACATCACACAGGGCTCCCACACATCACTCCCCCCCACCCCCAAACACCCTGCATTGTTATGAAACATCTGCTAACAAATCATGAAAGAGTATCATCAAAGTATTACTACTAACTATAGTCCATATCTTCCTCCCCTATACATTTTTTAAGGATTTATTGATTTATTTATTTACTTTTTTTTTTTTGGGGGGGGGTGGGAAATCAATTTTTTTATTGTCAGAAAAGTTACAATCGTTTAAGGAACAGTAACTGAAATGCAGCAATGTATGATTAAGCATAAATTGACTATAAAGAAATACATTGGAGAATGCAGATTTACATTTATCCATTTTTATGCCTCCCCCCGCCCCGTTTTTGCTGTTTCTGTGTCCATTCGCTGGGCAACTCTCCGTGTCCATTTCCTGCCCTCTCTTCTCATCCTTCTCCTCCTGTCTTCACTGGAATTTGATCCTCGGAATCTCCGATGTGGGAGAGAGGCATCCTATTGCCTGCGCCACCTTAGTTCCTGGTTTTTCGGTGTGTCTTGTCTTGGCTCTCCCTTGTGTCACACCCCTGTTATGTCATCATCTTGCTGTGTGGCTCGCGGGGCCTGATGGCTTACCTGCGGATGGGGCCTGGCGGCACACCCGTGCACGGGGCCTAGTGGCCCACGTGCCTTCTATATTTTTCTTTTTTTTAAATTTTTACCAGGAGGTTCCGGGGATCAAACCCAGGTCCCTCCATATGGGAGACGGATGCCCAACCACCTGAGCCACATCTGTCTCCCTGCTATATCTCTTAAGGTTGACCAAAGATACCCAACATTATAGTCTTTTCCCATACAGGATGGTCATATATAATAAATCAGGCTTAGTTTATCACCAGCATTCTAAAATCCAGACCTAGGGAGAAAAACTAGGTCTGGGGACACATGCATGGTTTCTAATATAGCGAATGTTTAGCCTACCCTGATTATCACAAAATCAGGACAGCGAAAATATTCGCAGGCCTTGTCTCTTCATTCTCTTCACATGGGCTTTGCTGAGCAAAAGTTTCTAATTTTGATGAGGTCCAATTTATTAATTTTTCCTTTATTGGATTGTGCTTTTGGTTTCAAGTCTAAGAATACTTTGCCTAGTCCTAGATCCTAAAGATTTTCTCCTATGATTTTTTCTGAATATTATAGTTTTACATTTCACATTTAAGTTCATGATCTATTTTGAGTTAATTTTGGTATAGGGTGTGAAGGTTAGCTTGAGTTTCATTTTTGTATATGGATGTTCAATTGTTCCAACACTATTTTTTAAAAAGGTTATCTTTCTCCACTGAATTGTTTTTGTGCTCTGGTCAAAAATCATATGTCCATAGTAGTGTGGGTCTATTTCTGGACTCTGTTCCATTTATCTGTATCTATCCCTATGTCAATATCATACTATCTTGATTACTATTGAGTAGTGTAATACCTCTAACTTTATTCTTCTTTTTCAAATTGGTAATAGTTATTCTAGTTCCTTTGCCTTTCCACATGTTAGAATCTGCTTCTCTATATTTACAAAAATTCTGCTGGGATTTTGAATGGTATTGCATTAAATCTATAGCTCAATTTGGGGGAATTGGTATTTTTACCATGTTGAGTTTTCCAATCTATGAACATGGTATATCTATCCATTTATTTAGGTTTTCTTTGATTTCTTCCATCAGTTTTTTTGTAGTTTTCAGCATGCATATTGTATTAGTCAGCCAAAGGGGTGCTGATGAAAAGTACCAGAAATCTGTTGGCTTTTATAAAGGGTATTTTTTGGGGGTAAAAGTTTATAGTTACAATGCCCTAAAGAGTCCAACTCAAGATTGTTTTCTCACCAAAGTCAGTTGCTACATGTTGAAGCAAAATGGTTGCCAATCTCTGTGAGGGTTCAGCCTTCCTCTCTCAGCTACATACAGGCTGGCATAGGACTTGTTTCTTTCCTGGCTTTCTCAGCTGCTCATTTGCAAACTATCAAGTGAATGGCTCATCTCTTCCCAGGGCCGCAGGATCAAAGTTCTCTCCTCTGCCATGTCTATGGAGCGCTCTCTCTCTCTCTCTCTCTCTCTCTCTCTCTCTCTTCCTGTGTGTCTTCTTCAGTGAGTGTCCATTTATATTAGCCCACCAAGGGGGTGGGAACTCAACCCTGAGTCACACCCTACTGACATGTTCGAATCAAAACCCTAATCTTAATGGGTAATTTTTTTTTTTTATGGGTAAAAATCAAAATTCTCACAATACATACAAACATTTGCAAAATGATATATAAATATATATGCATATATGTGTATTTGCTTACAAAAATGTTGTTTATATATATATATACATATATTTTAAGAGGTGCTTAGATTACCCAAAATATTACACGGAACCCACTGGGATTCCCATGTTGCCCACCTCCCATCACATCCCACACAAACATCTCCACAGTGTGGTGAGGGCCTGCATCTGCAAGCAGGATCATCCCACCCACCATATCCATGGGATATAAGCCCTCTCTCACTTGGAGTTGGAGTGGACATCACCATCTCAGTCCCCTCAGGATTGGGGGAAGAACTATGGACTAGAGTGGACTTGATGGTATTCTCTTGTTCACATATGGTGATTCTAGCAATGCAAGAAATTATAACAATGAGGTGGAGCCAGTGGCCACTTGACACTTTTGGGGTAGGGAGGGGACGAGCAGTTGAAATACAGTGGCTTCTTTGGGAGTTGGAGGTTGTCCTGAGTACTGTTGTGGCAACGGATGTAGGCCATTTTAAATCAGCACACACCACTCAGAACTGAGTGGGAGAGAGTGTGGTCTACAGTGTGAACTGTGGTCTAGGGTTGGTGGCAAGGCTCCAGTATGTGTAAGCTTAATGGGTAATTTAATCAAAGACATCTCAGGTGAATCTAATGCAATCAAAGGGGCTCACACTCAGAGGAACAGACTGGTTTACAAACACAATCCTTCTTTTTTGGAATTCATAGATAACATCAAACTGCTATACATATCCTGTACAAGTTTTGTTAGATTTTACTCATGTTTTCATTTTTTGGAGCTATTGTAAATGGCATTGTTTTCCTAAATTTTGGCATCTGATTTTTTTTGCTAGTATATGGAAATGTAATTGATCTTTGTATGTAGAAAATTTTTAAATATATTTTATCTAACATTTTAGTTGCCTTTAGGGGAGAAGTTAATTTGAATGAATAGCTAGTCCACCACATTAAAAACATGGAAATAGTCTGCCCTTTTTTGAAATATAGGACATTCAGTCATCTCCATTCTGCTGGCACTCCACTGTTTTCTATGATTACATAAAGATCATTGACAATCATTCAACAAACATTTAGCACCAACTCTGCGTCATCAATACAAAGAGTTAACTAATTAAGTCAACAAATGTTTATTGAGTACCAGATTCTGGGCTAGATTTTGTAGACTAGAGAAGCTTTACTTCCTCAAGGAGATTGCAATAAAATCGAACAATCTCAGTCGTACATTCTCTTGACGTCCTGGCCTGTAATTCATCTGGGTCAAGAGACAAATTCATTTAAAGCAGCTTAAATATTTCCTTATAATCACCTTATTCTCTTGATCTTCAGTGATCTTTTAACAGCATTTGCTCTCTTCTTTCCAATCTGGAGATCATATCTCTTTTTAAAAAATAATGCAAACAAAACAAGAGTTTATTCACTCTACTTTCTCTATGGCATATGTTAATAATACATGATATGCTCCAAGAAATAGTCATATCTTCTCTTTGTTCTTCTTGCTCTAAATGTACAAAAGATAAAAGGAGCACTTTATGAGTCATTAGTGTTTCTGGAGTCTACAGCTCACTTTGTTGGGTTTTTTTGTTTTTTGTTTTTTTGTTTTATTTTGTTTTGTTTTTTGAGGTACCAGGACCGGGTATTGAACCTGGGACCTTGTATGTGGGAAACTGGCACTCAACTGCTGTGCCACATTGGCTTCCCCTACAGCTCACTTTGGACCTTAATCTTTCCAAAATAGTTTTTGTAAGTGCATAGTATTTTTTTTTGCATTCATCTTCAACTTTATAGTCTTCCTTCTATCATTATAACTATCCTTAAAATGTGAATTCACCAGAGAGTTCCCTGTGTATTAACATCAATCGTTATATGCAAATAAATAGACATATACAATTTTTTTTAATCAGTTATTGTAGCTCTCCTGTCCTTTTAGTCCCTCATTGGAGCAAATACTTTTTTTTTTTTTTTGAGGTACCAGAGCTGGAGATTGAACCCGGGACCTCATATGTGGGAAGCCAGCACTCAACCACTGAGTTACACCAGCTCCAGCAAATTCTTTTTTTTAATACCATGTGTTGTGTTAGGCCAGCACTGTCCATTAGAAATATAATTCAAGCCACCATACAATTTTAAATTGTCTAATGACCACATTAAAAAGCAAACAAGGGCACCAGCCACATCTTCTTGTGTGCCCCTTCTTGCAAGATTGAAAATAAAATCCTTTCTTCTCAAAAAAAAAAAAAAAAAAAAAGCAAATAAGAAACAGGTAACATTAATGTTATGTTATATTTAACCCAATATATACCATTTCAACATATAATCAATATAAAACATTATTAATGAGATATTTTAGATAATTTTATCTCATAATAAGACTTCAGAATCCAGTGTACATTTTTCACTTACAGCACAACTCAATTTGGACAAGCCAGACTTCAAGTGTTCAATAGCCACATCTGGCTATCATATAGTACATTTCTAGACATTAGAGATATAGCTATGAACAAGATGCTATATTTCCAAACCTTATGGAGTTTATAATATAGCAAGAGAGATGAACTTTAATGGAGATCAACTATACTTTCAACAAAATATTTATTGAGCACCTGCTAAGTGCTGTTTGCACGGTGCACAAAACCAGGGTCCAAATAAAAGCTCAAAGAAGACAGGAACCAGATCTTCCACGTTCACCATTGTATACCTTGAGTTTATCACAGCACATAGTGATAAATATTTCTTGAACAAATTGTAGTTTTGTTTTTGTTTTTTTGTTGTTGTTTTTTTTCAAAGACATTTATTTACTTTATCCATTAAACCCCTGGCGGCCTGCGTACCTTCTCTCTATATATATTTTTATTTTACCGGGAGGTCCCAGGGATCGAACCCAGGTCCCTCCATATGGCAGACAGATGCCCAATCATCTGAGCCACATCCGACCCCCCAAATTATAGTTTTTGACAGCATTTCAAGCTCTTGAGCCATTTTCCCTATTAGAACCCCAGGCCAAGGCTAAAATCACATATTTACATATTCTTTCAACTTCCTGTTTATTTCTCCTAAAATTGAGGAAACACCCCTTTACCCAGTGTTTTCTTCCTTGACACTCATGAACTATAAGACATGTTTGCTTTTCTCAAGGTTCCTACCAATTCAAACGGTTCCTTTCTATTTGTGAGAACCAGGGTTAGAGTCGTAATTCCTCCTGTTATTTCTCCTATCTTTGGACAGATATAATGGTCAGTAAGGCAAGCTGAGACTTTATCAAAAATGTTGTTTTTAGTGATAACTCCAGCAAAAGAGTGCATTGAAGGCACTTCGATTTAAGTCTCTTTATTTCACCTCATTGTCTGCATCTATTAAATAGGTGTGATTGAATTAGATCACTGAGTTTCCAAACTGTTTTCCTCAGAACCCTAGGTTTCTTCAGCATTGCCTCAGGGACCACCAAGAAGGTGAAGGGAAACCTTTCTGGGTAGGGCTCTAGTCCCACATATCTGCCTTTAATCACTATAGGTCTGATTTTATCAGTTTTATAGGGTAGTGTTTGGCACAATATTTTGTTTGAAGAAACAATTCTGTTGCTTTAAAAACATTTTAAAATCATGGATCTAGACCAACACTGTTATTGGGTTGGATGCTACCTAATTCTTCTGCCAGCTCTAATACTCTGTGAACTTACTTGTCTTATAGGTAGTTGTCATTCTATTTTTTTTCCATAGGAGGCACCAGGAACCAAACCTGGGATCTCCCATGTGGGAAGTGGGTGCCCAACTGCTTGAGCCACATCTGCTTCCTGTTCACTTTGTTTTTGCTCGCTGTCTGCTCATTGTTTGCTCATTGTCTTGCTTGTTCTTTTTGCTCATTGTCTACTCGGTTTTTTTGCTCGATGTCTGCTCGTTGTCTGCTCGTTGTTCATTTGTCTTCTTTAGGAGGCCCCAGGAACCGAACCCGGGAGCTCCCATGTGAGAGGTGGGCACCCAACTGCCTGAGTGACATCTGCTCCTCCTCAATTGTTTTTTTGAGGTGCTGGGGCCAGAGATCTTACCTGGGAACTCATATGTAGGAAGCCGATACTCAGCCACTGAGCCACATTGGCTCCCTTGAGTTGGTTTTTTCATTTGTTTACTTGTTATTGTTGTTGTTGTTTTTAGGAGGCACCAGGAACTGAACCCAGGACCTCCCATGTGGGAAGCAGGTGCTCAACTGCTTGAGCAACCTCCGCTCCCTACATTCAGTTTTGTTTACCACTAGATTGTGAGCTCCTTGAGGACAGGAACCAAGTCTATTGTATTAGTCATACAAAAGGGTGCTGATGCAAAATACCAGAAATCTCTTGGCTCTCATAAAGGGTATTTATTTGAGGTAGAAGCTTACAGTTACCAGGCCATAAAGCATCAGTTACTTCCCTCACCAAAGTCTGTTGCCACATGTTGGAGCAAGATGACTGCCAACATCTGCAAGGGTTCAGCCTCCCTCTTCCTCTTAAGGCTCCATGGTTCCAGTTTCTTCCAATCTCAGCTGTAGGCTGGGAGAAGTTTCATCTCTCTCCCGGGACTTGTTCCTCTCCAGGCTCAGCTGCTCTGTTTTCTCCACAAGGTCAGCTGTAGACTATCAGCCTCTCTCTTCCTGGGGCCTCTGCCATGTCTAAGGAGCCGTCTCTATTCCTCTGTATTTTTCTCCTGTGTGTTTACTTCCTGGGGTTCCAGCATCCAAAACTCCAACTCTCTCCTCTGCCGTTTTTTTCTCTGTGAGTCTCTGCCCACCAAAGGGGCGGTGACTCAACATCCTACTGACATGACCCAATCAAAGCCCTAATCATAATTTAATCAAGCAAAAGTGATACCTCTGAAGTTAATATAATCTAATATGCCCAGAGGAACAGACCAGTTTATAATCCAATATCTATTTTTGGAATTCATAAATAATACCAAACTGCTACATCTATACTCAATTTTTATTGAATGAGATGATGCCCAATCAGTGTCCCCCTCTACATACATATGTGTATACAAAAGGGCTAGTGATGTTCAGTGAAGGAGGATCACAGTAGTCTAGAAAGACAAGTATAAAATTAGAGGATAAAAAAGGAGACTTATAAATAAACATACTGCATTTTTCCTTCAGAGATAAGCTAAATAGTGTTATGATGTGCCAAGCTTAAGTCATAAGCTATGTAATCTGTATGACAAAATAGAATCAGGTAAGGACAGAGATGTTCGTTCACAAATATTAAAGGAAGATAGCTGGAGGTTGATGAGCAGGGAAGTTTAAACATTAGAAACAGTTCCAGCGAAGTCAGGAAAAAAGACTAGGATGTCTACCATTATTCTTAAAAATCAATATTGTACCAGAGGTGATAAAAACAAGACAAGAAAAAAGTGAGGTATAAATGTTGAACAGGAATAAATAAAACTTATTACTTGAAGAAAATATGACCACTAACATAGAAAAACGAAGAAAATTTACTGGCAATCAATAGCACTAGTAAGAGGGTTCAGCAAAATGTCTAATCACCAACAATAACCAATTAGAAAATGTAATTATTTAAAATAACCTATTAACAGTAGCAACCAAACAAGAATGCCACCAAAAATATGAAAAAGCTCTATGGAGAAAATTTGAAAGCTTTACAAAAAAATGTCTGAATAAACAGAGAGATATATCATGATCATGGATGGAAAGACTAAATAGATAAAGATGACAATCTTCTTAAATTAATATACAAAAGTAGTATAAACTAAATCAAAATCACGAATTCATTTTCATAGACCTTGGCAAACTGATTTAAAAATTCACATGGAGGGAAACGGATGTGGCTTAAGAAGTTCGGCATCCGTCTACCATATGGAGAGACCGGGGTTCGATCCCCGGGACCTCCCGGTAAAAAAAAAAAAAAAAAAAAAAAAAAATTCACATGGAAGAAGAAATGTCAAAACTATCCAAATCAAAGACAATTTAATAGGGAATAGATAGTCCTTTCAATAAATAGTGCTAGGACAATTGGATATCCACATGTAAAAAAATTGTTAGAGCCCTTCCTCACACCATACAAAAATTAATTCAAATTGGATCAAAGACCTAAATATAAGACCTAAAATTATAAAACTCTTAGAAAAAAAATATGAGCATAAATCATCATGAACTTGGGTTAGGAAAAGATTTCTTAGATATAACACCAAAAGCACAAGCAATAAAAGAAAAAAAATAGACTTCACCAAAATTAAAAACCTTTGTGTTTTAAAGGACTCCATCAAGAAAGTGAAAAACCATAGAATGGGAGAAAATATTTGCAATCATATAGATGATAATGGGCTTATATCTGATAAGGGACTTGTATCTTGAGCACTACAATTGAATAATATAAAGACAACAACCCAATTTAAAAGTGGGCAAAGGGTTTGAATAGACATTTTTCCAAATATACACAAATGGCCAATAATCACATGAAAAAGATGCACAAAGATAGCCGTCAGGAAAATGAACATAGAAACCACAGTGAGCTATCACTTCACACCCCCTAGGATGGCTATAATCTGAAAGAAAGAAAATTATTGTTAGCAAGGATGTAGAGAAATGGAAACCCTCATACCCTGCTGATAGAAATGTAAAATAGTGCAGCTGCTTTGAAAAACAGTCTGGCAGTCCCTCAAAAGGTTAAACATAGAGTTAACCTATGACCCAGCAATTCCACTCCTAAGTATCTGCCCAAGAAAAATGAAAATATATGTCCTCACAAAAATCTTTAAATGAATGTTCATAGCAACATTAGTCACAATAGCCAGAAAGTAAAAGCAATGCAAATGTTCATTTGATAAATGGATACATAAAATGTGATATATCCTTACAGAGGAATATTATTTTGCAATAAAAAGGAATGAAGTACTGATAACTTGCTACAACATGACTCCATCTTGAAAACACCATGCTAAGTGAAAGAAATCAATTGCAAAAGATCACATATAATACGACTACATTTATATTAAATGTCTAGAATAGGCAAATCCATAGAGACAGAAAATAGATTAATGGTCGCCAGGGGCTGGGGGAAGGGAAGAACAGGGAGTAACTGCTTAATGGATATGGGGCTTCATCTTGCGGTAATGAAAATGTTCTAAAATTGATTGTGGTGACAGTGGCACATATCTGTGCATATACTCAAAGTCATTGGATTGTACACCTTAAATGGGTTAATTGCATGGTATATGAATTATTTCTCAATAAAGCTGTTATATATTGAATTTAAAAAAGAAGAAATGAACTCAACACCCCCTCCCCCAAATAATAGCCAGGGCAACAACAAAAATAAAGAAGGGATTTTACCTACAAGATATCAGGACATATTATAAGTCTATAACAATTATATGTGGTGTTGATTCAGGATTAAGCAAATAAATCAGTAGTAAAAATAGAAAGCCCAGTACCTGACCCATGCATATGATTCATTTCAGTATATGATAGACATGATATTTCAAATCAATAGGGAAAATTTGATTCCTCAATAAATGATATTGAGAAAATTAGCTATCCATCTGTGTTTTAGTTTTCTAGGCTGCTTAAAGCAGATACCATGAAATGGGTTGGCTTTAAACAATGGGAATTCATTAGATTATAGTTTGAGGCCATGAGAATGTCCAAATCAAGACATCATCAAAGCTATGCTTTCTTCCCGAAGACCAGTGATCCTTGGCTCCTCTGCCACATGGGAAGGCACATGGTGGCGCGGCATCTCGTGGCCTCTCCTTTCTCTTCCAGGTATCATTGCTTTTAGCTCCTGGCTTCCATGGCGCACATTTTCATTCTCTCTCTCTCTCTTTCTCCCCCCATTCAATTTATAAAGGACTCCAGCAAGAGGATTAAGACCCATCTTGAATGAGGTGGGTTACACCTTAACTGAAATAACCTAATCTAAAGGTCTTACTTACAATGAGTTTACACCCACAGGAATGGATTCGATTTAAGAACATGATTTTCTGGGTACATTCAATTCCAAACCAACACAGTCTGGAAAAAAGGTAAAAAGTTAGATCACTACCTCATATCACACAAAAATAAATCTCAGAAGAGATAGATTAAATATTTACACGCATAAAACAAAACTAAAATATTATTAGAAGAAAAGGTAAGAAGGTAAAAGGATATGTTTTTGGTCTTGGCGTAAGGACTATTTCCCCAAAAAGAACAACAAAAAAACCATAAACAATAGGTTCTAATACTGCATTCCAGCATTAGGCAGACCTATTTACGGTAGTAGATGCTGGTGCCTTGCCCGTTTTACCAGTACACCCATCCTCCAGCTCCTGGGAGTGATGCAACTAAAAGCTTATAACTGCCACCTCCTCTGTATAATTGCCCTTGGCTATTGAGAATTGCTCTGCTCCAATAGTTTTCTATTGCTGAAGTAAAAAATTACCACAATCTTAGTGGCTTAAAACAACACAAACGTATTATCTTTCAGTTCTGTAGGTCAGAAGTCCAACATGGGTATCTTTGGGCTAAAATCAAGACATCAGCAGGGCCGTGTTCCTTCCTGGAGGCTCTAGGGGAGAATCCATTCCCTTGCCTTTTTCAGCTTCTAGTGGCCACCTGACTTCCTTGGCTCATGGCCCCCTTCCTCCATCTTCAAAACCAGCAACAGCAGGGCCCAATCCTCATGTGCACATCTCTCTGACCCACTCTTCTGCCTCCCTCTTCCACTTTTAATGAGTCATGGGCTTAGACTGGGCTCAACTGGATAATTCAGGATAATCTTCCCATCTCAAGGTTTGCATCCTTAATCACATCTGGAAAATCCCTTTTACCACATAAAGTAACATATTCACAGGTTCCAGGGATTAGAATATGAACATCCTGGGGAGCCACTATTCTGCCTACCACACTTGTGCTAAGCCAGTGACTGATATGGGGAATACACGGGCCCAGCTTCCTTGCCTTAAGGCAGGATAACTCTGCAATGCAATAACACCTGAGATCATGTCTTTACTCCGTCCCTTCCCTACCCTAAACTGCTCCTCTTACTACTTAAAGCTTTTTCATAAAAAGCACTTCCTCAATAAATCACAAGCACCCAAATTCCTGTCTTAAGGGTTCTAGATAACCCCACTAAAGATAGTCAGTACATAAAATGGATCTAGGAAGTAGAATCAATGAATGTGATTCTAGAGTTAGGTTGTCTGATAATTGATTGACAATGAGGACCCCATCACTAGTAGTGGCTGGAGTACTGATAGTCCCTGGCATTTTTGTAGCAATGCAATTGTTAAGGCTTTCATCTGTGGTTAACTGGGATGGGATACAGGTGACCAGGGCTGCACTAGCCTGTAAAATAGTTCCGACAATGGAAAGGTATGGGGAAGTAGTAATTATAAGGTTCATCGTATTGGGTGACTGTTGCTGAGTACCTCGGATGCTTTGAAGATAGAAAAAAATGCCCAGGTTAATCATTTCCAATTCAAAGTAAAGTGGGAAAGCCAAAGTGCCTCCTTGGCAGTGATTACATATGCTCTTATCCTCTGTAGCCAGAGAGTTGACAGAGCAAAAAAATCTAAACTCAGGAACAAATCATAAGAGAAGCAAAAATTCAGGGAAGGCTGAATTCTCGGTTCCAACGAGTCTCCTAAACCAAAGAAAGGGCCCTGATAAAGAAAGAGTAGGACCCTGACACTTGTGATGGAGATTAGTGGGTAGATCCATTTGAGACCCTTGAACCCCAAGATTCTCCCGAACCTTCTGGGCCTGTAGAAGTACTGCACTCCCCCTTTTAGACGACAGCAGGCCCTCCTTGCTTGAGGAACACGAAAAGAACTAAAATGAGCCATTGTCCTACAGGACAATGCCTGCCCTCTTCAGTATCTTCCCCCAGCTCCTCTCCTGACACCAGAATAATACTTAGGGTCTAGTTTCAGCATGGAGAAGAAGGATTTTACACCAAAGGAGTTTCAGGAAGGACCTGGCTGGCAGTTTATCAGCAGGAACTGAGAAGTATACGGAGCAGAATATAAAACTGGATAAGAGAAAGTATGTTAATACAGAGGTACTCTCCCGTGACACAGGATTTCAAACACTTGCCAAGGGTCCCTGAGGCCAGTTTGGGGATGGTTCTTGGAAGCCAGGAAAAAGCAATGGCACACATTAAATGAAGTAGTGATGTCAGAACTACCATTGTAGACTATAGAGGAATGCATCAAAAGGCTCTGAGAAGTAAACATGTTAGAATAGATTTATTATATGAGACAAGAAGACCCACCATTTAACTATATTCTTTGGGAAGTTGCGTTTATCAAAGCAATAAGGAATGTATAGTGAGGGGGCACCAACATTGTTGAAAAGCTCTATAGTAGCTCTCCTTTGTAATCCAGAACTGATGATATGTGATGCTATTACAGAACTGGGCTCTATAATAGCAATAGGGGGTGATAGGATCCTGGACTAGTGGGAGCCAAGTGGCAGCACTTAACCATCAGAAACAAGGTGAGCATAATTACTGTAATGGGCAGCAAGGCTGGAATGGTACCTGGGATGCCTGACCCACAGGCATCTAATGAGATGGCTCATAGAACATAGTGTTCCTAGGGGCAAGATGGAAGAGCAGCCAACAAGGGTATTGCTTAATATATATAATCAAAAAAAGATAAAACTTGGATAAGCAGAAGTATGAGGTCACTTCCCCAATGGAAAGTCACAATCTCTTTCCCAAATCTCAGACCTAAGCCAGTTCTCATTCAGTTCTCTAAAATGAAGGAGATGCCAGGTTCCCATGAGGCAGGAGCCTACAATATCATGGCATGTATATCCACTAGTTATTTCCCCAGTCCTTCTCCATCTGATTATTTACTCAGATAGCTGGGGAAAGGGGAATATACAGAACTTTTGAGGTCTGTTAGACCCAGGAGCTCTTACTCCATAGATCAAGGAACTAATGTAAGGATTTTTCCAACTTATAAGTCTATTCATTCTGATTATCCATCTGGGAGCCATGGAGATGACTACTGGACCCACTGTGAGACAGGTCTTGGCCAATACTCCATTTATTATTACCGGACCCCCATAAGACTCTCTCTAACAAGGGGGCCACAATAATACTTTGGGCTCCTGGGTATTTGTGTTTACTCACTTCCTGGGTCTAACAGACCTCAAAAGTTCTGTATATTCCCCTTTCCCCAGCTATCTGAGTAAATAATCAGATGGAGAAGGACTGGGGAAATAACTAGTGGATATACATGCCATGATATTGTAGGCTCCTGCCTCATGGGAACCTGGCATCTCCTTCATTTTAGAGAACTGTATGAGAACTGGGGAATCACATCCCTCTTTCATAGTTTCTAACAATTTTTTCACAACAATGCAAGGTGTTCGTGATGGGGTGATGTATGGGAGTCCTGTATGATGATATGCATGTTTGTTTTGTAAGGTCACCACTTTTACTATACACTTACTGTTTATGTATGTTTATGTATGAATGATATACTTCAATAAAATTAAAATTAAAAAAAAAAATCAGGGGAAGCGGCTGTGGCTCAATCAGTAGGGCTCCCGTTTACCATATGGGAGGCCCCTGGTGAAGGCAAGCCCGCCCGCACGGCGTGGTTAGCTGACCCAGCGAGCACAAGCAGCAAGGGGAGGATAAATGAATAAATAAATAAAATCTTAAAAAAAAAAAAAATCAGGGAAGCAGATGTGGCTCAAGTGGTAGGGCTCCCGTTTACCATATGGGAGGCCCCAGGTTCGATTCCTGGGGCCTCCTAGTGAAGGCAAGCCGGCCTGTGTGGCACAGTGAGCTGATGGCCCACAGGGCACAGTGGCGCAGCAAGATGACACAACAAAGGGAGACAAGCAGACACAGAAAAATGCACAGCAAATAGACACAGCAATTACAAGTAGCAAGGGGGAGATAAATAAATAAAATAATCTTAAAAAAAAAAAAAACTAAACTAAATCACATCCCTGGGAGGGAATGGCAAAGATTAGTGTCACCCTCAAAACATTAAATGATACAGGTGTGATGGTCTCCATCATATTCCATTTAATTCATCAGTCTGGCACCTACCCAGTAATAGTTCCAATTACAACTACTGAGAAGGATGTGGTATCTTTACTACAGCAGATTAACATAGCCTCTGGTAGGTGATATATGGCTGTTAATTCAGGCAAATTTATTATTTTCATACCCATCAGAAAGGAAAATCAGAAATGGGTCCCATTCACATGGGGCAGACAACAGTATATATTCATAGTCTTACCATCAGCCTATGCTATTTCTCGTTCTTTCTCTCATAACGTAGCCTAAAGAGACCTAAACCAACTGGATATTTCATAGAACATTGTATTGGTTCACTGCCTTGATGTTATCATGTCAATTGGAATTGATGAGCAAGAAGTGGAAGTACCTTGGATACTTTGGTAAGATATACACACTCTAGTGAATAGGAGATAAACCCTACAAAATTTCAGGGGTGAGCCATATGAGTGAAGTTTTTGTTTGTTGATTTGTTTCTTTAAAGATTTATTTTTTATTTTATTTATTTCTCCCTCCCACTGCTCGTTGTTTGTGATCTCTGTCTACTCTCTGTGTCCGTTCATTGTGTGCTCGTCTTCTTTTTAGGGGGCACTGGGAACCAAGCCCAGGACCTCCCATGTGGGAGGGAGGCACCCAATGGCTTGAGCTACCTCTGCTCCCATGAGTGAAGTTTTTAAGAGTCTGGAGTCTGAGGAATTATGGGATATCTGCTCCAAATTGGTGGACTAATTATCACACCATCATCATCTTACTTCTAAGAAAGAGGCCAAAAGTGGGGTTGGAAGCAACATATTCTGCACTTGGGAATTTTTCACTGGTCCATTTATTGGATGACATGAATGGCTACTAGTTTTGAGTAGGGCCCAGAACAAGAAAGGGATCTGTTGCAAGTCCAGGGAACAGATGCATGTACATGCAATCCTGACACACATGGGTCATATTATCCAGCAAACTCCATAGAAAAAATTTCTGTGTGGATCTCAAATAGGAGCAGGGCAATGCAGACCCCTAGGGTCATCCAGAAGCAGAGAACTATGTGCCACTTGAAAAGAGACTCTTGGCATGCTACTGGGCCCTGGTAGAGAATGAGAACCTGATCTTGGGACCATGTTCCCAGAATTGCACATCATGAGCTGAGTTCTGTTAGACCCACCAAATCTTAAGGGTGAGCAGGCCAGCAGCAATCCATTGTAAGATACAGAGGTACATCCAGCAGGATTAGCTTCAAACAGGCCCAGAGGGCACAAATAAAATTCAGGAAGACGTGGTCTAGACCCCTATGTGACCCATCACTGTTGCACACTGGTGCCTCTCCCTCAATTCACATCTGTGGGCACATGGAAGGGGACAGGGCCCTAATGACCATCTGACATAAAAGGAAAGAGTTCAAACTTGGTTCATTGATGGGTCCACTCAGTAACTGTGTACAAGCTGAAAATGTGCAGCTGCTTCCCTACTGTCCCACTCAAGATTGTCCCTGAAAGACAGTGGGCAGAGCTTTTGGTGGACACTTGGTCATTCACGTTGTGTGGAAGAAAAATTGACCTCATTTTAAAATATGTATTATTCATGTATAGCAATGAATGGCTTGGTTGGTTTATCAGGGCTTGGAAGGGAAAGATGGAAAGATCTCAGTCAGGGAGGTCTGAGGAAGAAGCATGTGAGTTCAATCTGTGGGAATGGGTACAAAGTATGAAGGTCTTTGTCTCCTCACATTAACACTCATAAGAAAGCATTTCCGCCTGGGCTGGGCTGGACAGTCAATTTCTAAAACTATTTTAGTACTTGCTCCTGGCCAGCCCCCACAGGAGGGCACATGCATGTGCATTCATGAGACTGGACTGGGTGCTCTGCTGGGGCCCCAAGGACAGGGCCCTGCCAGGGCTGCGTGTGTTGTTTAGGGGGGCAGGGGCATTCAGAATGGATTCCCCTGTAGATTGTACCTTGGAATTTTTTTTCCGCCATTTTGTTAAAATTAGCACTGTTTTAATATTTAAAAATACTAATTTTTTAATATTGAAAATAAAAGTATTTAATATCTCTTAAAAAGAGAGAGAGCACATTCCCTGCAGAAAAAAAAAAAAACACTAAACAAGTGAGGGGACAGAATGACCTGGCCAGTTTATATAAGCTGATCTGTCCTCAACCACTCCAGTGCTTGCAATAATGGGCTTATAAATGGAGTTGCCACAATGGCAGAAATGGAGGTGATGCATTGGCCCAATGGCATGGGCTTCTTCTCAGCAAAGCTGATCTGGATAACAGAGAAAAAACACCAAGTCCCCAATGTGGCACCATTCCTTGGGAAACCAACTTGGTGTCAAAATTATTGCATTCCATCTCTTACCTCCAGAAAGGTCAGTGGTTCATTCTGACAGGTTTGACACACATGCCAGGTATGGGTTTGCCTTCCCTGCTTGCAAGGCCTGAGCCAGCACCACTGGCTAATGAGGGCTCATTTAGCATCTGATCTACCAACATGAGATCCCTCATAATGTCACCAAGAACCAAAGTGAGTATCACTTTATGAAAAAGAGGATGCAGCAGTGGACACATGACAATGGGATCTACTGGTCCTACCACATTCTGCTCCATCCAGAAGCTGCTGACTTAATAGATTGATAGAATGACATTTTGAAGGCACAGCTGAGGCACCAATAAATCCCTACTGTGAGGATGGGTCATTTTCCGTCAGGTTGTAGTATATACTCTAAACTAGGAGTTAGCAAATTATAGCCCACCAGCAAAATCTGCCCCACTGCCTATTTTTGTAAATAAAAGCTTTTTTTTTTTTTTGGAACACAGCCGTTGTATTAGTCAGCCAAAGGGGTGCTAATGTGAAATACCAAAAATGGGTTGGTCTTTATAGAGGGTATTTATTTGGGGTAGAAGTCCACAGATACCAGGCCATAAAGCGTTAATTTCTTCTCTCACCAAAGTCCATTGCCACATGTTGGAGCAAGACAGCTGCTGACATTTGCCAGGGTTCAGGCTTCTTGGGTTCCTCTCTTTCCGGGGCTGTGTTTCTCTCCGGGCTTAGCTCTTATGGTTCCTCCACATGGTCAGCTGTAGACTATCAGGCAAACGGCTCACTTCTCTTCTCCTGGGGCCTTCTCTCCAACATCAAAATTCCAACACCAGAACTGCTTCTCAAAAACTGCTCCCTCTGTCCTTTGCCTTTTATATTCAGTTCCCCCACTCACCAAGGGGTGGAGCTCAGTGCCCTACTGACATGGCCCAGTCAGTGCCCTATTCATAACTTAATCATGCCCAGATTAACAGATCAGTTTACAAACATGATCCAAGTATATTTTTGAAATTCATAATTACATCAAATTGCCAAATGGCTACAGCCGTGTTCATTCATTTATGTATTATCTTTGGTTGCTTTCACCCTACAACAGCAGAGTGGATTAGTACCAACAGAAGCCCTGTGGCCTGCAAAATATAAAATATTTACTCTCTGGCCCTTTACAGAAAAAGTTTGCCAACTCCTGCTCCAAACCAATGGTCATTATATGGTATTCTTTCCCCAATAGGTTTAAAAAAAGAATGGCCCCTCCACCATCACCTCCAATGACCCATTTGAGGAATTCGTGATTCCTGTCTCCATAACTTTAAGCTCTGTAGGTCTAGAGGTCCTGGTTTTCAGAGGAGGATCACTTCCACCAGGGAACATAATAAGAATCTTGCTAAACTTAAAGCTACAGATACTGCCTGATCATGTTGAACCTCTGCCAGTAGAAGAGCAGGTACAGAAAAAAGTCACCAAATTGGCAGTGGTAATTTACTTTGATCATCATGAGGAGATAAGATTGCTGCTATATAATGGGGCAGGAGGAGTATGTTTGGCATTCAAGCGATCTGTTTGGGCACCTCTTGAAACTCCATGCCCAGTTTTAATTGTGAATGGGCAGGTACAGCAACTATATACCTGATAAGGGCATGGGAGCTGGGGCTTGCATCCCACAAGGACAAGTGTCTAGGTCATCCCACCAGGCAAGTTACCTAGATCAGCAAAGTATTAGACAAAGGTGAGGGGAATCTAGAATGGGTGATGGAAAGAGGAAAGGATTTGGGGGGTGGATATAGCTCAAGAGGTTGAGCACCTGCTTCCCATGTATGAGGTCCTGGGTTTGATCCCTGGTACCTCCTAAAAACAAAACAAACAGACAAATGAGAAAATCACCTCTCATTGGGGAGCAGATGTAGCTCAGTGATTGAGTGCCTGCTTCCCAAGTACAAAAAAAAAGAAAGGATGAATATCAGTTACAATCTCAGGACCAACTGCAGCAGCCAAGACTATGGTTTGTGTAACCAAATCTCTTATAAATTTCCAAAAGAACTGTGACCAACCAGTATCCTGGAAAAGCTATGACAGAATACATTGAGCTTAATATGGAGTACCAAGTAGATATGACTGGAGCAAGCGATGGACTATAGTAGACATTGTAGTGCCTCAACTTGATCCCCTCTACTAGCTGGGGATCTCCCAGATGCTTTGAATGCTGCAGCTAATAGTTTACACCTTCAGCCATCTCCAAATAATTACCCTTGGTTAAAGGGAACCACCTCCCCTGAAGACAACTGGAAGTTCAAACACTCTCCAACTCCCATCCAACCCATCCCCAACCAGCACCACCACCACCAAGAGTGACCAGTGACTGACTGATAAGCCGAACCCTCTCTTTTCATGGTGAGAGAACTCTTCAATCCTCCCTGCCACATGGAACAGGACAAGGCTATACTTTACCTGAGACCACATTGCTTCCCCTTCTGTATTGTGCTACCCTCATTCTTTTACAGGATTTTCCTAAAGATTCCTTCCTCAATAAATCCCATTCACCCAAATCCCTGGCTCAGTCTCTGCTTCTAGGGAATGCAACCTATGACTCCCACCCAGTCATAGAAATCTTAGGAATTACAAGCCTTATCTTCAAGGGCAGAACCTTTTTTGTTGAGCTTCCTGTATGGCTGAGAGCAGACCAGAGCATGTGCTCTCTGCAGGAAAATCCCAAAGAGGAGGGATAGGAGCTAAAGTCACATATTCCAAATTTCTAGTCACAAATTCACAACTCAGCATGACATCTTCCTCCCATGGGGCTTTGAGAATTCTGGGTTTTATTTGAATAGATGACCCTCCACCTGGAGGAATAGGGATTAAGTAAACCCCCCTTGTCTTGGTTTGGGTTCACCAGAAGCAGATCCTGATATGAGAACTCATGTATATATGTGATAAAATTAAGGAAGTGCTCCCAGGAGAAGCAAGAAAGGAATGGAGGAAGCAGGACAGGAAAGGGGAAGAAACTAAGCAAATGTGTAATTACAGGCAACATTTCATGGAGGGTGTAGCAGTTTGGCAGTTTGATGTAATTATGAATTCCAAAAATAGATATTGGATTATGCTTGTAAACTGGTCTGTTAATCTGGACATGATTAAATTATGATTAGGGCATTAACTGGGCCACATCAATAGGGCATTGAGCCCCACCCCTTGGTGGGGCAGGAATCAAATATAAACTTCATGGCAAAGAACAGTGTTGGATCAGTTTTTGAGTTGGAGTTTTGTTGTTGGAGTCTTGAGCTGGAGCCCTGGGAAGTAAGAGAGCTTGGTCGTGAGGAAGGAGAGAAGCCCCTGGGATAGAGACGACCCATTCACCTGATAGTCTACAGCTGACCTTGTGGAGATAACAGAGGAGCTGAGCCCAGAGACAAGCAAGCCTGAGAAAGAGAGGAACCCAGCAAGCCTGAACCCTCGCAGACATCGGCAGCCATCTTGCTCCAACACATGGCAATGGACTTTGGTGAGGGAAGAAACATGCTTTATGGCCTGGTAACTGTGGGCTTCTACCCCAAATAAATACCCTTTATAAAGACCAACCAATTTCTGGTATTTTGCATCAGCACCCCTTTGGCTGACCAATACAGGGGGTTGCCTCAGCATGATACCACAGAGGAACTTTGAGTGTCAATTTGCCTCAGAGTTTGTCCCTTTTCAAGGCAAAGGAACTAAACTTTCATATTCCCACACTAGCCAGTCATTGGGTAACGACTGTCCAGGAAGGTAGGGCGAGATGGTGTAAGGAAGGATGCAAACTCACGGGCATTTCCAGCTCTCTGAATATACAAGCAAATCATTTCCATTAACCCAAAAACAAGCCTCCAAGAGAGCTTGAGAGACAGTTGCAGGCCTTTAGAAATAAACATACACTAAAGCCAAGGGAGGGGACACGTCTCACTCCCCCACCCCGGTCCAGGTTAGTTTGGGGACTTCCAGCGTAGGTCCACCTCTACCCCAGCCCACCCAGGGTGCACAGCGCCCACCCCCTTTCCCCTCTGATTGGCCACTCTCCATAAAATAAAATTTAAAAGCCAAGGAAGCGGTGCTCAGAAATTGTTAAATGGATTGGAGCATATCTGGGCTGAACAACAGTAACCATTACACCCTCCGAACATTCACCAGCTTAAAAAAGAATTCTTTTGGAGCATACTTTGTGTATAATTCACCCATTTCAAGTGTACAATTCAATGATTTTTTAGTACATTAATCAAATGTAACTATCACCATAAATCAGTTTTGAATCATCCCAATAAGATCTCATTTACAGTTCATCTCTGTTCCCATCTCCAGGCCCAGGTAACCACTGATGTAACTTCTGTCTCTATAAATTTGCCATTCTGGATATTTCATGTAAATGGAATCTACAATATGTGACCCTTTGTGTCTGGCGTCTTTCATTTAGCATAATGCTTTCAAGGTTCAACCATGTTGCAAATTGCATCAGTACTTCATTAGTTTTTATTGCTGAATAATACGCCATTGTATGGATATGCCACATTTTGTTTATCCATTCATCAGTGGATGGATATTTGGGTTGTTTGGACTGTTTTACTATTATACTGCAGTATATGTTATAATACTGCTATCAACATCCATGTATATGTATTTGTGTAGACATATGATCTTAATTCTCTTGAGTATATACCTAGGAGAGAAGTTCCTGACTCATATGGTAACTCAATATTCAAACTTTTGAGGAACTGCTAGACTGTTTCCCAAAGGTTTGTACCATATATATTCCTACCAAGAATTTATGAGGGTTCCCAATTCACTGCATCCTTGCCAATAATTGTTATTGTCTGTCTTTTTTATTTTAGCCATTCTACTGGGTATGAGATGATGTCTCAGTGGTTTTAATTTACATTTCCTTAATGACAAATGAAATTGAACATATTTTCACATTCACCACATGTTTTTTCTTCTTTTCCTCTTTTGATTTATTAGAGAAGTTTATAGGTTTATAGAAAAATAATTCATAAAATACAAAATTCCCATATACCACCCTACTGTTAACACCAAACATAAGTGTGGTACATTTGTTCATGAAATTCATGAAATAACATATTTATAATTGTACTCTTAACTATTGTCATCATTTACAAAAGGGTTTACTGTTTGTCTTGTACAGTATTATGTTTTTTGCTTTTATTTTTATTCTAGTAACATATATACAATCTAAAATTTCCACTTTTAACCACATTCAAATATATAATTCAGTGCTGTTAATTATATTTACAAGGTTGTGCTACCTTCACCACCACCTATTACCGGAACTTTTCCATCAACCCAAATAGAGACTCTGTACAATTAAGCATTAACTCCCTATTCCCTACCCCCACCCCAGCCCCTCATAACCTATATTCTGCTTTCTGGCTCTATGAATTTACTTATTCTAATTATTTCATATCAATGAGATCATACAATATTTGTTCTTTTGTGTCTGGCTTATTTTACTCAATGTGATGTCTTCAAGGATCATCCATGTTGTCACATGTATTAGAACTTCATTCCTTTTTATGGCTGAATAATATTCCATTGAATGTAAGTGGGATGATGGATCATATGGTAATTCTATACTTATCTTTCTGAGGAACCACAAAACTGTCCTCCACAGCAGCTCCAACATTTTGCATTCCCAGCAACAATGAATGAGTGTTCCTAGTTCTCCATATCCTCTCCAACACTTATAATTTTCCATTTTTTAATAGTAACCATTCTAATGGGTATGAAATCATTGTGGTTTTGATTTGAATTTCCCTAATGGCTAATGATGTTGAGCATCGTCTTGTGTGCTTTCTGACCACTTCGATATCTTCTTTGGAGAGATGTCTGTTCAAGTCTTTTGCTCATTTTTAAATTGGGTTGTTTTTCTTTTTGTTTTTAAGTTGAAGGATTTCTTTATATATCCTGGATATTAACCCTTTATCAGATGTGTGGTTTCCAAATATTTTTCCCATTGATAAGTTTTTTTGTTTTTTTTTACTTTCCTGATAAAGCCCTTTGATGCATGAAAGTTTTTAATTTTGATGAGGCCCCATTTAATGGTTTTTTTCTTTTGGAGGGGAAGGGATTGTGCTTTGGGTGTGAAGTCTAAGAAACTATTGTCTAACAAAAGGTCCTCAAGATGCTTTCCTTTGTTTTCTTCTAGGAATTTTATTGTTCTGACTCTTACATTTAGGTCTTTGCTCCATTTTGGGTTGATTTCTGAATATGGTATAAGGTAGGGGTCCACCTTCATTTTTTTTACATATGGATACCCAGTTTTCTCAACACCATTTGTTGAAGAGACTATTTTTTCCCAATTGAGTAGATTTGGCACCCTTGTCAAAAATCACTTGGCCGTAACTGTGAGAGTTGACTTTCTGAACTCCCAATTCAATTCCATCAGTCTATATGCCTGTCCTTGTGTGGTACCATGCTGTGGCAATAACTATGACTTTGTAATCAATTTTAAGGTTGGAAAGTATGAGTCAGTCCTCCCACTTTGTTCTTCTTTTCCAAGATGGTTTTGGCTATCTGGGGCCCCTTACCCTTCCATATAAGTTTGATGATTGCTTTTTCCACTTCAGCAAAAAAGGCTGTTGGAATTCTGATTGGGATTATGTTAAATCTAAATCACTTTGAGTAGAATTGATAACTTAACAATATTTAGTCTTCATTTATTTGTTTGTTTGTTTGTTTTTAGGTACTGAGGGCTGGGGAAAGAACCTGAAACCTCGAATGTGGGGAAGCCAGCCCTCAAGCACTGAGCCACATCAGCTTCCCTGAGTTGGTTTTTCATTTGTTTTGCTTGTTTGTTTTTGTTTTTTCAGGAGGCACTGGGAACAGAATCAGGACCTCCCATGTGGGAGGCAGGAGCTTAACCACTTGAGCCACATCTGCTCCCCCTCTTTATTTTTTAAGAAGCTTTAGATTACATAAATGTTACATTTTTTATCAGTGTGGTACATTTGTTACAATTGGTGAACACATATTGAAGCATTGCAACTAACCACAGTCTATAGTTTACATTATGGCTTACACTTTGCACTGCACAGTTTTATAGGTTTGACAAAATGTATAATGGCCTGTATTCATCATTGCAATATCATGCAGAACAATTTCAATGTCTCCAAAATGCCCCATGTTACACCTATTCTTCCCTCTCCTTGCAGCTAAATGACACAGCCTTCCATGGCTTTGAAATCACATAAATATCTTGTTCCTAATCAAACTTGCATTCGCTAATTTTAGCATCCATTGGTGATTTTCTAACTCACTTACTCTTTCCATATTTATTTGGCATTCTACTTAAAGAGAAGGTTTACCTTTTGGGGGTGCAATTTTAAATAATGTTAGAAGAATCCTCCCTGGGAAGGTGATGTTTGAGTAAAGAAGGGACTGATAGAGCCATACAGGTATTTGAAGGAAGAGCATGCCAGGCAGAAGGACCAAAAAGTGCAAAAGACCTGAGGCGTGTGCTTGGTGTGGCCATGGAACAGCAAAAAAGCCAATGAGTGGGGACTGGGGAGTCAATGCTCAATGGGTGTAGAGTTTCTGTTTGAGGCGATGGAAAAATCCCAGCAATGGATGGTGGTGATAGCAGCACAACATCATGAATGTAATTAAAGTCACTGAATTGTATACATGAAAGTGGCCAAAAAGGGAAATTTTACATCATATGTATGTTAAAAAAAATTTTTTTTTAATTAAATGCCACATTGGCAGGCAGCCTCCCTGGGCCTGCCTGGGCAGCCACCTCTGGTGACACCACTGATGGTCAAGGGGTAATGAGTGCAGCTGCAGCAGTCCACCGGGAACCATGTATGAGCCCATCCACCTCTGGAGGTCATGGGTTACCTGCTTGACACAGTGTGACAGAATCGACACCAAATCTGAGCTCCGCTTGGTCATGAGCTCCATAAAATCTTTTTCTGACCACACTCAATGTGGAAGGCTGGAAGTGCACCTCATGGGCAGCCTCAGGGATGGCAGGCAGTTGTCACAAAAACTTACTCATCAACTTCTTAGTGAATTTGACAGACAAGAAGATGACAATCACTTTGTGACATTATGCATGACAGAATTAAATGACCAAGAAGAAAATGAAACTCACTTTCCAATTATTTATTTCATTGCTGTCAACATTAAAACTGCAGAGATTTACAGAGCGTCCTTTCAAGGTTGAGATCCGGAGGAGGAGCTATGTGCTGCATGAGCTTTCACAAGAGGGCTGTGATTAGTATATGATTAGTATATATGATGCCAAGACAGAACCGCTCATATAGGGCTGTATTCCTGGATGCCATTTCCACATGTGGATTTATGGTAAAGCAAGATGATAAGCAAATACCACAGAACCTTTCCATTTCACCTCTAGCTTTCCATTTCACCACTGTGTTGAACACATCAGACCTCTCTTCATGTTGTTTTTTAAAAAAATACACATCTCCGACTAATACCATGTTTCCTGGAACTAAAGTGCGACTCTACCAAAAAAAGAAGATGGCTTATGGGAAGAGATATCTTCGTGTAGAGGAATTACCAAAGAGCAAATTTTTGGTGTGAAAAAGACCATTGGCAGAATTGGAAAGAATGTGAATTTGGAATCTACACTGGTAGAGTTTTAGGTCTCCTTACTCAGTGTCTTTCAAATGACTTTTGAAATAAAATCTTATTTTGGAAAAAAAAAAAAAAAAAAGCAAGTGATGGGAAGCAGATGTGGCTCAACCAGTTGGGCGCCTGTCTACCATATGGGAGGTCCCAGGTTTGGTTCCCGGTGCCTCCTGGAGAAGGCAGCAAACAATGAGCAGACAGACAAGAGAACCATCTGGGGGAGGGGGGAAATAAATAAAGTAAAATAAACAAATCTTTAAAAAAAAAAAAAAAAAAGCAAGTGAGTTTGGAGAGGAGTGAGTGAAGGCACTAGGGTCAGGCCTCTTAGTCTGAGGGAGCAAGTGGGAGGTCCGAGAGATGAGGAGGTGCAGCTTGTGTAGGGCTTGAAGGTGGTTGTAAGATCTTTGATGGTCTGGCTGCCATACTGTATAACTTAGTGGCTTGAAACAGTGCTTTTATTTTGCTCAGGATCTTGTGTGGCAGGAATTTTGGAAGGGTTCGGGTGGGCAGATCTGGCTCAGGGTGTCTCAGTGGTTGTGGTCAGTTGGTGAATGGAGCTGGAAGAATGGGGGAGAGGAGCTGGGGGCACCTTCTCTCTGTGTAGTTCCAGGACTCCTCCACGTGGTCTCTCCACATGAGCTCATGTGGGCTTCCTCACAACTTAGCGGCTCCAGCAGTCTGTCTGCTTGCCTGGTGACTGAAGGTTTCAAGAACTGGCTTCCAAATGGCAGTGCAGCTCTAGCACCTTTTTGGCCTACCCTTGGAAGTCATATAGCATTGTTTCCGCAGTACTCTGTTGATCAAAATACAAAAGTTTTCCCAACTTAAAGGGGAGGAGACAGACTCCACCTCTGGATGAGAGGAATATCAAGATGACATTATAAAGAAAGTACAAGGGCAGGGGGATGGATGTGGCTCAAATGGTTGGGCATCCGTCTCCCATATGGAGGGACCCAGGTATGATACATGGGACCTCCCAGTTAAAAAAAAAAAAGAGAGAGAGAGAGTACAAGGGATGAGAAAGATTGTTAGGGCCATCTGTGAAAAATATATAGTAGGCCCCATTTGGTTTATTCTCAGAGAGGTTTTGAACAAGGGAGTAAATTATCCAGCTCATTAAATGTGCTTTCTGGCCACTGTCTTGAGAATGGACTGCAGGGAGGCAAGGGCTGAAGCAGGAAGACCAGTCGGGCTGGGGCTTCCCAACCACTGCAGCATTCTGGCCAAGGCCGAGGGTGGTGTGCTGGGACCAGAGTACAAGCCAGGCAGGTAGTGAGAAGCCACTGGATTCGATATACTCTGAGGGCAGAGCTGACAGGGTTTGGTCCATACTGTGGCTTTAAAAACCATCCTGACTCTAGGGGTCCCAAAGATGTCATTCCAGGTCTGCCTTGCCAGATTCAGGTCTCCAGCACCTCCCTCCATCTTCCTGGGAGTCTCCTGAGCTTCACAAACGTTACACGGCCCAAACCTGAGCATCCTGTCACGTAGTACATGACCCTTCCATCTGCCCACCATGCCTTGGGCCTGAGCCCAGCTAAGAGCTCTTGTTATTTCTCCCTCCTCTTATCCCACCCCCATATCCAGTCCATCAGCAAATCCAGTGGCCTCTATCTACAGAACCACCCCAATTCTGCCTGCTTCTCCCACCTCCACTGCTGCCATTGCCCATGCCATGGCCTCATGCTGCTTCCCTGGGTAGCTTCATTCGTGCTTGGCAGATTCAGTGAGCCCAGCAGACCATGTCACCTGCCCACCCACCAAACTTCCTAAAGGCTTCCTGTTGCCCTGGAAGTAAAATGCCAATGCTTCCGGGGCCCACCAGGGCCCAGAGGAGCTGCCTTGGCATGGCAACTCTCATATTTGAAAGATGAAATCTGTTCTGTAAAACCGTTCTTTCAAAAAATATATATGTTTAAATCAAATGACAGTGATGATTTTCCAGGTGGAGACAGGTAGGAGCAGCCAGAGACAACTGTCCCCACATATAGAAAGAACACTGAGGCACAGATCCACAGGGTGACACCCCCAGGGTTGGGCAGAGGCAGAGGGAAGACCATCAAATTCTGCTCAAATCTGTTGTCCGATCCAGTCTCTCTGCCAAAGAGCATGCAGAGGGCAGGGCTGCGGGGTGAATGGGCACTCCCCCCACAGCTAGGACGTGGTTCCAAGGATGGCCACAGGCCCGTGTGCAGGGACTCAGGCCACTACCTCCTCCAGGAGATGCTCAGCAGTTCCCCCTGCCTGAGAAAGATGGCCTCAAACTGAGGGAAGGAAGGCTTGTGGGGGCAGGAGTTTTCTGTCCTGCTCTGGCAGTGGAGGCTCCAGACATGCAGCAAGAAGTTCAGGACCTCATGGGGCTGGGTGCCCCTAGCACTCTGATCGCTCCCCTGAAGGGCAGGAGGTGCCTGTGGCAGCCCCCCACCTCATACCCAAGGTTCCGGTCCTCCTCTCCCCACTGTGCCCTCAGGGAAAGGCTGGCTGCTTTGCGCAGCAAAAGCTCAGCGGTGGGGCCGCGGTGACGCTGCACAGCAAAGTGCAGAGGCGTCTTGTGCAGCCAGCCCGCAGCATTGACCTGGGTGCCCTTGTCCAGGAAACGGCTGGCGACCTCCACGTGCAGCGTGGGAGGCACAGTGCAGGGGCATGAGGCCCAGAGCGTCCCACGTATTCACCTCTGCACCCCCGGCTACCAGTAGCTGGACAGTGGAAGGCAGAGCAGCCATGCCTGTCCTGAAGGCTTGGGTCAGCCTGGTGGCCCAGCAGCACCTCTACATCCTGGAAGAGGAGGGGAGGGGAGGGCGAGGGAGGAGGTGGCTTTGGCCAGGCCGGGGCTGGGGCCAGCAGGCTTTGCCTGACCCAGACCTCCCCTGGCCTCGGCCACCTAACAGCCTCGTTCTCCACACTGCTTCCAGTCTGGCTCACACTGCTTCAAGGCAGATGGGTGGGATGGAAGTTCAGCTCCCCCCTCAGCCATGCTGACACTTGCCAAGCAAAAGTGGAGCCTTAACACAGCACTGCCTCATGGCGTCCAAGTGGGGATATAGGTTCAGCAACTAATAGGCTCCACTGACACCAGGGGGAGAAGTGGAGCCAATTCGCCTCATCTTCCACCACCTTATTCTGCCTCATTGATTCCAGATGGTAGAGGGTCAACTCCCTGTTGGGCAATGCTGACGCTGTGGTGTATGGGTAAGTCTAGTGCTACTGATCTTGCACCACCTTGTTTAGTCTCATGAGGTCCTCCTCTGGACCACCAGGTGGGGGTGGTGACTCAGATTCTCACTGTGTCCTGCTGACATAAGGGATAAAGAGGAGAGGGCCTGGAGTGCTGAAGAGCCCTGCCTCACACATCCTCATTCATTTTTGTTGCTGCCAGATGGGGGGCGGGTGGGGGTTCAGCTCCCCACTGAGCCTGGCTGCCACTATGCCAGCAGGAGAATCGAGGCACTGCCTGCTGACAAGAGGCAGGGCATTGAAGATCAGCTGGCTGCTCGGCCCTGCTGATTCCACCCCAGCAGTGAACAGGGGCAGATTAGCTTCCCACTTGGCCTTGCTGACACCCGGAAGGGAAATTGTAGTGCTGCCTACTATTGCCCAGCAGGGAATGGAAGATTAATACCTACTTGGTCCCACTGACACCACCGGGCAAGGAAATTGGAGTGCTCCTGCACCTGCTTCCAAGGAAACAGAGGTGAGGGGAAAGTCAGTTTCCCACTCAGCCCCACTGAAACCATGGAGCAAGGTAGTTATTCCATTCGTGTTTGGCTGGAGTAGAGCAAGATTGCCAAAAAGGGTTTTCTGTTGTTTTGTTTTTTTAAAGATTTATTTAGGGAAGCAGCTGTGGCTCAATCAGTGGGGCTACCGTTTACCATGTGGGAGGCCCCGGGTTCGGTTCCCAGGGCCTCCTGGTGAAGGCAAGCCCGCCCGCGTGGTGTGGTTGGCTGACCCAGTGAGTACAGGCAGCAGGGGGGGGGGATAAATGAATAAATAAATAAAATCTTTAAAAAAAAAAAAAAAAAAAAAGATTTATTTATTTCTCCCCGCCCCCCTCATTGTTTGTGCTCACTGTCTGTTCTCTGGGTCTGTCTTTTGTTTAGGAGGCACCAGGAACTGAACCCAGGACCTCCCTTGTGGGAGGGAGGTGCCCAATTGCTTGAGCCACCTCGGCACCCTGCTTGTTGTCATTCATTGTGTTTCCTCGTTGTGTCTACTCATTGCATCAGTTCGCCGCGCCAGCCCATTGCGTCAGCTTGCTGTCTTGCTTTTAGGAGACACCAAGAACCAAACCCAGGACCTCCCGTGTGATAGGTGGGCACCCAACTGCTTGAGCCACATCCACTTCCCTGTTGTTCTTTGTTCTTGTCGTTCTCCCTTCGGTGACCTGGCAGCAGATTGAACATGAGGTGCACTGGTACCGAGCCTATTAAACCTGAGCAGTCCCCACGGTCACCCAGTTGCCACTCACAAAGAATGGAAATCCCACTGGCCAGCACCCGGGGTGGCTCGGTGACAGAGATCTGCATCAACTACCAGCAGGGGACCCTCCCCCCACACACACACACAGCAAGCAGACAAACAAGTCGGCATGGAGAATGTTCTAGAAAGAGGACATAAATATCACCTTAAATTTTCTGTGGAAGTATCCAAAAACAAGTGAGAGTGAACTGCACGGCAGAACATGAGTCCTTCTCCAATGGGATGAGATTCTTCAGTAGAAGTCAATTTCACATTTGAGGGAGAAATTAGAAAGAACTCAGATGAAGAATATACCACATTTTATCAAAGCCCATGAAGGAACCACTAGAAGCACAAAATATTCCAGACAGTTTGGGAAATGTATCTCCAGAAATTAAGCCAGTTTGACATTTAGCTTGGGTTGCCTATGGTTATATAGTATGGCAGAAATCTACTGAAAATACATGGTATAAAATGATGAAAATTCCAATTGTCAAGCAAGGGAAGCGGCTGTGGCTCAATTGGTTGGGCTCCCGTTTACCATATGGGAGGCCCCGGGTTCAATTCCCGGGGCCTCCTGGTGAAGGCAAGCCGGCCCGCATGGCGCAGTGAGCTGGTGCAGCAAGATGATGCAACAGGAGACAAGCAGACACAGAAAAAACGCAAAGCAAATGGACACAGCAAGCACAAGCAGCAAGGGGGTATAAATAAATAAATAAATAAATAATAAATCTTAAAAAAAAAAAAATTGTCAAGCAAGTGCAAAGAAATGATGACTTTATTGAATTAGACTACACCATTTTATTTCATGACATGGCATCTCAAAAAGATTATTCCTTGGGGAAAAAAAGATTGTTCCTTGGCAAATGCAAGTTCTCTGGCATCTGCAATACAGTACTAAAGTAAAACATAATAGCCGTCTGTCAAAGGAAGCACAACTGGAATAAACCAAGACCCTAACACCGAGATGAAGTGTAACATGCTTATTAATGAATGTATGCCAGTCTTCGTTGGTACCTAGCGTTAAGTAGTCAAACCAATCTCACAATGTCACTTTGTATAAATATCTTGATTACAGTGTAGAAGTAGACTCCATAATAAAAAGTGTCACTGTGTAAAAATGCCTTAATGACAATATAGTGCTATGTATATGGGATAATAAAAAGCTTTTTTTTAAAAAAATGGTTCTATTAGGTCACCCTTTTCCTGGTCCTTTGCCTAGGAGGAACTGGGTTTTCTTGGAGCTTATTTTGTTTGTGCCTGTTAGCGATTCTGTGTTGATGGTATCTGCAGCACCCGGTCTAGGATATATGGGAGGCAAAAAGGAGACAGAGGGAAGTCACCACATGCCATTCAAGTCCCAAGGTCCTTAGGCATTCTTTCACCTTTCAGAGTCTTCATGTTTTTGTGTATTTTTTTACTTGTGTATATGTTACTAGAATTTTTTTTTAAAAAAACACAGGGCTGTACAACACAGTGTACACTAATATAAACCATAGACTATAGTTAATAATTATAATTATTACAGTTAATAATTATAAAAATGTTCTTTCATCAATTGTAGGAAAGGTACCACACTAACACAAGGTGTTACTAATTGGGTGGTATATGGGAACACTATTTTATACATGATTTTTCTTTAAACCTACAACTTCTTTAATTTAAAAAGAGTTATTTATATAGTCTAGAAACATGTCCTTTGTCAAATATATGTAGTGCATATATTTTCTCCCATTCTGTGGATTTTCTTTTATTAAACTGTGTCCTTTGAAGAGGAAATGTTTTTAATATTGATAAAGTCTAATTTATTTTTTCTTTTGTTATTCATGTTTTGTCCTAAGAAATTTTTGCTTAACCCCAATTCATAAAGATTTTCTCCTGTTGACTTTTAGAAATTGCTGTTATCTTTTAGATAGATATTCTATATATAATTCTATCATTTTTGAATATGATTATGAGTTAATTTTTGTGTATGATATAAGGAAGTGGTTGGCAAACCAGGACTATGGACCAGCCACCTGTTTTTGTGAATGTCTTCTTCGAACACAACCACACATTAATTTATATTTTGTCTATGGCTGCTTTTGCACTACAATGGCAGAGGTTTAAGTATTTATGAGAGAAACCTATGGCCTACAAACCTAGAGCCCAGTCAGTATTCAGCTCTAGGAAATAAATTTATGTGTCTAGACACACTCATATGCACACATATTTCTGTATCTACCCTTAAGAAACTGTTTTCCCAAATTGTGGAGTATATATACAATGGAATATTATGCAGCGGTAAGAAGAAATGAAGTCGTGAAACATATGACAACATGGATGAACCTGGAGGATATTATGTTGAGTGAAGAAAGCCAGGCACAGAAGGAAAAATACTGTATGATTGCCCTATTATGAACTAAATATATTATGTGAAATATGAATATGGGTAGAACTGTATATATATGACTATTTTTCCTTGAAGCTGAACAAATGTAAGTTAATACTACACAACGTTAATATCAGACCAAAAAAACCCATTACACTAAGTGAAGGAGACCAGATACAGAGTACTACATATTGTATAATTCCATTTATATAAAATGTAAATATAAATCAACTCATAAAGATGAAAGATTGGTGGCGGATGTAGCTCAAATGGTTGGGCGTCCATCTGCCATATGGAGGGACCTGGGTTCGATCCCCAGGACCTCCCGGTAAAATAAAAAATATATATATAGAAGGTGCATGGGCTGCCAGGCTCTGTGTGCCGGTGAGCCGCCAGGCCCCGGGAGCCATGCAGCAAGATGATGACGTAACAGGGGAGAGACGCAGGGGAGAGACAAGACGAGATGCTCCGAAAGCTCCGAAAGCCCCGAAAGCCAGGAGCCGAGGTGGCGCAGGTGGCAGAACATCTCTCTCCTACATCGGAGGTCTCCAGGATCGAATCCTGGTGAAGACTGGAGGAGGAGGATGAGAAGAGATGGCAGGAAACAGACACAGAGAATTGCCCAGCGAATGGACACAAAACAGCAGACGGGGAAGGGGGGGGTTAAAATGGATAAAGTAAATAAATAAACTTAAAAAAAAAAAAAGCTATTAAAAAAAAAAGATGAAAGATTAGTTGTTATGTAGGTCTGAGGAAGGAATGCTAAGAGGTTTGGAGTCTTTCTTTTTGGAGTAATGAAATTGTTCTAGCATTTTTAAGATGATGACTGTACAACATTGTGATTATTCTAAAATCATTGATTATACACTTTGGATAGAATAGCTAGACACAGCAGCTATGTACAGTGAGGAAAGCATAGAGAGACTGAGAGGGGAGGAATTTGTTTGTCTTCTTATTATTGAAATAATGAAAATGCTCTAATAGCGATTGAAGTGATGAATGCACAACTATGTGATTACAGCAAATTCCATTGATTGTACACCTTGGAGGAATTGTATGCTTTATTAATATGTATCAATAAAATTGATTTTAAAAAAAGAAAAAGGAAGTGTTTTCCAACTCCTGGATTAAGGTAAGGGTTTATGTCCATTTTTTCATTACAGATGATTTATAATGAATGAAATAAGCCAGATGCAAAAGGACAACTACTGTGTGATTCCACTTATATGAAATATCTAGAATAAGCAAATTCATAGAGACAGAAAGTAGATTAGAGGTTACCAGGGGCTGGTGGAAAGGGGAAATGAGGAGTTATTGCTTAATGGGTATTGAGTTTCTGTTTGGGATGAGGAAAAAATTTTGGTAATAGATGGTGGTGATAGCAGCACAACATTGTGAATGTAATTAATACCACTGAATTGTACACTTAAATTGATTAAAATGGGAAATTTTATGTTATATATATATATATATACACACACACACACACACGTTATAACCACAGTAATTTTTTTTTTTTTTAAGTAACATCTGGGGAACTTCTGGGAAGATGGCGGACTAGTAAGACACGGGAATCTCTTCTCCTCCAGAAAAATAGCTAGAGGACAGGCTGAAACAGCCCTGAAAAAAATCTTCTAGGGTTTAGAACAGCAGGCGAAGGCTGGACACCACCCAGAGGAGAGAGGGACAAAGGAGGGAAATCACAACAACAGAACCATAAATTGAAACTAGCGGCTGCTGCTGCCAGCATCATCCCCCACACTAAAGACACTTTAGAATTCTCAGGCCTCTGGGCCTGTGACTACAGACAAAGGGGACTCCAGGGATATACCACCCCAGGAAAGGGGAGAGAGAGGGATACAGCTTAAGATGGACTCCGCTTCTGACCCACAAATTTGGTCTGCTGTGTCCCACGAGCCCTTCCAGGCCAGGTGAGACCACACACTGGTTTGCCCTGGGAGCCAACGAAGGACTGGAGAAATCCAACCCTCGGAATCTCCCTCCTTTCTAGCTGGGACTAATTGTTGAGAACACCCCAGGAAAGGGGAGAGAGAGGGACACAGCCTAAGGCTGACTCAGCTTTTGACTCACAAATTTGGTCTGCTGTGTCCCAAGAGCCCTTCCAGGCCAGGTGGGGCTGTGCCATTGTTTGCCTTGGAGCCTGCAAAGGGTTAAAGATATACAACTCTCCCAATCTCCTCCTCTACTAACAGGGACTGATTATTGAGGACTCAGAGGGGAGTGGAAATACTTCCTAGCTGGGAAAAGGGAGGCAGCTGCCAGAGAAGGCTGGAGAACTGTCTCAGAGAAAGTTTGAATTACAAGGCTCCTGGCCTCCAGACAGGAAGCTCTATCACATTGATCCAGTCTGTGTTGCAACAAATACACTCTGACCAGGCATTGAACTGAGAGCTTCCAAAGAGCGCCATCTCCTGGCAGACCAAGGAAGTGCACGCAAGAAAATTAAAAATAAGTAGGAGAGGCTTTTTCTGGCCTCTATAGTCTCCCTGCCCAAGGCCCTAGGAAGCGACTCTACAACCAATTACTGGGTCCAGTGCCCAGTTTTGAGCAACCAGCAGGACAATCCTAACAATCCAGGTTGAGCCAAAAAAGCGCAGTGGTAACCCACAGCCTCCTGCCACTAAATTCCTACAAAAGAGAAAGAAATTGAGCATCTCAGTAAACTACAGCGTAATCAGATGCCTAGATATCAGCAAAAAATTATGAGCCATACTTAGAAAATAGAAGACATGACCCAAGAAAAGGAATACATCAAAGCCCCAAAAGAGATGCAGAATTTGAGAGAACTAATCGGCAAAGATGGGCACAAATTTCCAAAATCAAATTAATGAGTTGAAAGGCAATATAGTTAAAGAGATAAATGACATCAAGACATTGAGGGGGATGGATGTGGCCCAAATGGTTGGATGTCCATCTCCCATATGGAGGGACCCGGGTTCGATCCCTGGGACCTCCCAGTAAAAAAAAAAAAAGAAGAAGAAGAAGAAGAAGACATTGAGCAAATGCAAAGAAGAATTTGAAATCCTGAACAGAAAAGTAACAGAGCTCAAGGGAATGAAAGACATAATAGGTGAGATCAAAAACACATTTGAGGCATACAAGAGCAGACTCAAAATGACAGAAGTATAAATGATACTGAAGACAGAACAGCTAAAATTGAAGAGAGAAAAGAACAGAGAAAGAAAAGAATTGAAAAAATTGAGCAGGGGCTCAAAGTTGAATGACAACACAAAACGCAACAACATATGTATCATGGGAGTTCCGGAAGGAGAAGAGAAGGGAAAAGGGGCAGAAACAGTTTGCAGATGACATGATCCTGTACTTAGAAAATCCTGAAGTATTCAAGACAAAGCTACTTGAACTAATAAATGAGTTCGGCAAAGTGGCAGGATACAAGATCAGCACGCAAAAATCAGTAATGTTTTTATACACTAGTACTGAACAATCTGAGGAGGAAATCAGGGGAAAAATTCCATTTTCAATAACAACAAAAAGACTCAAATACCTAGGAATTAATTTAACCAAAGAAGTATAGGACCTATATGCAGAAAAGTACAAAACAATGCTAAAAAATTTTAAAAGACTGAAAGAAATGGGAAGACATTCCATGTTCATGGATTGGAAGAATAAATATCATGAAGATGTCAATCTTACCCAAACTTATTTATAGATTCAATGTAATACCAATCAAAATCCCAATAGCTTACTTTACAGAATTAGAGAAGGCAATTACCAAATTCATTTGGAAGGGTAAGTGCACCCGAATAGGAATTTCACTGCCTGACCTTGAAACATATTACAAAGCTACAGTGGTCAAAACAGCATGGTACTGGCATAAAGATGGACACATTCATCAGTGGAATAGAATTGAGAACCCAGAAATAAATCCTCACCTATACAATCAACTGGTTTTTTTTGTGTGTTTTTTTTTTTTTTTACCGGGAGGTCCCGGGGATCGAACCCAGGTCCCTCCATATGGCAGACGGATGCCCAACCATTTGAGCCACATCCACCCCCAGTCAACTGGTTTTTGACAAACCTACCAAGTCCATGTTAATGGGACAAAACAGTCTCCTCAACAAATAGTGCTGGGAGAACTTGATATCTATAACCAAAAGAATGAAAGAGGACCCCTATCTCACCCCCTATACAAGAATCAACTCAAAATAGATCAAAGATCTAAATATAAAAGCCAGGACCATAAAACTACTAAAAGAAAATGTAGGGAAACATCTTCATGACCTTGTAGTAGGCAGTGGTTTCTGGTACCTTAAACTCAAAGCATATCCAACAAAAGAAAAAATAGATAAATGGGACCTCCTCAAAATTAAACACTTTTGCACCTCACAGGACTTTGTCAAAAGGGTGAAAACACAGCCAACTCAATGGGAAAAACTATCTAGAAATCACATATCTGATAAGGGCTTAATATCCAGGATATATAAAGAGATGTTACTACTCAACAATAAAAAGAAAAATGGCCCCATTTAAAAATGGGCAAAAGACTTGAATAGACATTTGTCCAAAGAAGAAATACAAATGGCAAAAAACACATGAAGAAATGCTCAACATCACTCATGATTAGGGAAATGCAAATCAAAACTACAATGAGATATCATTTCACACCTATCAGAATGGCCACTATTAAAAAGACAGAACTACAAGTGTTGAAGAGGATGTGGAGAGATATGAACACTTCTTCACTGTTGGTGGGAATGCAGAATGGTACAGTCACTGTGGAAGACTGCTTGGTAGTTCCTAAAAAAGTTGAATATAGACTTGCCATAGTACCTGGCAATACCACTACTGGGTATATACCCAGAAGAACTGACAGCAGTGACATGAACAGACATCTGCACACCGATGTTTATAGCAACATTATTCACCATTGCCAAAAGTTGGAAACAACCGAGGTGTCCATCAACAGATGAATGGATAAACAAACTGTGGCCTAGTCACATGATGGGATATTATGCAGCTGTAAGAAGAAATGAAGTTATAAAGCACATGACAACATGGATGAACCTGGAGGACATTATGTTGAGCGAAGCAATCCAGAAACAAAAGAATACTGAATGATTGCATTACTATGAACCAAATATATTTTGTAATATATTGTTTGATTAAAAAAAAATTCATATGTATCCAGTACATTTGAGAAATATATATATTTATTCATCTGTGTTTATTTTTAGTTTTTAATTGTTTATATTTTCAATTATTAAATGTACAAAATAAAGTTTAAAAAAAAAAGTAATGTCTGGGCAAGTGGATGTGCTCAAGTGGTTGGGCTCCTTCTACCATATGGGAGGCCCTGGGTTTGGTTCCCGGGGCCTCCTGGTGAGGGCAAGCTGGCCCATGCCCGCAAAGAGCTGACGGCCCACGCCCGCACCCATGGAGTGCTAACAGCCCGCACCATGGAGAGATGGTGCAGCAGATGACACAACAAAGGGAGACAAGCAGACACAGAGGAAAATGCACAACGAGTGGACACAGAGAGCAGCGAGCAAAAGCGGCGCGGGGGAGGGTGGGATAAATAAATAAATAAAATAAATAGTAGTATCTGAGGGAGAGATAGAAATTATACCCTTTTCTAAAAATGAATATGTGTGACAGGTGCTTAAACATGACATCAATTCACCTTTGAATGAAGTTAGTGCAGGGGTCCTCCCTGGGCAGGACCAGAGTTTCTTAAAAAATAATAATATTAGTTATACTACAAAACAGAGATGAATGGGCAACCACATGTTAAATAAACAGCAAAGATTACAAAAGGATTCTTTTATGTAGATTTCCAACATATGCTTTGAGAATTTTTTCCAATTTCACCATTTATTGGAGTATGAATTTGGGCAAGTTAGTTTCTTTAAGCCTCAGTTTCCTAATCTAGAAAATGAGTATAATAATAGTATCTACCTCATAATGAGAGGTAATGCATTTAAACCACTCAGCACAGTACCTGGCACATGGTAAATGTCCAATAAATATTAATTCTTATTTTTTCTACTCTTCCCCTCCCCCCCCCAAAAAAAACATGGTAATTTCCCATCTATCTATGAACCTGTGTCCTTTTGACATGTCACCATCAAGCTTTGTGTGTCCCCTTACTTTCTGGTACAAAAAGATATCCTTTGGGAAAGCAGATGTGGCTCAAGTGGTTGGGCTTCCATCTACCATATGGGAGGACCCAGGTTTGATCCCTGGGGCCTCCTGGTATAGGTGTGCAGGCGAGCCAGGCCTGTGCAGTGAGCCATATCCTTTGCTTATCTTAGATTTTTCTTGCCCCAACCTTGGAATCAGCCATTTCTCCAAGAAGTCCTGGTCCCTTTTAAATGGAGGATAGTATTTAGAAACTAAGATCTGGGTGCTTGGCATGTCCATTTCTACAGGGTTGTTGTTGTTCCTAGGCCCAGTCAGTGTTCAGCTCTAGGAAATAAATTTATGTGTCTAGACACACTCACATACACACACATTTCTGTATCTATCTGCATACATATATTTAAAGCCATGAGTTCAAGCAGATACCTCCAATTCCAATCCAGGACCTCAGGTTCTTTTAGCTTTCCTGCACTCCATGTGTATAAGTACCTTCTCCAACAGTGAGAAATCTGTCATCATTCTTAATCAATTTACTTACTTGCTCAATGCAACTAATTCCCCAACCACACCAGCTATTTCATCTTCTTACCACTTCTTGGATACACACACCCTCCTCCACCCCAGAGCCCCAAGCCTTTAAGGCTGGTGAACATGTTACCAATATGCCTTTGTGTATGTAGCTCTCACCTTATCTATTCTGTGCCCCATGGTGGCTAACTATCAACTCTTTTCATATAGAGAAGGGAAGGTGTGAAGGGAATAAATTATGAGAAGGCTGGGAAGGAAAGGAAATAAGAGGAGGGGTGGGAAGATGAGAAGGGAAAGGAAGGTTGGAAGTGATGGGAATATAGGAAAGAAAGATGGTAAGGGAAGAAAAGTAAAGATGGAAAGGGAAGGGAAAATGGTTGGGAAAGGGGAGGGAAATGAAGGGAAATGGGCAGGGCAGGGCAAGTAAAGAAAGGGAAGATGTGCATAGAAGAGAACAAAACATGGGGACTTAATGACTGCTCTTTTTCTTGATTATGGGTCATGTTTTCCTGCTTCTTGACATGTTTAGCAATTTTTCATTGTATACTGGACACTGGGATGATACATAGTAAAGAACCTTACAGTGCTTCTTTTGAAGACTGTTGCTTTATTCTGACAGTGATTTTACTTGATCCTTGATCCTATTGAGGCTTAATTGAGGCTTTAAGGCAGTTATAGAGTATTCCTTAATCTGGGGTGTGGCCTTTCAAGTGAATACCTCAGTGTTAAAAAGTTCTTTCCAGGGGGCGGATGTGGCTCAAACGGTTGGGCGTCTGTCTGCCATATGGAGGGACCTGGGTTTGATTCCCGAGACCTCCCGGTAAAATGAAAAAAGAAAAAAAAAAAAAAGTTCTTTCCACTCTGGCTAGGTCAGAACACCAATATCTCCCAGCATTGTACAAACTCTAGCGTCTCCATTCTTCTTTCAACCCTATAGCAACTGCTCTCTTCTGAGCTCACAAAATCTCACACTGTGTATGTGCAGCTCATCCCTCAACAAAGGACCCATAGAGAACCCCCACAATGACATCTGGGGTCTCTCCTCTCCAAACCCCAAACTCTGATTTCTGACTCCTCTGTTCAATGGGACGACTGCTGTGCTTGGACTCTACCTTCTTGTGCTACAGTCAGAAAATTGTCCCCAGGCAGAGAACCAGAGTAAACATGAGGCTCACCTCCCATTATCTCCCTTTTCTCAGGAATTGCACTCCTATGACACCTATTGTATAATGCCTGAAATTAGTTGCCTCATTATATTTTTCCCCAGTTTTAGAATTGTTGATGGTGGGAAAGCAGGTCCAGTACCTATTTGTCCATCATGGCCAGAAGTAGAAGTTGCTTTGTTCAATTTTCTATGTATGTTATATTTCAACATTTTTAAAATGTTTTTACAAGTTAAAGAAAGATTACAGGGAAGCGGCTGTGGCTCAATCAGTAGGGCTCCCGTTTACCATATGGGAGGCCCGGGGTTCAGTTCCTGGGGCCTCCTGGTGAAGGCAAGCCAGCCCGCACGGCGTGGTTAGCTGACCCAGCGAGCACAAGCAGCAAGGGGGGGATAAATGAATAAATAAATTTAAAAAAAAAAAAAAAAAAAGAAAGATTACTACAACACAGAGGTAGGGTCACCGATGGCTTAAACTCCTCAGGAATGAAGGTTTAGGTTACACCACCAAGTAAAATACCACAATTAACTGAGGTAAAAGGGAACATAAAATGAATTTTTTTAGGAAAAACATTAAAAATACCAATTATGGTCTTGTGACCAGTTATCAAAGCAAAGATTGTAGACTCCACCTGCATTTTGTTCCATGCTGTATCATACTCTTATTTTCTCTTCTCCCAATATTATATGTAGGATGTCGGGGATAAATTTAGCAGTTTTAGTCCATATGTTGGAGAATATGGAGATAAGAGATGGTGGTGGCTTTGACCTTGAAGGCAGCTATGGAGGAGACTGTGATATGGATAGTATTCTGGATATATTTTTAAGATAGGTCCATTAAATTTCCTGTCATGTTAGATGTAAGCTGTGAGAGAAAGAGGAGTAAGGATGACTCCAAGGGTGTTTGCTGAACAACTGAGACGAAACTGCCTTCATTCAAGGAGGAGATAGCCGAGTATAAAGTTTGGGGAGACCCAAAGTTAATATATATCTACTATATATTCAAGTGGAGATGTCAAGTAGGCAGTTAGATATATATGAGTCTGGATTTCAGAGGAGAAGTCTGAAAGAGAGAAAGAAATATGGGAATCATAGGTATATATGTGGCATATGAAACTGAATGAGATCACCAAGGAAGTGAGTGAATATTGAAGAGGACCAAGAACTGTTCCTTGGGGCACTCCTATGGTTTAAGGGGGTAGAGGAGCAGACCAGCAAAAGAGACTGGAAGTAAACAACTATATGCTACAAGAGATTCACCCTAAATTCAAAGATAAAATAGTTGAAAGTGGAAGAACAGAAAAAAATATTTCATGTAAATAGAAACCAAAAGACAGCTGGGTATACTAATACCAGATAAAAAATAGACTTTAAGTCAAAATCTAATACAAGGGACAAATAAGATCATTATATATTTATAAAAGGATCAACTCATCAAGAATATATAACAAATGTATGCACACCAAACAAGAGCTTCAAAATACATGAAGCAAACATTGACAGAATTGAAGGGAGAAATAGTCAGTTCTACTATAATAGTTGGAAACATCTATACTTCACTTTCAATAATATGTAGAAGATCCAGATAGAAGATCAGTAAGGAATGGAAACACTTTAAATGATCTAGACCTAACAGACATGTATAGAATATGCCACCCAACAGCAGAATACACATTCTTCTCAAGTGCACATGGAACATTCTCCAGGATAGACCAGGTTAGGCTACAAAGCAAGTCTCAGTAAATTTTAAAAGACTGAAATCATAAAAATATTTTTCTGACCATAGTTAAATGAAGACAGAAATGTCAATAAGATGAAAACTGGAAAATTCACAAATATATGAAAATTAAATAATATGCTCTTAAACAACCAATGGGTCAAAAAAGAAATTGCAGGGAAATCTCGAAATATTTTGAGATGAATTGAAACTAAAACACAATTTAATAAAACTTATAGGATACAGTTAAAGCAGTGCTCAGAGGGAAATTTATACCTATATTAAAAAGAAAGAAAGATCTCAAATCAATAGCCTAACTTTACACCATGAGGAACTAGAAAAACAAGAACAAACTAAACTCAAAGTTATCAGAAGGAATGAAACAATAAAGATTAGAGATCAATGAAATAGTGGATTAAAACAATAGGGAGTATCAACCAAATCAAAAGTTGGTTCTTTGAAAAGATTGATGAAATTGACAAACCTTTAGCTAGACTGACAAAGAAAAAAGGATGCAAATAGCTAAAATCATAAATGAAAGTGGGGACATTACTATTATCCTTACAGAAATACAAAGGATTATAAGAGGATCTGTGACCAATTATATGCCAACAAATTAGATAATCTAGGTGAAATGGGCAAATTCCTAGGAACACACAAATTAAACTAATTCAAGAAGAAATAGAAAATATCAACAAACCAATAACGAGATTGAAACAGGAATCAAAAACCTCCCAACAACGAAAAGGACATGAAGAGATGGCTTCACTGGTAAATTTTACCAAACATTCCGATCTTTCTCAAACTCTTCCAAAAAAATCAGAAAGGACACTTCCTAACTCATTCCATGAGGCCAGCATTATCCTAATACCAAAGCCAGATAAAGACATCTAAAGAAAAGGAAATAAGATGCAAAAATTGTCAACAAAATACTAGTAAACCAAATCCAACCACACATTAAAAGAATTATACACCATGACCAAGTGGGATTTAACCCACCCAGGAATGCAAGGGTGGTTCACCATAAGAAAATCAATGTAATTAATATAATCAATATAATGAAGGATAAAAACCACATGATTATCTCAATTGATGCAGAAAAGTCCTTTGACGAAATCCAGCACTCTTTCCTGAAAAAAAAGAATAAACACTCAGAAAACTAGTAATAGATGGGAACCCCCTCAACATGATAAATGATATATGTGAAAAACCCACACTAACATCATATTCAACAGTAAAAGACTGAAAAGTTTCTCCAAGAGATCAGGAAGAAAACAAGGAAGTCCACTTTCAACATTGGTATCCAACATTTTCCTTGATGCACTAGCCAGAGCAATTAGGTAAAAGAAATAAAAGCCATCCAAATTGGGAAGGAAAAAGTAAAACTATCTCTATTCACAGATAAGTTGATCCTATATATATAGAAAACCCCAAAGAATCCACAAGAAAGCTACTAGAGCTAATAAACAAATTCACCAAAGTGGTGGGGTACAAGATCAACATGCAAAAATCAGTTGTGTTTCTATACCAGCAATGAATAATCTGAAAAGGAAATCAAGACCAATTCCATTTATGAGAGTATCTAAAAAAAATCTAGAAATAAATTTAACCAAAGAGGTAAAACACTTCTACACTGAAAACTACAAAACATTGCTGAAAGAAATTTTAAAAGACCATAATAAAGAAAGACTTTCTGTGTTCATACATTGGTGGTGTTAGTATCAGTGTTTTAGTTTCCTAGACTGCTCAAAGCAGATACCATGAAATTGGTTGACTTAAACAATGGGAATTTATTAACTTACAGTTTGGGGCCAGGAAAATGTCCAAACCAAGTCATCATCAAGGTGATGCTCTCTTCCCGAAGACTGGCTGCCAGCGAACCTTGTTCCCGTCACATGGCAAGGAACATGGCAGTGTCTGCTGGTCTCTCCCTTATCTTTTGGGTTTCACTGATTTTAGCTTCTTGCTTCTGTGGCTTTCTCTTCTTTGTCTGAATTTACATTCTTTTCTAATCTAGTAAAAGGATTAAGACCATTCTGGTTGGTCACACCTTAACTGAAGCTAATATCAGGAATGGAATAACTTTAAGAACATGTTTTTCTGGGGTACATACAGCTTCAAACTACCACAACTGGTAAAATGACAATACTACCCAAAATGATCTACAGATTCAATGCAATCCCTATCAATTCCTGCAGACTTTTTTTGCAGAAATGGAAAAGCTGATCCTCTAACTTATGTGGAATCACAAGGGGCCGTAAATAGCCAACACATGTAAAACAAGAACAAAGTTGGAAGGCTCACACTTCCCATTTTCAAAACTTCAGTACAAAGTTCAGCACAAAGCTTCAGTAATCAAGACGTGTGGTAGGGAGGTAGATGTGGCTCAAGCAGTTGGGGGCCTGCCTACCACATGGGAGGTCCAGGGTTTGGTTCCTGGTGCCTCCTAAAGAAGACGAGCAAGACAGAGAGCTGACACAAGATGATGCAATGAGATGATGCAATGAGGAAACACAATGAGAGACAAGCAGGGAGCAGATATGGCTCAAGCAATTGGGTGCCTCCTCCCACATGGGAGGTCCCGGGTTCAGTTTCTAGTGCCTCCTAAATAATGAAGATGAGCAGACACAGAACAAATACACGAAGAGCAGACAGCGAGTGCAAACAACAAAGGGGTAGGGAGAAAGAAAGAAAATAAATCTTTTAAAAAAACCAGTGTGGTACTGGCATAAAAACAAATAGACTAGTTGAATAGAATTGAGAATAAAGAAATAAACCCACACATCTATGGCCAATTGATTTTCAGCAAGGGTGCTTTGTTTCATTACTAAAGCAAAAACCATGCAATGGGTTGGATTAAACAATGGGAATTTATAGGCTCATAGTTCTGAAGCTAGACATCCAAGTCACCATCAAGGCGATGCTTTCTTCCTGAAGACTGGCATTCTGGGGCTGGCTGCCAGTGATCCTTGGTCCTTAACTCCTATATCACATGGCAATGCACATGGCATCCTCTCCTGGCCTCTCCTTTCTCTTCTGATTCCGTTGACTTTCAGTTTCTGGCTACTCCCTCTCTGTGTCTTTTTTTCTCTATATATGACTTTCCCTATAAAGCCTTCAGTAGTAGGATTAAGAGCAATCCTGGGTCACACTTTATCTGAAGTAATCTCATTAAAAGGTCCTATTTACAAGGATTCACATCCACAGGAATGGATTAAGTTTAAAAACATATTTTTCTGGGTACATAGCTCCAAACCACCATAGGTGCAAAGTCCATTCAATAGGGAAAGAATAGTCTCTTCAACAAATGGTGCTGGGAAAACTGGATTTCCACATGCATAAGAGTGAAACTGAACCCCTATCTCATATCATATACAAATATTAATTCAAAATATTAACTCAAAATGAATCAAATCCTAAATATAAGAGCTAACACCATAAAATTCTCAGAACAAAATATGAAAGAAGTGGCTGTGGCTCAATTGGTTGGGCTCCCGTTTACCATATGGGAGGCCCCGGGCAAGCTAGCCACCAGCCCACATGGCACAGTGAGCTGGTGCAGCAAGATGATGCAACAAAGGGAGACAAGCAGACACAGAAAAACGCAGAGCAGGGAAACAGCTGTGGCTCAATCAGTAGGGCTCCCGTTTACCATATGGGAGGCCCCGGGTTCGGTGGGCGGGTGCAGGCCCGCCCACACGGCGTGGTTAGCTGACCCAGCGAGCACAAGCAGCAAGGGGGGGATAAATGAATAAATAAAAAATAATAATAAATAAAAAAAAAAAAAGAAAAACGCAGAGCAAATGGACACAGCGAGCACAAAGCAGCAAGGAGGGGATAAATAAATAAAAATAAAACTTTAAAAATAAGGGAAAATCTTCAGGACCTTGTATTAGACAATGGATTCTTAGATTTTACACCAAAAGCACAAGCAACAAAAGTAAAATAGATAAATGGGACTGCATCAAAATTAAACTTTTGTGCATCGAAAAACATTATCACTGCGAATATTCTGGCTGTCCTGATTTTGTGTTAATCAGGGTAGGCTAAGCATTCTCTATATTAGAAACCATGCAGGGAAGCGGCTGTGGCTCAATCAGTGGGGCTCCCGTTTGCCATGTGGGAGGCCCCGGGTTCGGTTCCTGGGGCCTCCTGGTGGGGGCGGGCCCGCCCGCGCGGCGTGGTTGGCTGACCCGGCGAGCCTGGGCAGCAAGGGGGGGATAAATGAATAAATAAATAAAATCTTTAAAAAAAAAAAAAAAAAAAGAAACCATGCATGTGTCTCCAGACCTAGTTTTTCTCCCTAGGTCTGGTTTTTAGAATGCTGGTGATAAACTAAGCCTGATTTATTATATGACCATCCTGTATGGGAAAAGACTGTAACTTCAGGTGTCTTTGGTCAACTTTAAGAGATATAGCAGGGGGACGGATGTGGCTCAGGTGGTTGGGCGTCCATCTCCCATATGGAAGGACCTGGGTTCAATCCCCGGGACCTCCTAGTAAAAATTAAAAAAAAAAAAAATACAGAAGGCGCGTGGGCCACCAGGTCCCGTGACCCACGCAGCAAGATGATGATGTAACAGGAGAGTGACACAAGGGAAAGCCAAGACGAGACACACCGAAAAAACAGGAACTAAGGTGGCACAGGCAGTAGGATGCCTCTCTCCCACATCGAAGATACTGAGGATTGAATTCCAGTGAAGACAGGGGAAGGATGAGAAGAGAGGGCAGGAAACAGAAACAGAGAGTTGCCCAGTGAATGGACACAAAAACAGCAAAAACGATGTGTGTGTGTGTGTGGGGGTAAAAATGGATAAAAGTATATAAATAAATCAATCTTTTAAAAAACATATAGGGGAAGAAGATATGGACTATAGTTAGTAGTAATACTTTGACGATGCTCTTCTATGATTTGTTAACAAATGTTTCACAACAACGCAGGGTGTTTCTGGGGGGCTGGTGTGTGGCAGCCCTTTTTTTTTTTTTTTTTTAATAGAACGCTTCACGAATTTGCGTGTCATCCTTGCGCAGGGGCCATGCTAATCTTCTCTGTATCGTTCCAATTTTAGTATATGTGCTGCCGAAGCAAGCACGTCAGCCCTGTACGATGTTATGCATGTTTGTTTTTTAAGTTCACAGTGTTTACTGAACACTTATAGTTTACGTATGTTCATGTATGAATGATATACTTCAATAAAAAATTTTAAAAAGGACATTATCAACAGGTATCAGTTTTCATCTTTTATCTTCCATTTTACTCTTTCCTTTTTTCTTCATGACACTCATCAGTTATCAATCATACATTTATTTGTGATATTGGTTTAATACTTATTGCCTTCTCTAAATTGTAAGCAAGAAAGCAGCAGGCACCTTGGTTCTTGTTTAGTTCTTCCGCACCCCCTTCTATCTAGCACAGCCTTGACTCATAAGAGTTTCAACAGATACTCTTGAATGCTGAATGAATGATGATTTTCTAACCTTAGGTTAGCTCTGTATGATTCTCAGTCACTTGGAGTCTGAAAGTATACACTGCTATATTCTTATTTCACTTTTCTGCACATATTATAAAATACACAATAATAAAAAGACAACCTACAGAATGGGAGAAAATAGTTTCAAATAATGTATCTGATACGGGTTTAATATCCTGAATATATGAATAGCTCTTACAACTCAACAACAAAATGACATGATTAAAAAAGAGGCAGAACATGAATAAATATCTCCAAAAAAGATATACAAATGGCCAAAAAGCACATAAAATGATGTTCAATATCATTAGTCATCAGGGAAGTTAAAATAAGAACCACAGGGAAGCGGCTGTGGCTCAATCAGTAGGGCTCCCGTTTACCATATGGGAGGCCCCGGGTTCGGTTCCAGGGGCCTCCTGGTGAAGGCAAGCCCGCCCGCACGGCGTGGTTAGCTGACCCAGCGAGCACAAGCAGCAAGGGGGGTGTAAATAAATAAATAAAAATCTTAAAAAAAAAAAAAATAAGAACCACAAATGGGATACCACTGCACACCCACTAGGATGGCTATTATTAAATTAAGTGGAAAATAAGTGTTGGCGATGATGTGGAGAAATAGGAATGCTCATGCATTGCTGGATGCTGGAAGTGTTACACCAAGGAGGGCAGAAAATAACACTAAATCAGGCTGAATTCATTGATATGAATGCACTTATTAGTGAATATGGATTTAATGTGGTATGTCATGCAGTCAGGAGTGGCTTTATCAACTTACTTGGATTCAGTAGTGGCCTAGAATTACTGAGATTGAAATGTCACAGTTGCCCTGGAATGATGTGAAGAAGGGAATCCAAAGCCTTGGGTGGGGAAGGGGTGGGGGAATAGCCTTACCAGATATCAGACATGCTAATGATCTAATAAAAGCAGAAAAAGTTTAAAACAAAAAGAAACTGGTATCGGCAAAGGATTAATCAAATAAAGAGCACAGAACCAGACCCAAGTAAATATGGGAATTTTATATATGAAAAAAGTGTTATTTCAGTAAATGGTGTTGGGGAAAATAGCCATCCATCTTGAAAAAATAAAATTAGATCCCTACCCTTGTACCTTACAAAAATAGCAAAATGGATTAAAGGGCAATCATACAAACAAAAAAAAGCTTTGTAGAAGCATTAAAAGATAATTTTTATAAATGGGCAATAAATAAATGAAAAGTTGTTGGGCCTCACTACTAATCAAAAAAATTCAAACGAGGGAGCGGATGTGGCTCAAGCAGTTGAGTGCCTACCTCCCACACGGAAGGCCCAGGTTGGGTTCCTGGTGCCTCCTGAAAAAAGAAAAACAAACAAGCAAAACAAACAAAAAAACAAACTCAGGGAAGCCAATGTGGCTCAGTGGTTGAGCACTGGCTTCCTACATACGAGGTCCCGGGTTCATTCCCCAGCCCCTGGTACCTCAAAAAAAAAAAAAACACCAAAACGAGATACCATTTTTCATCCATCAGACTGATCAAAATTACAGTTTTGGGAGTGGGCATAGCTCAGTGGTTGACCACCTACTTCTCATGTACTAGGTCCTGGGTTCAAACTCTGATGCCTCCTAAAAAAAAAAAAACACTTGAGTTTAATAGTGAGGAGTTGACATGGGTAAAGGGAAATAAGTACTTTTGTACTTCATTTTAGTAATAGAAATTGATACTGCCTTTTCTGGAGGGGAACTTAGCAGTGTATGTTAAATTGAAAGTATGCATATTCTTTGACCCAATCTTGCTACATGTATGTATACAAGGAGACACGTACAAAGGATGCTCATTGCAGAATTGTCTCACCACACACACACACACAAACTAAAAAGGACCTAGATATCTATCATTAGAGGAATGGCTAATAAATCATGCTATAGACTATGCATTAATATGCAGAAAAAGATGTGCTAACATGGAAAAACCTCTACAACACTGTATTAAATTTTAAAGGGCAAAATGTTAAATATACACAACATAGTAGTATATATACACACTACATATATGATATATACATATGTCATGTGTGTATAATATGTCATGTTTGTGTATGTGTATATAAAATCTTCCTATCCCTCCAAATGTGTAGGGATAGGGACCAAACTGATAACAGTAACTCCTCTGGGAAGGGCAAAGGGACTAGCAATAGTGGTCAAGAGGAACTTTAGTTTTACCTGTTTTCTTAGAATTGATTTTTTAAGATAAGAATTCTTGTGCAATTTTTTAAAGACAAATTTTTTTAAAAATCCATAGATGGAGTTTCTGCTGTCACAAAAGTGGTTGGTGCCTATACTGATGTTGGGAGTCTGTAAGTTCTTGATATATGCTAGTTCTTGATATATGCTCACATGGCTAGGACCGATTCCTGTGAGAGCCTCATCAGGATTGTTACGAAGTACAGTAAAGCAAGGTTCAACAGGGTGCCAGAACCACACTACAGAATGTGAAAAGACAGACTACCCTGTAAATTCATGTCTCTTAAACCTTGTCAAAAATCCATATTCCCTTTAAATAAACAAAAACTTCACAACTTTCAAAATAAATGTGACTATAAATAAAACAATAAATCTAACATTTTCCAAACCACACATCCGTCTAGATATATCCTTATTTGCCATGACAATCACTATTATAGGCAATATGGACTATTTAAATGTTTTTGATGATTAGGAATGTGACTTAATGGAAGTTATGATTTAGGAAACCTAATATTGAAGTGCTATACAGGAATGGATGTGGAAATCTGCGATGTACCGTTCAGGGTTATTAGTGGCAAGCAAAAGATGACAATTTTAGAGAACTAAGCAAAAGACAAACCGCGGAAGACTATGGGGCAACTCACGTATTAGAGCTAAACTCAGAAAATGAGAAGGAATCAAAGGCTAAATAGGAAGCACATTCAAGGAATAATCTGATTAGGATTCTGCCATTAGCATCATTGCCAGCCACAGGAATAATGAACAAGAAAGGAGTAAAAGAGGTATGGGGCAAGGGCACTGCAAGGATTCAAGACTGAGTGGCTGGTAGAATGACAGTACCATTTATGGAAATGAGGAAATGGGATTGTTTCAGCTAGGAATGGACCCCAATCCACTGATTCTCAAAATTTTGGCTGCGGAATCCTTTAGAACAAAACTATATATATGCAGAAACGCAATATGTATCAGCTAAAGTGGCACCCAGAGAGAAACATTTATAAAATGTATAGTGCAGGGGAGCGGGTGTGGCTCAAATGGTTGGGCGTCTGTCTCCCATGGAGAGGGACCTGGGTTCGATCCCCAGGACCTCCCAATAAAATAAAAATATAGAAGGCGTGGGCACACCATCAGGTCCTATGAGCGGGTGAGCCCCCAGGCCCTGGGCGCAGGTGCGCCACCAGGCCCCTCGTGCCACGCAGCAAGATGACTTAACGGGAGAGTGACACAAGGGAGAGCCAAGATGAGAGGACCGAAAAACCAGGAACTAAGGTGGCACAGGTGGCAGAGCGCCTCTCTCCCACATTGGAGGTTCCCAGGATCGAATCTCGGTGAAGACAGAAGAGAGGGCAGGAAACAGAATTGCCCAGCAAATGGACAAAAAAACAGCAAAAATGGGGGGTGGGCAGTTAAAAATGGATTAAAAAAATCTTTAATCTTTTTTTAAAAATGTATAGTGCAATGCCTGGATACTCAATAAACATTTAAATACATATATACCTGTATTCTTAGAATCGGTTTTTAAAGAATTTCTTGTGCAACTAAAAATAGACAATTTTTTTTTTTTTTTTTTTAACAATCTGTAGATGGAGCTTCTGCTGTCACAGGTACCTACACTGATGCTGGGAGTCTAGAGTTCTTGTATATGCTCACGTGGCTAGGACCAATTCATGTGAGAGCCTCGTAATCTGTAAGGAATGTTCCAAAAACAATGTAGTGTGTTGGTGGAGGGGTGTTGTATGGGAATTCAATACATGTTCATGACTGTTTTGTAAGTTCACAACCTCTATAATAAAATACACTTTAAAAAAAAAGATTTAAAAACTGAGTATAATTAACTCAGCCTTCTACATTGAGGTCCAAAAGATGCCTGTGCCAAGAATAAAGGAGGAAAAAAAAGGGAAAAAAGAAAACTAGTATCCACAAGATGTTGATCTAACCTAAGATGCCAACTCTTCCCCAATCCCAAGCCTGAAGATGACAGAGTAAGATTGCTAGATAATCAAATGTAATACTTAAGCACTTACAGTGTACCAGACACTATTAATTCATTTAATCTTCCCAGCTGATGCTATGAGATACTATTATCCCCATTTTACCAACAAGAAAACGAGTATAGAGAGGTTAAGTAACTTGCCCAAGATCACATAGCCGGTAATGCTGCAGCTGGATTCTGAAATCAAGGTAGTCTAGATGAAACTGAGCAACACCCAGACACAGGAGAGGGTGAGCCTGGGGTGGGGATGGAAGGTCAGATGAGGATGACCTCAAATGGAAGAGAGGAAAGCACCAGGCACAGAGGAGCGGCTCTAACTGTACCCTTCTGATCTCCCTACACATGGCACTGGGAAGATCATTCCCCATCTCTTCACTGGGGCAGAAAAACAGCAGTGCTAATTAAGCCAGCTGGAGGCGGAGCCTCCATCAAGGCATCACTAGAGTACCACGGGAGGGGGGAAGCATAGTATAACATGTGCAGGCTGAGCCAACCCTACACCCTGACTAGTAATACAACCTATCCCTCCAAGGTAAGAACTTGGCTCAAAGTCAGTACACTACACTCTTAAATCAGGACCACAGAGCTAAGAATTCCCAATCATTTGAGGAGCACCTCTAACAGAGATTGAGTATGAAGTAGAAAAAAACAGCAGCAGTTAACTTCATAGGAAGACACACTGCAGGGAGAAAATAGTAAAAAAAACAGTATTCTTGGAGAGTTTATATAAAGCTACAGTTAACAAGGATAGACATAATGATCAAATTAAAAAAAAAAGCGTTCAGAAGTGGACCCAGGTATAGTATGGTTCCTAACAAACATACCAAAGTAATTCAATTTTTTAAATGGGCAAGACTTGGACACTTGAGGCAAGAACATATACAAATGGCTGATATGTACATGAAAAACTGCTCAACATAAAATGCACAAGATACTAAATGGATCCAGGACATTAATGGAAAATTTGTGAAATGTGAATAAGGCCTAGAGTTTAGCTAATATAGCAGTTATTCTCTTGGTTTTGAAGGGCAAACCAGGTGAAGGACATATGGGAATGCTGCTCTATCTCTGCAACTTTTCTGTAAATTTAAAATTACACCAAGTTTTAAGTGCTCAATATCAAGTCATCAGGGAAATAGATGTTAAAATGTGAAACTTACCCACCCACTAGAATGGTTAAAATGATTACCAGAGCAACAGCAGCAAAATGTTGGAAAGTATGTTGGAAAACAATCAGAACCTTCATACACTAACAAGAGCATAAAAATGGTCTAACAACCCTGGAAAAACTTGGCGGTCCCTTAAAAACTAAACATTACTGTTTAGTTTTTGTTTAAATAAGACTGTCCAACAGTGAACCCTAAAAACCATAGTTTACATAAGTATCCTTTTATCAATATTAAAGAAAACTAAACTAATGCAAGGTGTTAATAGGGTGGTATATGGGAACTGTATTTTGTGCTTGATTTTTCCATAAACCTACATCTTCTCTAATTTAAAAAAAAGTAAAAACTAAACCTATCCATCTACACCACCACCCATCAATTCCACTCCAAGATATTTATCCAAAACAAGTGTTATTTCCAACAAAGACTTGTACACAAATGTTTATAGCAACATTATTCCTATTAGCCAACACTGTTAACAGCCCAGATATCCATTAAAAGAATGGTATAGTCATACACTAACATTCTACTCTGCAATAAGGAACTGATACAACATGGACTCAAAAAACATGCTTACCAAAAAGAAACCAGACACAAAGGAAGTGCAATGTAGAATTCAATTTATACAAAATATTGAAGTAAGCAATATCCTAGTGATATAAACTAGGTTGGTGTTCCTTCTCTGGGGGTGGGAAATGGGCTATTAACTAGAAAGGGGAACAAGGGAACATTCTGGAGTGCATTTTATGTTGTGTCTTGACGGGAGTCTCCATTACAATATCAGCACTTTTCAACTGATCAAACTACACCTCACAGTTGTGCATTTCACTGTAAATAACTCATTTTTTAAAAATTAAAGTGCTCATTACGAAGGAAACACAAATTAAAAGTACAGCTTATCAGGATGGCTAAATACAAAAATACCAAAAATTTTTAATCAGAACTCTTCATACATTGTTGCAAGGTAGGCAAAAAAGCAATTTGGCACTGAACGGCTTATTCTACAAGCAGGCATTTCCATTTCCAATTGTATAGACTTGTGCAAAAACACCTATGAATTAAAACAAAACAGCACTTAGGAATTCTAGCCACAAGGTAACTTTCTGCAGCTTAACAGCAATGTTTCCTTTTTTTTTTTTTTACCCGGAGGTCCCGGGGATCGAACCCAGGTCCCTCCATATGGGAGACAGACGCCCAACTAGTTGAGCCACATCCGCCCCCTAGCAATGTTTCCTTGAGTGTATTTCAAAATCTCATTTAATGATACCTTTTAATATTTGTACATTTCAGATCTCAAAATTTTTCTTAAAAATCCATACCGAATCCGTTGATACCCACACTTTAAGTATTTTTCAGAGAATTGTATTGATGTGTGCAACTTAAGAATGGGAACTGATAAATTGATGTTTTTCTGGAACTGGTGTAGAGCAAATATTTACAGAATGAAAATACTTCTGATTTTATCTGCTATCCTAATGGTCAGCTACCTTCCTTTTTCATGTAAGGAGTTGTTAAACTGGTTATATAACTCAAATGCAATGCCATTTTAGGGGCCAAGATATGTGTACCAGATATGCAGAGGCTAAATGGTCAAGAAACTGAAACCTGAGCACATCATCTGTGCTACTGGTTTGTTTTGTCCAAAGTGCGATAGATTCACTGAGACAATTATTCCAGAGAGTTAAGCAGGAAATGGGGGTAAAGGGATTACAATATGTACATTTTTGTTATTTTACCCTTCAATTAAGGCTCCCATTAAATTTAGGGTGAGGATTAAATGAAATATGAACTACCTTGATGTATAGCTGAAAGCCCACACTTCCATATAAAGGAGGTCTAGTCACATTAATAGGCCACCTCAGTGATTCTGGACATTCCCTTGCAATTCGTCAAGTGCCTCAAAACTGGACTGGGGGGAGGGAGAATGGGGAGAACATACTTAAAGCCTATTGAATATTTTAAAGCAATAACTCATTTCCACAAAAAAAAGATGCCATTTCAAATTTTATTAAGTTTCAAACACAAAACACTCCTATAAGGGAACTGATTTAGAATACCTTAAGTTCTATGATGACAAGGTAAAGGAAAGTGTTTTCTCTATCATTTCTTTTACAAACAGCCTAAAGTCTGAAGAATGAAGACCAATTCTCTCCGCAACAGGAACAGAATTTAGTCTGCTCAGTCAGTAAACTATCTGACATACAGGTATCTGCTCATTAAAGAATACTCCATTTCCTCTGAATTCAGTATTCCTGATATTTACTATCTCTACATCCTACACTATCATCAAAATATCGAAATAAAATCTAAAGAGCCAAAAGGTCCTCAGAAGCATTTACCCAAGTAATTAGATTATGGAAAGATTGTGCTGAAACAGCTATTTCAATTTATCAATGTCTTCAGTCTATTTAGAAAAACCTGTCAAAGTTTAAACATTTTTCCCATTATATTTAAACATGATAGTATTGTTATAACTACTATGCAAAATTTCAGAAATTGAAGTGGTTCTTCTAACCCAACTCAAATCCCTTTCCTTTTAAAACAATTAGTTTTCATATTATTGGGTCTAGTCTCCAAAGCAATAAAGTTGCACCATAATTTGTTCCCAAGATGGGGGGGGGGGCGCGCGCGCAAAATAGGTTAAAGAAAACAAGTGGCTTGAATAATTTGTTACCAGTTTTTAAAAGTGTGCTTGATAATTCTCTCAAGTTAAGCTTTCAAATTTTATTCTTCCATTTAGTTTTGTTTTACAACTAAACTGTCTTTTTGGATATACCAATACCAAAAAATGTTTCACTCGCTGAAAATCACTTTACTGGATATAAAGACTTCCCACCACTTTATACCTTTCATTTTTCTAATTATTCTCAGCATTAATTAGGAAGTTCTAAATGGCAGTTACCCCTATGACTTTAGCTAAACAAAATGAAAGTCAAAGCTATAAAACCTACATGAAGAACCACAAGAACGAACTTCCTGTCTACCTCCCACTTACCCATTTCCTTGTCTCCTTTCTCCATCTGGTCCATTACTTGCTTTCAAGGAACTACCACTCCCTAGTTAAGAGTGTTACTCAACACTGATGCCTTCTCAGGTCCACAAGAACCCTTGAAGGCAAAACCTTACTGCCTGCACCAAACCAACTCTGATGAGTACTGCTAATGCATCTGTTGTGCCATATTGACAATCAGCATTCTTCTGTTTCAACAACTCTGTAAAATGAAAATACATGGGATCAGATCACAAGACATCATTTACTTATTGGAAATTATCCCCCCCATTCTTACCTAATATTTCAATAGTTGCTCACAGAATGATACCTATGTTTAAGATAACCCCACATATTTAATTGAACTTAAAGGAGAATAATGTGCCAGCTGTTCCACATTCCAGCACTTGTTTGCATTATTCCTTTTGTGAGGGTCAAATAATTTGCCAAAGTCATAGCAAATACAAAGTTGCCTAAACTTTTTTTCTGGGAGGTACTGGGGTTTCAGCCAGAGATCTCATACACAGGAAGGAAGCTACACCCCCCACTCCCCTGCCTAAACCTTTAAAAGGCCACTGCTTTCAAAACTTACCTTAGTATCTGATTTCTCTTGCTGCCAGCCTTATCTAGTGTGAATAAATCAGCACTCCATGACCATAATGACCAAAATCCTCAACCTGTAAAAATTAAAGAGGACTAGTTATCTTCAGGGATATTCTTTTAAAACTTGCCTATAACTGCCCTCTTTTCCAGAAAGAAAAGGCAAGTTCAGACTTGCAGCTTAATGTATTTCAAGTTCTACTACTTCTCTTAAGTGGTGGAAGATTCACTGGCTTGGGATGGACTGGAATGGCTTAAATGGTTAAGTTGCATGGCTTATGGATTCTCATTCTGTTCCAATGGTGCACTGCCATGTTAAATCCATAAGTTGAACGGACAAAACTTATTTGAAGGAATAAGTGCAGTATAAGGATTTTTAGTTGGAGGTCTTCAAGTTTACTATATTCAAGAGCATCTTTTTCAACTTCATGGCTGGACCTGGGTCATGTTGCCTCAGGTTTTGCTTTATAAAGACCACTTGCAATAGATTTTCTCCATACAGTGTAGTTTCATAGAACTAAAAACATGTCAGGCATCCAACTAAATCTCAAGTTTGCAATGGCTTACAGGGCTAGAGAGGGGGCCCCCAAACTTAAGCCATCTCCTATATTTGATTAAAGACTAATTTGAAAAAGAAAAAAAAAAAGTTAAAATATATGAAGCATGTTTAAAGGTCTTCATCAAAAATAGCCTTAAAAAAAAAAAAAAAAAAAAAAAAGATACCCCCTCCCAAACCCCTGATCACTATTGGTAAACAGCTGTATTAAGGCCTTTAAGTGTCAGACATGCTTTTTAAAAAAATCCAAGTGCTGAATTTGGAGAACTTCTAATATGCTATTGAACATTGCTTTTTCCAAAAGGTTTTTTAAAATCTAGAAAGCATTTCCATTGCCATGATGTACAGTATGTTTCACTGTACTATGAGGAAGGTAACTGTTCAATTTCGACTTAGACGGAAAAACTAGTTTGCTTTGCTTACCATCTTTGCTGTTTCACAGGCATTTGATGCTTTAAATCTGATGTGGAATGCTGATAGATTCACTTTTTAGAAGTCATAAGCCTTTGAGAAGTTGGAGATAACTTCATTGCTTATCTATTTTCTCCTTTGCAATCAAGCTGTTCCTTTAAAAGTGAGACACTACAGAGTTGCAAAAATTTGAAACAGTAAGAGCAAGCATCGTTTGCAGCTTCATGGTTGGTTTTGGCCAAACTTTTTATTTAGTATTCTGTAGTTGTTTAACACACACTTAAATGGTCTTATTGGGGGAGGGGGGAAAGGGAAGGTTCTTGCAGATTCCTAAAGAAATGTCAGAAAGGCAAAATATGGCCAGCATTATCCATTTGTTTTTTTTTGGGGGGGGGGGTTTACTGGGTGAATAGCACTTTTCTTACATAAGCATCTGATCTCAGTTTCATTCTGAGAACATTGAGATTTCAGTTTGAAGACATCCTGAAATCCTAAGAGTAGCATTACCCCAACCACCCTCTAAATTCTAGCTTGTATAGGCAGAAAGATTCATCTCTCCATTTTAGATGGCTAGATGTTTGTGGAAGCTCTCAGGAGTGCTTGCCGCATTTACTGGGATAAATCAGATAGGAAGTGGCCTTTAGGGACATCTTTACTTGGAAAATTACAACACTAGTACACAAGTCAAGTCTTACACATTTAACATTTGCTTGTTGAAAGCAATGTCATAAATCAAATAAAATTAAACATGTTTTACTTTTTCCTCACAAGAACATAAAAATTATGGAGGGGAAACTTAACAGGTAATTTTAAAAAGGTAACACAATTTTTCCTCTTAGTAGTCCTTGGGTAGTTACGACAACAGTTTCCACTTTTTGTTTGTTTTCTTTGAACAGGGGTTTTGGTCCATAGTTTTGTTTGTTTTTAGTATCTGCTTCTGCCTCCCCCTCTATCAGATCGGCTTCCTCCACGGCCACCACCTCTTGGTGCTCCGCGGCTTGAACTGCTGTAGGAATCACGTGGAGGAGGGTACCCCCTTTCCATAGAAGGAGGAAGCCCTCTTTCTTGTCTGCCAACCCGATCACGACCACTTGAGTAGAGATCACTTCGGCTGCTTGAGTAACTGTCTCGACTTCCACCATATCCGTCCCGTGAGCTGCTGTAATCATCATAGCGACTGCTTCCACCATAAGATGGCGGGGGCCCTCGTGTAGGTGGAGCACTACGTGAGTTACCTGCAGGGTCAATGGTCAGGTAATATGGCAACACTATAAATTGTATATATACAACATTTAAATCTGAATTTTACAGAATTCCTGTATTAAACGTTTACTTTCTCAACTGGGAGGTTTTAAACTCTTGCCATTGCTGGCCATAACAGGGATTTGCTCATCTGCTGAGATACGGAAATGGATTGATTTTAAGGTTTGTTTGAAAAGACTGAAGACGGTGTGTATTTCAAGAGGATATTCCAGACAGCTTGTTATTTTATAGTAGAAACTCAGCCACTTTCCAGTGATAAGTTGCAATTTTGAACTGTAGACTTTCCTTCATATTGCAATGGTAAACATTTGATCTTGTTAATAAAATTTTTAAATTGTATTTTCACTGTTGGGGGAAAACACATAAGGCTGCCAATTTAAGCAAGCAAAATCCCCTCCAAAGCAAGCAAACAGCCTCAAAAAAAAAACAAAAATAAAAACTTTGTAAACAAAAGCCCCTCACAAAACTAGGAAAAGCCCAGCTGATAGTTACCCCCTTCTCAAAAGCAAGCAAACGTCCCTTTTAAAGCAAGCACCACACAGCCTAATAAACTGGCTCACAAACCTAAAAACTCAAGCTAGTGACAATCAAGACCCTCAACCAGTATCTTACCATAACTCTCATATGAATCTCTGTAGGATCCTCCACTCGGATGATCTGAATAGTCTCGATCACGACCATAGCCATCTCTATCACTAAATTATAAAGAGAAACCGTTAAGCCCCAGAGATCATTTGTTCAGCAATTTCTGCAATCAAGCCATGAAGCAAAAAAAAAAAAAAAAAACCACCTACCTATAGCCTCTTGATGGGTAGTCATCACGTGAACTGGAATGACCATAATCACGGTATGTATAATCTCTTGGTGGTGGTGCATAATCTCTTGTGTCCCGAGAACTTGGGTAATCTCTGCTTGAATAGCTACAGAAACAAAAGTAATTTAGATCATGCTTTTGGTGTGCTCTCCTTCAATCTTAATTACAAATGAAAAAGAAGCTACGCCTTTACCTGTCTTTAGTAGAATATCCATCATCTCTTGGGGACAAATAAACATCTCTACGAGAGGGCAGGGGTTCCCTTCGTGGTGGGCCTCCATAACTGTCTCTTCCACGTGATACAGGAGCTTGAAGGGAAAAATTATTTTTAAATATACCCAAAGAGTTAAAAAAAAATGTGATTGTAAATTCATGATTCAATCAAATATGACAGGGAGCAACATCTTCGCTTGAGTTTCCTATTCTTTTCAGTGTTCATTACATGTACCAAGAACCCCTGAAGTCCATGACTTTTTTTTTTTTTTTTTAAAGATTTTATTTATTCATTCATTAATCCCCCCCTTGCTGCTGCTGCTTGTGCTCGCTGGGTCAGCCAACCGCGCCACGCGGGCGGGCCTGCCCCCACCAGGAGGCCCCGGGAACTGAACCCAGGGCCTCCCATATGGTAAACAGGAGCCCTACTCATTGAGCCACAGCTGCTTCCCGATGACTCAGTCTTAATATTTAAAAATTCCCTTAAAACTCTGCTATGGTGGTAAGATAGATTGTTATAAACCACTTACCTCTCCCTCCCATTCCACTGCTGCTGCGAACTGGTCCTGAGGGGGCAGATCTTTTAGGAGGAGGACCCCCACTTCGTGGTGGGGGTCCTCTTTTTACTGGAAGTGGTCCCCTGGAAGAGCTCATGTTAAAATTCATGGAATAGCCACCATCATCTACATTAGAATAAAAGAAACAAATGTTAAGAACACTTGTGCAAGAATCAAAAGCTGTAAGTTTTCTGTGCCTACCTAGAATATAACCATCTGTTTAGTTGGAGAATCGAGTTTTCAGTTTTCACTTGTACAACATGAGCGTGAGGAAATCATATAGACCGGAAAAATAAAAACTAAAGTTTAGTGTTAAAGGTTACTTCCCAAAAAAGTTCATAGTCTCATTTTTTAATATGCCCAACATTTGTCTACCAAAAAGGGAAATTTCGTTGAGTTTCTCCTACACAATGAAATACTTAAGAAATAGATTATCCATCATTTTTAAACACTATGTGCCTTCTGTTTTTCTTTTAAGCCGGTCACTTTGTAAACGAGCAAACCTTTCAAAAGCTGGAGAACTTTGCCAAAGAATACACCAGTTTAAGAGTCCCTAACGTATAGGCTAAGCCTATAAGTCTATGCAAGTCATTACCCATGTGCCCTCCACGTGAGGGAGGTCCTCTGGTTCCTCCACTTCCTCCTCTTCCGCCTCTAAGACCTCTAGGAGGGCCTCTGCTTCTTGGAGGTGGAGGTGGTCCACGTCTACCACTTTCAAATGATGGTTTAGTGGCTTGTTCTACTTTGATGGCTTTTCCATCTAAGGACTAAAAATTAAAAAATATATATATATATATACCCACCAAAATGGTTAGATCAAGATTTAAAAAGAACTTGCACCTGAATGCCAAAATCTCCTTCAAAGTGCAGTTAAAATATTCTACCAACAGGCAAACTTCAGTCTTAGAAAACCAGTATTAATTAAGGTAAAGTGGGACTTTTCCATTTACTTAAAATGCTTACTCAGTCTTTAAAAATAATACTGATTATATGAACAGAAAAAAAAGTAGTAGGATCCATTATACTGCTGGCAAGTACATTTAAATTTAAAACCTGGTCAGATGGGTATCAACTTGTTATAAAAACTAATACTCAAAAGGCAGGCTATCAAATTACAGTTTGTAGATCCCAAGAGAAAATATTGCCAAGTGATATTCCAAACCAAGGGCTCTTGAAGAGAATAATCAACACTTGGGCTAGAAAATTTGGTTCCTGAACTATAAAAATACTGTTTCGATTTCTACAAAGGATTATGGCCAGAGGATCCTAGAAATGAACATTCAAAAACTAATAATTCGAGCGCATCTCTGGAGAAGACTTGGATAACTCCAAGCATGCTGTGTTGTTGTTTTTTGTTTGTTTTGTTTTTAACACACTAGGAAACAGTTTTAATTGTGCAGACTGTCTCACCTTCCCATTCATGTCTCTGGCTGCATCCTTGGCATCTGCTGGGCTTTCAAAGGTGACAAAAGCAAAACCTCTTGACTTGTTGGTTTCACGGTCTTTCATTAAGAGTACTAAAAAGGAGTTTTCGGGGGAAAAAAGGAGTGTTAACGCTACTTCAAATGAAACCACAAAATCTAATCCTTAAGAATTAAAAGCTCAGAACTTCTTAGAGGACAAAAAACATCATCTCAGATGATCAATGCAATCAAATTCATCATAGCTCACCTTTTAAATTGTAATAGCCCAGGCTATACTTTCAGATAACTCACCTTCCACTATTCGTCCATATTTGCCAAATACTGCTTCAAGGGCTTTCTCATTTGTTTCTGTATTGAGCCCTCCAATGAAAAGCTTTCCCGGACGATCTGCTTCAACCATTTTTTTTTCCCGGAGTCTGTTGAAAAAGAATAGTATTACCTCTCTAGGAAAGTCCCTCAAGTTTAAGCACGTGCCTTGCGGCGCATTTTTCATGTTTTACTAAAATCACTATTCCTAAATAACGAAAGTAACGGAACCCAACTTAAACTAAGACATTTGTTAATAACAAATATACCTTAAACTGGTTAAAGGTGCCAGCTTAAGTTTGCCACTGCCCTTAAACCTCCTTGGCTGTTTTTCATCAACCAACAGCTACTCAGAATTTGAGAAGGCGCATTTTACTTTTAATCCTAAATTTCCTTGCCTTCTGAAGAGTCGATTTTTTAAACCATATCCCAAATACCCTCAAGATTTCTTTAAAGACCAGTGCCTCACTCAAGGTCACAGGCTAGACAAAAGACCCTAAAAACTCCAAGTCCTCTTTCAAGGACTCCTATTCCTTTTATTGGGACTCCCTAGTAAATGTAATAAGCCACAACCTGAAGTTTGAGCCAAGTTATGCCGCCGCCTCTTCACCAGCCCCCGCCCCGCCAAAAAGGTTACTATCTTGTTTAAAAAAAGAAACGAAATGTCAACGTTGTTCCCCATTAAATAGCGGAACGTGGAAGCGCATATTGTAGCCACGTTTAACTCGGCTTAAGACTGCGGCAGAACCAAATTGAAAGCGGTCATTAATAACCGCGTGGAAAAAAAAAGACAAAATGGCGACACTTGGCGTCGGCCCAGAACAATCGGCACCGATCGGGCGGACTAACTTCTACCATCGACAGCTGCTGGGAAAATCCCGCGGGGCTTCCTCCCCAGCGCCGCCAAAGCACAGGGACCCGGCAAGAAGTCCAGGAGCCCATCCTTAGCGGCAGCCCAATGCAGTTCTAGAGCGGCGCTGCGGTCTCCCCTCGCCCCGCTCCTGCCCACAAGCCCCAACCTCCGCCCCCATTCCCGCAGGCAACCTCCTGAATTTCCTCAGAGGCCTAGGACGAGAAGGAACACCCTGAAATTTGTTTTCCTTCGCCCCTCAGCTTCATTGAATAGGTTGGCGCCTTTGGCTTCTTAAAATGGCGCCCGCCGCCCCCGTCTCTAGGGAAATAATCCCACGTTCCAACGTGGGAAGAACATTCGAACATCTGAAATGATGTACGTACCGGACAGGTAAGGATGGTTTCAAGGTTCCAGGAGCTCACGCTTCCTAGCGGCTCAGCAGGAGCGAGGGCTGCCGGGTCGAGTGGAAGGACACGAGGAGGAAGCCGCTAGCACTACTGCGCAACGAGGGCGAACAAAGGAGACAGCAAACTTTATACTGCCCGGGAACGAGGCTGAAGGACCCGGATGGAAACGGAGCTTAGAATTTGAAACGCAAAAGGAGGGGAGCGGTTCCCAGTCTCTCCATTGGCTGCTGCCAGTGTCAGTCACTCTGCGGCCCGCCCCTTTCCCCCGGCCCTCTGCGTTCCGGCCGGCGCCCGTTTCTAACCGTTTTCCCTACCCCCACCCGTCAAGCGCAAACCCGCGTTTTTGCTTTCTGCTAAAATGGTGCACAGGCTTCCTTGAATAAAGGGCTGAAATTTACTGAGCGTTCTAGAGGTCCGGGCACGGTGTTAAGCACTTTTCACCCACTAACTCAGTTAATTCTCACAACGACGTGATGCGTGTAGACTCTCCTCCTATCCCAATTTTACAGAAATGGAAAACAAAGATGTTAGGTAATAAACTATATTTTCCAAAATCAGCTTTCCCAAGAATTTTTTATGAATGGGGGAAGTTTTGATAAGGAAATGGCAGTTGAAGGGGGAAAAAAAAACATACAAGACGGCATACAGCTCGTCCTCTCATATACTGAACACCCACTAAATGGCAGGCTCCGGGCTAGGCCGTGTGGTTACAACTGGAACGAGCCTGACAAGGGCTAGGAGCCTCGTGGGTAAGAGTGCCAGATCTAGCAAGTAGAAATGCAGGACGCGCATTTGTTGTTGATCTGAAATTAAGATTTAACCGGGGCATCCTGTATTTTATCCACCAGTCCTACTCGTGGGGGGAAAATTACAATTAACAAATAAGAAACACAATAATTGTATGTTGTGCTCAGTGCTAGGGAGGAAGTAAGCTATGTGCTTTGATGGGGAAATCCTAGGGAGATCAAATTTGATTACGTGGTCAGGGATGGTTGCTCTGAAGAAGTGTCTTTGAGATCACACTTAATGGAAGAGAAGGAACCAGCTATGAGGAAGAGCTGAGGAGAAAGCTTTACAGCGAAAAAACAGGAGGCACAAAGTGGAGGAAAAGAGGGCCAGGGTGATAGGAATTTAGTGGCATAAAATGAGGGAGCCAAGGTAGGCAGCACCTTGGAGCCCACTGGGAGATTTTAGGGGGCCAAATATGGAAGCAAGGACTCCAATAAGGCGGCTGTGGGAGCAGACCAGGAGAGGACAGGGGTTTGAATTGGGGTGGGGGCAGCGGACTTGGGGAAGAGGGAACAATTGCTAAATTTATAAGGGAGGCATACAGAAGTTGGAAACAACCCAGGTGTCCATCAACCGATGAATGGATAAACAAACTGTGGTGTATTCACACCATGGAATATTATGCAGCTGTAAGAAGAAATGAAGTCGTAAAGCATATGGCAACATGGATGAACCTGGAGGACATTATGTTGAGCGAAGCAAGGCAGACACAGAAGGACAAATACTGTATGATTGCGTTACTGTGAACCAAATATATTGTCTAACATATTGTATGATTCAAAAAAAACTATGTATCCAGTACATTTAATTGAGAAATATGTTTTTAGTCCACTGTTTTCTTTTTATTTTTAATTGTTTATATTTTCAATTATTAAATGCACAAAATAAAGTTTAAAAAAATAAGGCAGGCAGAGTGGACGAATTTGCTAATGAATCAGATGGGGAAAGGACTCGGTGGAAATGAGAACACTCCTGGATGGACTCTCAAGTACCTGGTGTTAGCCGCACAGATGGTGCTGCCATTTACCTAAAGGGGAAGTATGGCTGAGGAAAGGGGTGGAGAATTCTTGTGCTCAAGGCTACAATCTAGGCTAAATTGTTACCTTAGAGATGGTAATAAGAGCTATCAGAATGGATAAGACCACCCAAGGAGAGAATATAATAGGAAAAAAAGGCCCAAGGTCATATATTATGAACTATAATTTTTTTTTAAAGGGAGAGAAAAATAACTGGAAGGAGATATGCTAAAATGAACCTGCTTTTGCTCAGTATCAATGTTACCAGTTACCTAAGAGGGGGGAATGGAATTTAAGAACAATTTTACTATTCTTTCTTATAGTTACAATTACCTGACCATGATAAGGTATGATTATATGCCAGGCAAGTAGTAGTAAACAATCTTTAAGTCATGGGTTAAAGCTCCTAACACTAATGGGAGAAATAATGCCCAGCAGTTCAAGAATTTTCATCCTTGGTTTTTTTTTTTTTTTTTTTTTTTTTTTTTACTCCAGCCAAATAAGAAACAGGGCAAAAATCATGACCCACCAGCCTTCCAATAGGGTAATGTGAATTGATTAGATCTGGCCGTAGTCTGGAGTAAGCCAGATTGGTAAAACGTCTTAAACGCAAGACTCCGCAAGCAGAGCCGCGACCCCCACGGGGAAGCAGGAGACTTCCCTCACCTTGGGGAGGCAGGCGATCTCGTGCTGTTTCAAGCCCAGCTGGAAGGACTACAGGGAGGGCCCTTCCCCCAGTCCTGGGCAGAACAGGGCAGGCTCCACAATAGATGTCCCTGCCCCCCTGCGTCTCAAGAAGGAAACGTGCATCCCAGTGGACCCGATCACTCGGGCCTTTGCCCGAGTTCCAAGGACTGGGCAGGGGGCGGGGGGGGGAGTAGATTCTGGGGAGACCGCTTTTACGAGGACCAGAAGATGAGGGAGGGAAGCAGGGCTATTGGAGGCGCTAGTGTGAGAGAATCAGTTTGGCCATAGCAGAGTGGCGTAGACAGAATGACAATGGAAAGAGAGGAAGAGACTGGAGGGAGGAGGCGGAAGGCTAAGGGCTAGATCCTGAGGGCAAAGGGGGGCGGGGAGTCTTTTTTTTAAGTGGTGGAGCAAAGTAATCACATTTGCCTCATAAAAAGATCACACCAGCTGCAATAGGGATATTGGATTGGGGGAGGGAGGGACTGGGAGGGGCAGGAAGCAGGGAGACAAAATAGGAGGATATTGCTGGTGTAAACCAAGAGAGGGGTCATGGGCATCCGGGGTATGAGGGCCTCTGGCCAATAGGCGGTTGGATAAGCAGGTCTCACCCTGGCCAAAGCTTCTCTGGAGGTATCCCTCCTAGTCACAGATCTTCTTTTTTCCTTTGCTTCACATGCAGCCTCCTTCCTTTCTGTGTACTCCTTTGGAAGATCATTAAATGTAGTTCTATTTTAACTTTAATATAATTTTCCCCATCATTCCTCTCCAGACTCCATCTTACTGATTGGCTGCTAGACGGAGTGAAGCGATATTATTTGCTGCTACGTATCCTTGGCACTGAGTTTATATAGGTGAGCGGCATAGACGCGGATTCTGCCTTCATGGTTGTGAAAGCTTGGAAGGGGGTCCTTGAAGTAATTTACCAGTAGGTTGACGCTCACAAGTAAAAGTGCTACAGGAGATTTAAAAAGAGTAATTTATGTATAGTCCAGGGAGGTAGTCAGGGAAGGATTCGTGAAGGCCTAAAGTGACCTTTAAACTCAACCTGAAAGATGTATGAGAATTTAGGGAAGATGTGTGGGAACATCTTGGGAAAAGTCCTTAAGCCAAGGAGAAGTTTGGAGCATTCCAAAGAAATTTTTCAAATGCCAGTGTGTTTGATTGTAGAGCATGAGGGAGAGAGTTATGGGGGAAAATCAATTCCTTTAATCCTCAAACCACCCTGAGTCTATTATCAAATCAACAGGTAAGGTGAAAGCACTGACTATGGGAAAGAACAGTCTAAATTCAGTGAGTTTCCACAATGGGTTTAATTAAGCACCTGCCTACAATATCATGCAGCTGATCCTATCCAGCTGGTTCTCAGCCCAACTTCTTGAATCTTAGATGCACTCTTTTTTTTTTTTTTTTTTTTTTTTGATGTACCAGAGATCAAACCCAGGAGTTCGCACATGGGAAGCAGCTGCTCGACCACTGAGCTACATCTGCTCCCATTAGATTCACTTTTTTTTTTTTTAACATTTTTTTAACTTTATTTTGTACATTTAATAATTGAAAATATAAACAATTAAAAACTAAAAAGTATACACAGATGAATTAGATTCACTCTTGATCACACTGCCATTTAAATAAACACTCATGTACTTGTAAAAAAAAAAAAAGTATTATCATCCCGATTTTACACTGAGACAGAAGGCCTCAGAGCCAGGTTATAAGCTTTCTTTCCCATAACTGTCAGTTATCTTTCTAAAACATAGACAGATGTGTGCCACTCCTCTGCTAAAAAGGTCACCACAGCAAGAACATAAAACATCAAGGCTCCCAAATATGCAAATCCCCTTTATACTTTGTCCAGTTTTTTATTGTTGTTGTTGTTGTTTGTTTTTGGGGTTTTTTGAGAACATGCAATGCCCCCTTTTGTGTCTCAGTTCTTTTTTTTTTTTTTTTTTTTTTGAGGTACTGAGGAGCCAGGGATTGAACCCGGGACCTCATATGTGAGAAGAGCCAGCTCTCAGCCACTGAGCCACATTGGCTCCCCTGAGTTGGTTTTTTTTTCATTTGTTTGCTTGTTGTTTGTTTTTGTTTGTTTGTTTGTTTTTAGGAGGCTCTGTGGACCGAACCTGGGACCTCCCATGTGGGAAGCAGGCACTCAACCGCTTGAGCCACATCCACTCCCTCAGTTCACAGGCTGTTTCTTCTGCTCAGAAAGCCCTTTCTCCTCCTTTTGTCAAACTCCTCATTTGTTAAGGCTCAGCTCAAATGGCCCCTGCCCCGCCCCCACTTCAGAATCAAAGGCTTTGTCCCTCTGGTGTCTTTCTTTATACACACTCTGTTATGGCACTTGTTATCATTGTCCCATGTTATCATTAACATTAACATAACAGCATGTTATCATTGTACCATTTGTTTGCATGGAACAGGGAGCTCCTTGGGGCAGAGACTTGGTCTTATTCATCTTTACTCCTCCCTTGGTGGTGTCTGGAATATATTCAGTGCTAAATACATGTTGGCTGATCTGACTTGTAAACTCTTATCCTCCATGGTGCTAGTATAAGCTGGGCACATAGTAAGCATTTAATGCATATTGATTGCCTTGTCTTAAATCCCAACTAAACCTGCAAAGGACTCACAAACTTTACTTAAATAACAACACACACACACGACCAATAATATGATTAAGAAATAATCCTTGGTCATCAAACTAGGGATCACTCTGAAAAAATGGAGGCACTCCTGTCAGGCTTGCAGCCTTTTTCACTTTTGACACTTTTACAGGAAAGGCACATGCCTGTTCTCCAAACTACAGAACGATAACTCTGCCACGTGTTCTACCAAAAAAGTCTGTTATCTGGGACGAAGCAAGAAGGAGGTAGGGAGGGAAGAATTTTGTGTGATTAAAGATTGGGAGACTTTCCAAACCACTTTAACTAGCCACAGTTTGGAAGATAGCTTACTTAGTTACAACAAGCAACGAATAAAAACTTTTTAACCAGTGTGCTACTCTGGTATCTCTATGGGAACTGGCTGACTGAAGGAAGATACAGTTCTACGGTATCTTTCTCCACAATGACTTTTGAAGGAGATTAAGTTTCAACCCAACTTAATATATGATTAAAAAGAAACATGATAAACATATGTCCCAGAAACTTGAATCTATGGTTGGTTCATGTGCCATTTGAGCCCTGAATCTCAGCAGAGTTGCACCACCTACTCTCCACTTCATTGAACTCATCCAGGACAAAAAGGAGATGATGGTGGATAACGCCCATCCCAAGGAACAGAGTGTTGGTAACTGCAAGCAAGATAGTCCCATCCATGTGCCCCATGGGATCTAAGGCCCCTTTCAATTAGAAGCAGAGTGGGTATCACCATCCCAAAATCCTCAAGACTGGGCAATGAACAATGGACTAAAGTAGACTTATTATTATTCTACTATAGACTTACTGTTATTCTAGCAATAGAAGAACTTTTATTATTGATGTGGAGGCAGTGGTCACCAGAAGTCCAAAGGGGAGGGAGAGGGAAGAATAGGTATAACATGGAGGCATTTTCAGAACATTGGAATTGTCCTGCATTACATTGCACTGATGGATACAGGCCATTATATATTTTGTCATAACCTACAAATTGTGTGGGACAGAGTGTAAACTATAATGTGAACTATAGTCCATGGTTAGTAGCAATGCTTCAATATGTGCTCACCAATTGTAACAAATGTACCACACTAATGAAAGATGTTGTTAATGTGGGAAAGTGTGGAAGGCGGAGGGAGGGGCATATGGGAATCCCCTATATTTTTTATGTAACATTTATGTGATCTACAGCTTCTTTAAAAATAAATAAAATTAATTAAATAAATAAACTGAATAATAAAAAAAAGAAACAGAGATATGATTAAGTTTTTTTTTTAAGTAGGTACCAGGGATTGAACCTGGGACCTCGCACATGGGAAGCAGGCACCCAACCACTTGAGTTACATCCCCTTCCCTGATTAAGATTTCAAACAGGTGGGGATGGATTTTTTTCCCCAATAAATTGTGTAGAGACAATTGGAGAGTCATTTGAAAGGAAAAAAAGGTCTGGATCGCTTACACAATTTTTTTTTTATTCTCTTTTATTTTTTTGTTTTCTTCTTTTCCCTTACACAATTTTTTTAACTCCAAAATAATTTCCAGCAGGGAGATTTAAATGTAAATAGCAAAATCATTGAAATGCTTGAAGAAAAATGGGTACATGCTTTTATGATCTTGTTATGGAGAAGACCATTCATTCATTCTTTCATTCATTCATTTCACAAATGTCCATTCACTGCCTATTATGTGACCGCCCTGTTTTAGGTGCCAAGAATACACCAGTGAACAAATAGACAGAATTCCATGCCTGCCCGGAGCTAGCGTTTTAGGGATGGAGATAAATAAATAATAAAGTATGTTCAAAGGTGAAAAATGATATGAAAGAAATAGAGCATGGTATGGAGGGAAGGTCAGGAATATGGAGGTGGAAGGCTGCAAAATTAAAAGGGCTGGTCAATGCAAAAATCGGTATGTTTTTGTACACTAGTGCTGAACAATCTGAGGAGGAAATCAGGGGAAAAATTCCATTTTCAATAGCAACAAAAAGACTCAAATACCTAGGAGTTAATTTAACCAAAGAAGTACAGGACCTATATGCAGAAAAGTACAAAACAATGCTAAAAGAAAATTTAAAAGACCTAAACAAATGGAAAGACATTCTGTGTTCATGGATTGGAAGAATAAATATCGTGAAGATGTCAATTATACCCAAACTGATTTATAGATTCAATGCAATACCAATCAAAATCCCAACAGCTTACTTTACAGAATTAGAGAAGGCAATTGCCAAATTCATTTGGAAGGGTAAGTGCACCCAAATAGCCAAAAGCATTCTAAAAAAGAAGAATGATGTGGGAGAAATTTCACTGCCTGACTTTGAAACATATTACAAAGCTACAGTGGTCAAAACAGCATGGTATTGGCACAAGGATAGACATACTGACCAATGGAACCGAATTGAGAGTTCTGCTATAGATCCTCGCATATACAGTCATCTGATATTCGACAAGGCCACCAAGCCCACTCAGCTGGGAGAGAATGGTCTCTTTAACAAGTGGTGCTTGGAGAACTGGATATTCATATCCAAAAGAATGAGAGAGGAATACCATCTCACACCTTATACAAAAATCAACTCAAGATGGATCAAAGATGTAAATATAAGAGCCAAAACCATAAAGACCTTGGAAGATAATATAGGGAAGCATCTACAGGACCTTGTAATAGGAAATGGTTTCATGAACTTCACACCCAAAGCACGAACAGCAAACAAAAAAATAGATAAATGGGATCTCCTCAAAATTAAAAAATTTTGCACCTCAAAGGACATTATCAAGAAAATAAAAAGTCAGCCTACCCAATGGGAGAAAATATTTGGCAACATATATCTGATAGGAGCCTAATATCCTGCATATATAAAGAAATCCTACACCTTGAAAATAAAAAGACAAACAACACATTTAAAAAATGGGCAAGTGACCTGAAAGGACACTTCTCTAAGGAAGAAATATAAATGGCTAAAAAGCACATGAAAAAATGCTCGACATCGCTAGCTATTAGGGAAATGCAAATCAAAACTATATTGAGATACCATCTTACACCCATCAGAATGGCAGCTATTAAAAAAAACAGCAGAGTATAAGTGTTGGAGAGGAAGTGGAGGAATAGGAACCCTCATCCACTGCTGGTGGGATTGTGGAATGGTCCAGCCACTGTGAAGGACAGTTTGGCGGTTCCTCAGAAAACTAATAATAGATCTTCCGTATGATCCAGCAATTCCACTGCTGGGTATATACCCAGAAGAATTGAAAGCAAAGACATAAACAGATATATGCACACCAATGTTCATAGCGGCATTGTTCACCATTGCCAAAAGTTGGAATCAGCCCTGGTGCCCATCAACAGACGAATGGATAAGCAAAATGTGGTACATACATACAATGGAATATTACACAGCTGTAAGAAGGAATAAAGTGCTAACACACGGAATAACATGGATGAATCCTGAAGACCTTATGTTGAGTGAAGCAAGCCAGGCATTGAAGAATGAACAGTATATGACCTCACTGATTTGAATTGAGGAAAGTGAGCAGTCTCTGAGAACCATTGTCTGAAAGATAGGTTAACAAGGGAGAGAAAGAGAAGAGAAGGTTGTGAGCCATCACCCTTCATAGACATAATCATGGTACATACACCCTACATAGACATAATCTATGGTAAAGTGATAGAGTATAGTTGCATATTGAAGGATAGGACAGGTGTGTAGTGATTTTCCTGGGTTTGGTGATCCAGGGTTGACAGACGGGTAGATTAGGAAGGGCAGGTTAGAATACTCAGGATACTGGATGGAGAGATGGGAGAGGGACTAAGTGAACATGGATTTGTGGGTATGAGGTTGAAAGTGCAGGAGTGGGAATATTCTTATGACAATATGACAAGGTAGTGTCACTGGGTTAGGGTGTAGGTTGGGAGGGCATTCAGGAAGGGGTGTATCTGGAGTAGGCTTCTGGGGAATGTGTGAGTGTTAATCCTGTCATAAGGTGTTGTGTCAGGGAGTGGAGACCCACATGGTGAGTGGGAAGGAGATGGACCCCCATCTTTGGGAGGACTGATTCACCCAGAAACAGACAGGTGGGTGTCTTTTAGGAGCAAGGGTGGATCCTAACAGGGGGGGATAATCAGCATGTCAAGACCTCTTGTTGCATATAACTATGAATCTTGTCATCCAATGAGTCAAGACAGGGGGGTGTCATGTGCCCCAGGGGGATGGAGAGGAAGGAACAGAAAAGATCAAACAAGGTATTTAGTGGTCAGGGGAAATGTTTTTCATTACCTTACAGTAATGGACACAGGACATGGTAAATATCATCAAAAATTATTAAACTGTACCGTCTAAATTGTAAACTATACTGAAAACCATTGACAATGTTTAGTAGCTATGTTTCACTATCTGTATAACAGTTATAACAATGCTACCATCCACATAAAAAAGGTTTTAATATGAGGTGAGGAAAGGGGAAGGAGGTTGAGTATATGAGAGTCTCTAGTATTCTGTGTGTGACTTTACTGTGACCTAAAACTTCTTTGAAAACAAAATGAGAATTTGGGAGACACTGGGGAGTGAGAGGGGGAAGGTGCCATGGTACAGACTGGACACCCGATAATGCAGAGATAAAATGAAAAAAAAATAATTAAAAAAAATTTTTTTTGTTTTTTTTTTTTCCATTTTTGAATGTCCCAATCCTTTAATTATATTTTATTTTTAGTTCTTTTTTCTGAGTCTCCATATATTTTAACTCTTGCATTTAAGCTTATCATTATTATTTCATTTTCCTATTAATTGTATTTGGTTATTATATGGGCTTCATCTTCAAAGAAGGTTTAGATCACAGAAGGGTTACAACGGGGTCTGCAGAGGATCATTGGTGGGGGTGTCTGGGATGGGGGATTCATGGGAGGAAGTTCATCTGAATATACATGAAAGATATATAAAATTGTCCAAATTTCAAGGGATGGGGCATGGTCACAGTGGGTGGACAATCACTCAATAAATGAGGGAATACTGAATTCCCAGCCTGGAGAGCTCTGCCACATTCTCCAAGGGAGCAGCAACCATCCCCTGAGTGCAGGGGCAGTGTCTGGCAAAGGAGGATGGTCCACTAATGTGGGTTCTTGTTATTGATGACTAGCTTTACGAGTCTTTGCTCTTGTAATTGAAACTTAGCCTACTGTTACAGGGTGCCTAGGACCACCTGAGAGCCTCCTTGTTGCTCAAATGAGGCCTCTCTCTAAGCAAAACTCAGCATATGAATGCTTTACCTTCCCCCCAGCATGGGACATGACTCCCAGGGATGAGCCTCCCTGGCGACGAGGGATTAATACCAAGTGCCAACTGGCAATATGACTGGAAAAGACCTTGAATAAAAGGGGGAAAAGGTAAAGACAAATGAGTTCATGTGGCTAAGAGACTTCAAAGAGAGTCAGGAGGTCATCCCAGAGGTAATGCTTACACACACCTCAGTAAGGATCTCATAGAACACCAAAGTGGATGTCACCCCACACAGAGGGGCTCCTGAGGGCTCTGGAGACACCCAGGTCTATATAAGGGGGGATAGCTCCAGACATTGATGCCTTATCAGTGGGCTATACTTTGGAATCTGTGCTCCTGAGAGTGGAAGAGTTGGACTCAAATAATTCCTCCCTGCACATGGTCCATCAGTCCCTTCTATTCAAACCTATATGTGGTGCTGGAGTTTGTAGGTATACTTCCAGAGACTGGAGCCTTTGGTCTGCCCATGTGCCAGCTGTGCCTGGAATCTCGGTGGCGCTGCAACTCCTACTCTACATCTCAATGGACTCACCCATGTCACCTGGTGAGGAGATGATGATGGACAACGGCCATCCCAGTGAATGGAGAGAGTCTGCAGCTGCAAGCAGGATAATCCCATCCATCGTACCCATGGGATATAAGCCCCCTCTCACTTGGAGGTGGAGTGGATATCAGCATCCCAAACTCCTCAGGATTGGGGGAAGAGCTATGGACTAGAGTGGACTCACTGGTATTCTGTTGTAGACATATTGTGATTTAAGTAATGGAAGAAATTACAACAGTGAGGTGGAGCGAGTGGCCACTGGACACTTTTGGGGCAAGGAAGGGAAAAGCAGTTGTAATACAGGGGCTTTTTCAGGACTTGGGAATTATCTGAGTGACATTACAATGGCAGATATAGGCCATTTTACATCAGCATATAACATGCAAAACTGTGTGGGAGAGAGTGTGGTCTACAATGTGAACTATGGTCCATGCTTAGTGGCAAAGCCCCAAGATGTGTATATCTATTGCAGATGATGTGCCACACTAATGAAGGATGTTTATGTGGGAGGTTGTGGGAGGTGTGGGAGGTGGGGCACATGGGAATCCCTATAATTTTTGTGTAGCATTTACGTAATCTAAGCATCTTTTAAAATATATATTTAAAAATATATATCCAGGATATATAAAGCAATGTTACTACTCAACAATAAAAAGACAAACGACCCAATTAAAAAATGGGCAAAAGACTTGAATAGACATTTCTCCAAAGAAGAAATACAAATGTTCCAAAGAAGAAACACATGAAAAAATGCTCAACATCACTCATGATTAGGGAAGTGCAAATCAAAACTACAATGAGATATCATTTCACACCTATCAGAATGGCCACTATTAAAAAGACAGAGAACTATAAGTGTTGGAGAGGATGTGGAGAGATAGGAACACTTCTTCACTGTTGGTGGGAATGCAGAATGGTACAGTCACTGTGGAGGACTATTTGGCAGTTTCTAAAGAAGTTGAATATAGATTTGCCATGGGACCCAGCAATACCAGTACTGGGTATATACCCAGGAGAACTGAGAGCAGTGACACGAACAGACATCTGCACACCGATGTTCATGGCCACATTATTCACCATTGCCAAAAGTTGGAAACAACCCAGGTGTCCATCAACAGACGAATGGATAAACAAACTGTGGTCTATTCACATGATGGAATGTTATGTATCTATAAGAAGAAATGAAATCGTAAAGCATATGACAACATGGATGAACCTGGAGGACATTATGTTTAGTGAAGCAAGCCAGACACAAAAGGACAAATACTGTATGAATGTGTTACTGTGAACCAAATATATCATGTAACATATTGTTTGACTCAAAAACAAAAAACAAAAAAAATTTATATGTATCCAGTACATTTAATTGAGAAATGTATGTACTGAAATTTATATTTTCAATTATTAAATGCACAAAATAAAGTTTAAAAATATAAAATAAAAGGGTTGGCCTTGTTGAGAAGGTGATATTTAAGAAAGATAAAGGAGGGAGTAAGCCATATGAGCAACTGGAGGAAGAGCATTCTGGAAGCCTGAAGCATACCTGGCATGTATGTGAGAGAATATGACAGCAGCAGGCGATGAGACTGATAACTGAGAAGCCAAATCAGGTAGGGGCTTTTAGGCCAAGGTAAAGTCTCTGGCTTTTACCATGAGACATTTTTTTTTTAGAACTCTGACTTAAGTTTTTAGAAGATCACATTGGCTGCTGTGTTGAGAAAACACCTTAGGGAGCAAGGGTGAGAGCAGGAAGGCCAGTTAGGAGATTATTATAATAGGACCTTGGATCAAGGCCATAGCAGCGGAGGTGGTGAGAAGTTGTTGGATTCTGATGTGTTTTGAAGGTAGAGCCAAAAGGATTTCCTGACACAAAATCCAGATGGCATGAAAGAAAAGACTGATTTATTTGACTGTGAAAGCATTCATTCATTTTCAGACTGCTTTGATGGCTCATTCTTTTTCTAGCAGATCTTTAGATATTAGAGTTTCTCCCGTCTTGTTCCTAGACTCTCCTGTCTTTTCATTCTCTCCTCACTCCTTAGGCAATCTCATCCATTCTTAGGATGTCCCCTATAATAAAGATTGAAGGGAGCAGATGTGGCTCAAGCAATTGAGTACCTGCTTCCCACATAAGAAGTCCTGGGTTTGGTTCCCGGTGCCTCCTAAAAACAAAACAAAACAAAAAAACAAAGAACAAGCAAACAAATCAAATAACCAACTCAGTGGAGCCGAGGTGGCTCAGTGGTTGTGTGCCGGCTTCCCACATGTGGTCTAGGGTTCAATCCTCCATCCCGGTACCTCACAAATAAATAAATAAATATCCCGATGTCTCCTAGATTTATATTTCCGTGCCATACTCTTCCTTGAGGTTCCCAACTTGCACATCCAATTTCTGGTTTGATATTACCACTTGACTGCCTCAAATTCCTTAACTCATTCCCTTGATAAATATTTATTGATTGTCTACAGGTATTTGTCAATATGGTAGGAACTGGTACACAGTGGTGAGTAACTATTGGACTTGGTCCCTGCTCTCATGAAACTTGCAGTCTAGTGAAAGTTGTGTGAGAAAATAAGAAAACAAAAAAAGAGACACAAATGGTGAAAAATGCTATGAAAAAAAACAACCAAGTTGCTATAATAGAGAATATGTGTATGCAAGGAGAGGGAACTTACCTTGAATAGTCAGGGAAGATCTCTCTGAGGAGATGACATGGTAGTAGAGACATCAAGGATGAAAAGCAAACAACCTCCTCCCCAAAATAAGAACAGTTTTTGACCCCCCAATAAGAACCTACATGCCCATTTATAGTTAATCCCCATTCCCACCTCCAGCCTGAGACAACCTCTAATTTACCTTTTGCATCTATAAATTTTGCATTTTCTGGACATTTCATATAAATGGAATCATACAATATGTGGTCTCTTGGGTGTCTGGTTTCTTTCACTTTACAGGTTTTTGTGTCAGTAGTTTATTCTTTTTTATTGCTGAATAATATTCCCTTTTATGGAAATATACCATATATTGACTATCCTTTCACCAATTTATGGACATTTAAATTATTTCCAGTTGGGGGCTTTTATGAATAATGCTGCTATAAATATTTGCGTGAAAATCTTTTTGAGAACATATATTTTCATATATCTTCTGTATATACCTAGGAAAGGAATTGCTGAGTTGAATGGGAGTTTTGTTTTTGACTTTTAAAGGGATCACCAAAATGTTTTCCAAAGTGGCTGCACAATTTTACATGCCTACCAGAAATGTATGAGTGTTCCAATTTTTCTATACCCTTGCCAGCAATTGTTATTGTCTCTCTTTAATTTGCATCTCCCTCTTAACTAATGATGTCGAGCACCTTTTCCGTGCTTTTCATTTGGAAATCTTCTTTGATGAAACATCTGTGTGTATATATATATATATTTTTTTTTTTTCTTTCTTTTTTTTTTGTTTGGGTTGTTTGATTGAATTGTAAGAGCTCTTTGCAAATTCTGGATACAAGTCCTTTGTCAGATATGTGTTTTGCAAGTTTTTCTTCCCAATATGTTGGGATTGTTTCTTTCATTTTCTTAGTAATGTCTTTTGAAATGCAAACATTTTTTGAATTTTGATGAATTTGATGAAGTCCAATTCATCCATTTTTTATGGACCATACTTTTGGCATTGTAGCTAAGAAATCTTTGCATAACCCAAGTGTGACAGTTTGAGATTATTTTATGAATCCCCAAAAGAAAAATATTATGTTTGTAAACCAATCTTTTCCTCTGGGTGTGATACCCTTTTTATTTATTTATTTATTTTATTTTATTTATTTATTTTTTTTTAAAGATTTTTATTTATTTATTCATTTATCCCCTCCTTGCTGCTTGTGCTCGCTGGGTCAGCTAACCACGCCGTGCGGGCGGGCTTGCCCTCACCAGGAGGCCCCGGGAACCGAACCCGGGGCCTCCCATATGGTAAACGGGAGCTCTACTGATTGAGCCACAGCCGCTTCCCACCCTTTTTTTTTTTTTAAAAAAAAATTTCTCCCCACCCCCTTGTTGTTTGCAGTTGCTTTGTCTGTTCATCTTCCTTGTTTCTTTAGGAGGCACTAGGGAACTGAACCCAGGACTCTGATGTGGGAGGGAGGTGCCTAATCACTTGTGCCACCTCCATTCTCTGCTTTGTTGTGTCTCTCATTATGTTTTCCTTCTTGTGTCTCCTGTCGCATCATCTTGTTGTGTCAGCTTGCCACGCCTGCCCATCACGCCAGCTTGCTGTCTTCTTTAGGAGGCACTGGGAACTGAAACACGGACCTCCCATGTGGTAGGTGGGAACCCAATCACTTGAGCCACATCCGCTTCCCTGTGATACCCTTTGATTGCATTAAATTCAGCTGAGGGGCTTTTGATTAGATTATGTGTTAAGATTGCTGTAGGGCTTTTTATTGGACTATGTTAGTGAGGGGACTCAGGCTGACTCCCTGCCCCCTTGCTGGGTCTGATATAAATGGACATTCACTCAGACAGAAACAGAAAGAGAGATAGCTTGCCATTTTTGATCCTGCCATGCGACAGAAAGGAAAGGCTCAAACATCTGAGGCTCCAGGGAGAGATGAGCCATTTGCCTGATACCTTACAGCTGAACTTGGGAAGAGAGTGGAACAGCTGACACTGATAGAGGAGGCCCAAAAAGAAACAGCCCTATGCCAGCTTGTTGCTGAAATTGAGAAGAAAGCGGAGCAGCTGAGCCTGAGAGAGGATGCTCAGAGGAGAAGGCAGACACCAGGTAGAGATCACCTGCCATCTTGCTTCAACACCTGGCAGCTGATTTTGGTGAGAGGGCACCTCTTATGGTGCCTTGAACTGGACTTTTAACGGCCTTGGAACTGTAAGCTTTTACCCCAAATAAATCCCCTTAATAAAAGTCAACAACAAAAAAACAAACAAACAAAAAAGTCAACAGATTTCTGGTACTTTGCATTGGCAACCCTTTGCAAACTAAAACACCATGTCTCAACGATTTTCTCCTAGGTTTTCTTCTAAGAGTTTCGTTTTTACTTCAAAATATAGGAATAAAAGGAAAATTCCTCAATATGATAAAAGGCATATATGAAAAACCCACAGCCAACATCATACTCAATGGGGAATGGTTGAAAGCGTTCCCTCTAAGATCGGGAAAAAGACAAAGATGCCCACTGTCACCATTGTTATTCAACATTGTATTAGAAGTTCTAGCTAGGACAATTAGACAAGGGGAAAAAAAAAAAATTAAAGGCGTCCAAATAGGAAAAGAGGAAGTAAAACTCTCACTGTTTGCGGATGACATGATCCTGTACTTAGAAAATCCTGAAATATCCACAACAAAGCTACTTGAACTAATAAATGAGTTCAGCAAAGTGGCAGGATACAAGATCAACATGCAAAAATCAGTAATGTTTTTGTACACTAGTACTGAACAATCTGAGGAGGAAATCAGGGGGAAAATTCCATTTTCAATAGCAACCAAAAGACTCAAATACCTAGGAATTAATTTAACCAAAGAAGTACAGGACTTCTATGCAGAAAACTACCAAAATATGCTAAAAGAAATTTAAAAAGACCTAAACAAATGGAAAGACATTCCATGTTCATGGATTGGAAGAATAAATATCGTGAAGATGTCAATCTTGCCCAAACTGATTTATAGATTCAATGCAATACCAATCAAAATCCCAATAGCTTACTTTACAGAATTAGAGAAGGCAATTACCAAATTCATCTGGAAGGGTAAGAGCACCTGAATAGCTAAAAGCATTCTAAAAAAGAAGAGCGATGTGGGAAGAATTTCACTACCTGACCTTGAAACATATTACAAAGCTACAGTGGTCAAAACAGCATGGTACTAGCATAAAGATAGATATATCGATCAGTGGAAAAGAATTGAGAACCCAGAAATATGCCCTCACCTACACAGTCAACTGGTTTTTGACAAACCTATCAAGCCCACGCTAATGGGAAAAAACAGTCTCTTCAACAAATGGTGCTGGGAGAACTGGATATCTATAACCAAAGGAATGAAAGATGACCTCTATCTCACCCCTATACAAGAATCAACTCAAAATGGATCAAAGATCTAAATATAAAAGCCAGGACCATAAAACTACTAGAAGAAAATGTAGGGGAACGTCTTCAAGACCTTGTAGTAGGTGCACCCAAATCATGTGCAACAAAAGAAAAAATAGATAAATGGGACCTCCTCAAAATTAAACACTTTTGCACCTCACAGGACTTTGTCAGAAGGGTGAAAAGGCAGCCAACTCAACTGGAAAAAATATTTGGGAATCACATATCTGATAAGGGTTTAATATCCAGGATATATATATATTTTACCAGGAGGTCTGGGGCTCGAACCCAGTTCCCTCCATATGGCAGACGGACGCCCAACCATTTGAGCCACATCCGCCCCCCCAGGATATATAAAGAGATGTTACAACTCAAAATAAAAAGACAAACGACCCAATTAAAAAATGGGTGAAAAACTTGAATAGACATTTCTCCAAAGCAGAAATACAAGTGGCAAAAAAACACATGAAGAAATGCTCAACATCATTCATGATTAGGGAAATGCAAATCAAAACTACAATGAAATATCATTTCACACCTATTAGAATAGCCACTATTAAAAAAACAGAGAACTACAAGTGTTGGAGAGGATGTGGAGAGATAGGAACACTTCTTCACTGTTGTTGGGAATGCAGGATGGTACAACCACTGTGGAGAACTGTTTGGCAGTTCCTAAAGAAGTTGAATATAGACTTGCCATGGTACCTGGCAATACCATTGCTGGGTATATACCCAGAAGAACTGAGAGCAGTGACACGAACAGACATCTGCATACTGATGTTCATAGCAACATTATTCACCATTGTCAAAAGTTGGAAACAACCCAGGTGTCCATCAACAGATGAATGGATAAACAAACTGTGGTCTATTCACACAATGGAATATTATGCAGCTGTAAGAAGAAATGAAGTCGTAAAGCATATGACAACATGGATGAACCTGGAGGACATTATGTTGAGCGAAGGAAGCCAGACACAAAAGGACAAGTACTGTATGAATGTGTTACTATGAACCAAATATATTGTGTAACATATTGTTTGATTTTAAAAAATTCATATGTATTCATTACATTTAATTGAGAAATGTATATATTTATTCATCTGTGTTTACTTTTTAGTTTTTAGTTGTTTATATTTTCAATTATTAAATGTACAAAATAAAGTAAAAAAAAAGAGTTTCCTTTTTTTTAGCACTAAACTTTAAGTCTGTGATACATTTTGAGTTGATTTTTATATATGGTGTAAGTTGAGGATCAAACTCATCTTTCTGCATATAGACATTCAATTGTTCCAGAACCATTTGTTGAACAGACTGTCCTTTTCCCAATAAATTGCCTTGGCAGTCTGACAAAAATCAATTGAAGGGGAATGGGCATAGCTCAGTGGTTGAATGCCTGCCTCCCATGTAGAAGATCTCAGGTTCAATTCCCAGTACCTCCTAAAAAAAAAAGAATAAAAAAAAAATCAATTGACTATAAATATGAGGGTATTTCTGGATTCTTAACTCTGCTCCTGCTCTATATGTCTGTCCTTGCCTGTACCACACTGTCTTGATAACAGTAGCTTTATAGTAAGTTTTGAAATTGGGAAGTGAAAGTCCTCGAACTTTATCCTTCAAAACTCTTTTGGCTATTCTAGGTGTTTAAAATTTTAGGATCTGTTTACCAATATTTGCAAAATATTATTTTTGGTAGTGCCTACATTGAATCTATAGATCAATTTGGAGAGAACTGCTTCTTAGTAATATTGAGTCTTCTAAGTCATGGACATGGACTGTCTTCTCTCCATTTATTTAGGTCTTTAAACAAATTTTCCTTCGCAAAGTTTTGTAATTTTAAGTGTACAACTCTTGCTCTTCTAAAGTATTATATTGTTTTTGATGATATTGTTATTGGAATTGTATTTTTTTTTTAAAGATTTTATTTATTTATTCATTTATCCCCCCCTTGCTGCTTGTGCTCGCTGGGTCAGCTAACCACGCCGTGCGGGCAGGCTTGCCTTCACCAGGAGGCCCCAGGAACTGAACCCGGGGCCTCCCATATGGTAAACGGGAGCCCTACTGATTGAGCCACAGCCGCTTCCCTGGAATTGTATTTTTAATTTCATTTTCAGGTTACTCATTGCTTGTATATAGACATACGACTGAATTCTCTGTATTGATCTTGTAGCCTGCAAACTTGCTGAAATCGCTTATTAATTCGAGTAGGTTTTGGGTGAATTCTTTTTTTAAAAGCAGTTTTATTGAGATATATTCACATACCATACAATCTATCCAAAGTGTACAATCAATGGCTTTTAGTATAATCACAATGTTGTTCACTCATCACCAAAAAAAAAAAAAAAAAAAAAAAAATAGAACAATTTCATTACTCCAAAAAGAAAAACTCCATACCCCTTAGCAGTCACATCTCAATCCCTCTATCCTTCCCTAGCCCTACATAATTGGTGAATTCTTTAGGATATTCTGGCTACAGGATCATGCCATCTCCAAATAAAGAGTATTTTACTTCTTCCCTTCCACTCTGGATGCCTTTATTTCTTTTTATTATTGCACTGGCCAGAACTTCCAGTACTGCGTTAAATAGAAGAGGTAAGAGAAGACATCATTCATACCTTGTTCCCTATCTTAGAGGGAAAGCACAGCCTTTTACCATTTGGTATGATATTTGCCATAGGATTTTTTTTTTTTTTTTTTTTTTTTTTACCGGGAGGTCCCGGGGATCGAACCCAGGTCCCTCCATATGGCAGACGGACGCCCAACCATTTGAGCCACATCCGCCCCCCCACCATAGGTTTTTGTAGATGCTCTTTATCAGGTTAAAGAAGTTCCCTTCTAATCCTAGCTCTTTGAGAGTTTTAAAAATCATTAATGGGTGTTGGCACTTTAGATAAATTCTCTCATTTTATTCTCCCAATGGGCTTATGAGGTAGGTGCAACCATTATTATTCCCATTTACAGATGAGAAAACTGAGGCACAGAAGTTTGAAGGGACTTGTTCAAGGTCACACAGCCCTTAAGTGGCAGAGCTGGCAATATGGCTCCAACTTTATAGAACTCGTCTACAAATGAAAGGCAATTATTATTATAATTCAGTATTTCTTAATAAAATATAATTTTATATTTATCAGTAAAACACTGTGTCTGCCCTCAAGGAGCTTACCATCCAGCAGGGGAGGAGATAGTCAAGGAGAGATGACTTCCGGTGTAGGGAAAAAAAGTTGTGCTCCAATGGAAAACTATGTATCATCTGATTCTAGAGGAGTTCTCTGGGTTAACACATTCTGATCTGTGGGGCCTATTCTACAATCCTGTAAATTGTAGATAACAGATAGTATGGTAGATTGAGTTATGTGCCCCAGAAGAAAACATGTTCTTAATCTTTATCTCATTCCCGCGGGCATGTACCCATTGTAAAAAGGGCTTTTCGAAGGTGCTATTTTTAGATAAGGCATGGTCAACTGTATCAGGATGGGTCTTAATCTTGTTACTGGAGGCCTTATAAAGAGAAAGCAACCGGGAGGTATCAGAAACCAGAAAACAGGGGAAACAGAAAGAGAAAAGAAAGGACATAGCCATGTGATGGGAAAGCCAAGGAAGCCAAGAATTGCCAGCCAGCCAGAATGCTCCCAAGCCTGGGAGGAAGCATGCCTTCTAGTCTCTGAAAGTCCATAAATTCCTGTTGTTTAAGCAAACCTGTTGTGTGGTATTTGTCACAGCAACCAGAAATGAAGACCGATAGCAATGTAAAATAATTCTTGTTAATAGACCTGCAGATTCTGTCCTGTCTGGTTAAGGTTCAATGGACTTCCCTTTCCCCTGGTGAAAAGCTACTTTTGTCGTCATTTGCATATTCATTTTAATATTCCTTGTCTGTAAATGGGTGTCTGGATTCTCTTATGAACCAGTTATAACACCTGTCTGGTTCCCTCATGAATTAAACAAAATCTTTAACGTGTGTTCATTTTTATATTTGTATGACAGTCATGATTTTACCATTTTTTGGAAACTATCTTTTAATAGTGAGAAGGACAGGACAGCAGGAAGCCAAAAAATGAAACAAAATGGCACAGCTGAAGATTTAGACATTAAGGTAAACATAGGTAGGTGTAGGAGAAGAGAAATTCTTACTCGAAAGTCGGGTTTGAAAGGGAAGAAAGGACAAAGGAGTGTTGAGTTACTTAGAAAAAGATTGCTACACATAATTAGGACTTCATATTTTGTTAACAATTTGAATGAGCATCCTTGCTAATGTTTGGGTATTTATAATACTGTAAATAGGGGCTACCCCCTTTTGATGAAAAGTTGATATTGTACAGAAATTTGACTTTTTTTTTTGGGAGGTACCAGAGATTGAACCCAGGACCTCATACATGGGAAACAGGTGCTCAACTACTTGAGCTACATCTGCTCCCAGAAATCTGATTCTTAGTCTGAAATGCCACAGGATCAAGGGAAAACTAAAACTCCCCACTCTCATATATCACAGCGTATATAAATTACAAGAACAATCGCACAAATGGAAAACTTAACCCTGAAAGTGTTATACCTGCAAAATCAAGCTATTTCAATGGCTGCCTTGCTATGTGAAAGTGATAGGTGTGGATATAAGGGGAGGATCCTGGATTAACAATTGACAATTGGGGGGAGGGGTGGCAGACAGAACTATACTACAGTGTGGTAAGTGACCAGTCAGAAGTACACATAGGGTACAGTGGGAGCACATACGAGGGGCACTTAATCCAATAGTGCTTGGGGGAAGCTGTCAGGGAAGACTTGCTGGGAAAAGTAATTTCTAAAATAAGAGCTGGTATATCTGAGCAAGATTTCAGCCAAGCAAAAGAAAGGAGAGATGACGGCAGGATCAGTAGGGCATACTAGGCCAAGGAAAACTGAAGTGCCTTCCTTGCTCAGAGGACAGAGACCCCTCAGTGTAACTAAATGAAGTTCCCTGAACCTAGAACAGAGAGGAGTGTGGAAGTGGAGGCTCTGGCTCAAGTTTGACGCTGGAGGTGTGTGTGTATGTGCTGCGGGGTGGGAGTCTCATGCAGGTCTACCTAAGCAAAGGTAAGGAGTTTGGACTTAATCCTTAGGGCAATGAAGAGCCAGCAAAAGAGTATTTTAACTTTTTGTTTTGAAATGATTTTAGACTTTGAGACGCATTGCAAAAATAGTACAGAGGGGTCTCGTATACCCTTCCCCCGGCTTCCCCTGGCTTCCCCTAATGTGAACACTTTACATAGGCCTGATACAATAATCAAAACTAAGAAATGAACATTGGGTACACTATTATGAACTAAACTATAGACGTCATTTGGATTTCACCACTTTTTCTTCTAATGTCCCTTTTTCTGTTCCAGGATCCAATTCAGGATCTTATATTGCATTTAGTGTCCAATGAAGGATTTTTTTAAAAAAGCAGAGTGTGACACAATCAGATTTGCACTATCAATTTAGGAGAAACATATATAGGTTTTGGGTGACTGGAAAGTAAAAAGTCAAGAAATCAAGCCCAAGGGGTAAGCTATCTGGCCCGTTCAGCAGCACACTATGAAATGTACGATGTGGCCATTGGAGCTGGCACAATTGGCAAGCCATGGCACATTAGGTCCTTTTTTGATGTTCCAATATGCTGATTTAGAAATGTGGCTTAAATAGAGCATGATTCTACTGGATCACAGCATTCTTTTGCTTCACTACTTAATTTTGGTATGCACACACTGAAGTGAACTGGAAAGAGGATGAGGACTGTAGCTTGCATACCTTTAACTCCAAATAGTTAGCAACTTGGGAAAAAAACAAACTACTAAAGACCTAGTAGTTGCATTGGTCTGTTTCATAAATTTCCTTTCATGTGGCCTGAAGCACCTACGTTTGTAAGGTGTTATTTCTTGTTTTTCTCTCCTTTTACAAAATTGTTTGAATGGCATGCATATCACAAATTTCATAGTTAAATCTCTAGGCACAATTCTCAAATATAGCTCTTGAGATTCCCAAGCTTCATTTAATCTTTTACATTCTTGTTTCTGAAACATTCTTAGTGTAGCTGGAAAGTTAACACCTACATCATAAAATAAAAAATTGTTTTCTTTTTATTATGAAACACTTTATACATCCTTTAAATACCATTATATTTGAGAGCTATATTAGGTGTCAGGAGGCCTGCTTTCTAGGCTCAGCTTGGCCATCTACTAGCTGTGTGACCTTGGACAAGCAAGTTAACTTCTCTTGGCCTTGATTATCACACATAAAATGGGGATAGCAATAACTATCCTGCTTACCTCACCCTGTCATTGGGAGGATCTTGGGAAATAATGGATGGAAAAGAACTTTGCAAACTACTGCTACATAAAAAAGGGAGGTATTAACCTTGTTATCTCCAATTACTCTCATTTTTTATTTCATCCTCTTTTGATTTCTCAATGAGGTAAAATATGTAAAAAATGCGTAGGACAGCATATATTGCATGGTATTCATTCATTTCTCTTTTTATTTATTCTGAATCTATATATTGTACTCTGACTAAATGCCTGGCTCTACACTAGGGATAGGAAGACAGGGATGAAATGGATCCCGTGCTCAAGAAGCTTACATCAGTAGAAGGAAAGAGACAAGTAAGCAAATAAAATGAATATGGTGTTTTTCACATTTTTACCAAAATACTCCTAATGGCACAGGAGCAAGAACCTATGTCTCCAGAGAGTTTGAGGCATAGTCTTCATCAAGAAATTAATTTCCTTGAATTTTATCTTTTAAAAAGTCTTACAAATTTTGCATTCCATGCCACTATGTATTCTCAGTTTTTGTTTTTCTTTTACACAACAACCAAATTGGGTTTGTTTTGGAGATGCAAGGCTGATTCAATATACAAAAATTGATCAATGTAATCCATCATGTTAATAGTCTCAAGAAAAATGACATGATCATATCAGTTGATGCAGAAAAAATATTTAATCAAATTCAATATTCAATCATGATAAAAATCTCTCAGCAAACTAGGAAGAAAAGGTAACTTCCTCAACTTGATAAAGGGCAGCTACGGAAAACCTACAGCTAACATTATGCTTAACGGTGAGTAACTGGATGGTTTTTCCCTAAGGTAGAGAACAAGGCAAGGATGTCCACTCTCACCAGTTCTATTCAACATTGTATTAGAAATCCTAGCCAGTGCCACAAGGCATTAAAAAGAAACAAAAGGCATACAGAGTGGAAAGGAAGAAATGAAACTGCCTTTATTTGCATATAACATGATTGTCTATGTAAAAAAAAAAATCCTGAGAAATCTACAAAAAAATCTCCTAGACCCAAGTGAGCCTATCAAATTACAGGATGCAAGATCAATGCCACAAATCAATTGAATTTATATATAATATCAAGGAGCAATTTGTAACCAAATTAAAAAAACAACAACAAACCAACATACAGCCATTTACAACAGTTCCCAAAATAAAATGCCTGTGCAACCTTAGAGGCAGAGCATGCTGGGAACCCTTGTTCTCTCAGAGGAAGGCTTGCTGAGAGGAAAGCTCTTTGGAGGTGGCTAGTCAGAGAATGGCATGCTGGGTGCAGATTTGCCTTCAGAATAAAAGATTTGCTGGGAGGATCCTCTCCTGTAGAGACCCCTCAGGAGAGGGGTATGATAGGGTAAGCATGTTCTCAAAGCAAAGCCTGTTGGGAGGAAGCCCTCCTGGGGAGAGGAAGTCACACCAGAGCATGTTGGAAACGACTCATGCTAAGATCCATGCTAAGAGCTGGACGGACATGAAAAGAAGTCTCCCAGGAAACTTGACCAGAGGGTGGCAAGGAGGGGTGACCACATCCTCCCAGAGCAATGCATGCTGGGAGCAATAGGCCCTCTGGGCACTGGCAGGCTGAGAGGGCACACCAGGCTGGCCAGAGCCGGCAGGCGGGCTGATGTGGCAGAAGACTAACACGGTTTCCGTGGTCCAATAGATGAACTCCTAGGGCCTCGGCAAACACACGCAATCATGCGGAAAGCGGTCTTATTGCCCACATCAGGTGAGTAGCCCGTGGTGGCCGCTTCATTCCTGCGGATGCTGCGGTTGGCCACTCGATCCCGGGCCCCGGCTTGGTAGCCAGCAGGTGGCTGGAGCCGGTGACAATCAGACACTGGTGGCACTTGGCGGGCGGCATCTTGTTGCAGAGAATGGGGGCGTAGCGGTCGGTGATGCTTCGCTTCTTGAGGCTAAGGGGCGGTGGACGCGACCTAGAGCAGGAATGAGAGCCCTCACCAGCACTCTCGGACCTCCGGAGGATAAGGATGGTGATGAGGGCAAAGAGGATCACGCACACCGCTAACTTCTGCTCTGTGTTGTAACTCCTCTTTCTCTGCTGAGGGGGAGGGGCCGGCATCCTGCAGGTGACCCGGGGAGGGCCCAAGCCTCCGGTGGCCCCCACACGGGTGCCCTGGCGTGCAAGTCCCAGCGCAGAGGTTTGACGCCCGGGAGCAGGCCTGGAAGGCGGGCGGAGCACGCGATTTCTTTCAATATATCCCCGTTTTCTTCCAAAGGCAACCCAGAAAGCGGTGGTCATGCAGTGGTGACATTTTTATCCCGTCTTTGGGTGACCACTCTCAAGCTTCCTACTCGCAAAAGAGATAACATTCTCCTGTTCTCCAAATCTTTACACGGGCTTCTTCAGTTCTCCTGATCAGGTTCAATCTTTCCACTCGCATGATTCCTCTAATTCTGATCCATCGAACATTTGGCTCCTTTCGCTTCTCCTAGAGCTTTCCCTACCTCTCTAATCCAAAAGTTAACTCGCTAAATTTCTACATGCCTTGGCCTGGGCTGACGGCCAGCTCTCTCTGCCTTTGTTCTGGCTTGAATCGCTGCCTGCCAATCAGCAGAAGGCACAGACCTCTTAGACAGAGGGAACTTGGACAGAAAGACACTTGGCACGGTCCACACGCCTCAGCATAGACAAATGACCTTTTGTTCTCCAAGCTCTTGAGACACAAGGGGAAAAATAAGCTCTTCTACTCTCCTTTTCCTGTGATAGCCTCCTGGTCCAAACTTCCCCCTCCCTTTCCTTTCCTCTTTTTCCCTTCCTTCCTCCTTCCCCAGACCAGCGCTGTCTCACAGAAATATGATGCAAGCCACACTTGCAACTTTAAACTTTCTAGTACTTTACTTTTTTAAAAGAGTAAAAAGAAACAGGTGAGATTAATTTGAATAATATGTTTTATGCAACTCAGTATACCCCCAAGTATTACCATTTCAACAGGCAAACAATATAAAAAATTATTAGTGAGGTCATTTACATCCTTTTTTTAAACAAATCATTTTTATTGATACATATTAATACAGCATACAATTCATCCAAAGTGTACAATCAATGGTATTTGGTATAATCACATAGTTGTGCAGTCACCACTTCAATCATTATACAGGAAAACAAGAAAATTCTTCACCTCTCAATTTCTCTCTGTTTCCCCTGCTGTACATAGCTGCTATTTCTGGCTATTCTTGCTCAATAAAATTTTTTAAACAAATCAATTTTATTTATTTATTTAATTTTTTAATTTTTTTTAATTTTTATTTTTACCGAGAGGTCCTGGGGATCGAACCCAGGTCCCTCCATATGGGAGACGGACGCCCAACCATTTGAGCCACATCCGTCCCCCCAAATCAATTTTATTGAAACACATTAATAAAACATACAATTCGGGAAGCGGCTGTGGTTCAATCAGTAGGGCTCCCGTTTACCATATGGGAGGCCCGGGGTTCGGTTCCCGGGGCCTCCTGGTGAAGGCAAGCCCGCCCACACGGCGTGGTTAGCTGACCCAGAGAGCACAAGCAGCAAGGGGGGGATAAATGAATAAATAAATAAAAAAATCTTTAAAAAAAAAAATAAAACATACAATTCATCCAAAGTGTACAATCAATGGTATTTGGTATAATCAAAGTTGTGTATTCATCACTTCAATCATTATTAGAGCATTTTCATTATTTCAGTAATAATAATAAACAACAAAAAACAAAGAAAATTCCTCACCTCTCAATCTCTGTTTCCCCTGCTGTAGATATCTGCACACTGATGTTCATAGCAGCATTATTCACGATAGCCAAAAGTTGGAAACAACCCATCAACTGCTGAATGGATTAACAAATTGTGGAGTATACACATGATGGAATATTGTGCAGTGGTTAAGAAATGAAGTCGTGAAACATGACAACATGGATGAACCTGGAGGACATTATGTTGAGTGAAGCAATCCAGACACAAAAGAATAAATACTGTATGCGCTATTATGAACTAAATATATTATGTGAAATATGAATACAGGTAGAATTGCATATATAAGACCGTTTTTCTTTGAAGTTGAACAAATGTTGGTTACTACTACAAAATGTTAATATCAGACCAAAAAAAACCCCACATTATACTAAGTGAAGGAGACCAGACCCAGAGTACTACATATTGTATGATTCCATTTATATAAAATGTAAATATAAATCAATTTATAAAGATGAAATTAGATTAGTGGTTATGTAGAGTTGGGGAAGGAATGCTAAGGGGCAGGGAGTCTTTCTTTTTGGAGTAATGAAATTGTTCTAAAATTTTTGAGATAATAAATGTACAACATTGTGATTATACTAAAAGCCATTGATTTGTACACTTTGGATAGATCATACAGTATGTGAACATATCTCAGTAAACAAATAATTGTGCAAGAATAGCCAGAAATAGCTATTTACATCCTTTTTAGCCGTACAAAGTCCCTGAAACCCTTGGTATGCAGGTTACACTCAGAGAAGAGCAAATTCGGATTGGCTGCATTAAAGCGCTGGGCGAGCGCGGCCTTGGACCGCACCTCCTCCCGCCTCCAGGAGGCCAGAAATGAAGATGGCGCGGGCGGTAGCACCGCGGCTTTGGGACTGAGAGCTGCATCCGAGGGAGGGAGCGAAACCCGGCGATCTTGAGACCTCACAGCCAGCCTCTCCCCCGCCCCCCACGCCATTTACCCGGGCTCCGCAAGGCCGCCCCACCCGCCTGAAAGTGCCAGGGGGAAGTGGCGGTGGCGGTGGGTAGGCGGGCAGAGCCGGAGGAGGGAGGCGGGCGGAGCGGGAGGAGGGAGGCGTGGCGGGCGCCAGCACGCATGCGTGCTGCACGACTTCGCAAACCCGGCCGGGGGCCGTGGCATCCGGGTTCCCCGCCGGCGTCCGTCTCACGGGGCTAAGTGGCCTTCCCCGGAGTTCTAGTCCACCCCTCTGCCCCAAGCCGGTCTGGGCTCTTCCCTGTCGTTTCCACGTCTCCCTTTCCACTCGTTCCCATCTCGCCTGTGTGCGTCCCGGAGCGCCTGGGCCGGCTCCTAAAATGAGTGCTGGTGGTTTCTGTGGGGGGATCAACGTAGGGCGCCCCTCGCCCGCCCTCTCCGGAGTGAGATGGCTGTTAGGGCGGGGGCTGCTCCTGGGGCTTCGGGCCGCCAGTTGCACGACCAATCTACCTCCCCCGGGGGCTGGCTCCCATCACCTTCTGCGAGGCGGACCGGGTGACCGCAGCCAGCAAGGTGAGGACCAGAGAAAAGAAGGGAGATGGGGGGGGGAGGCTTCAAGGGGGGCACGGGGCACACCAGGGGCGGGAGCTCTTCGACTCTGACCCGGAATGCCAATGCCCTCTCCGTGGGTCTGTCTCATGGTCTCTCAGTCTCTGAGCCTGGATGGGAGCCACCCACTTGGTGGATCCGTTCTCTCATTTTCCCCGCCCCTCTTTCCCACCTTCTCGCGCCTCCTCCTCCTCCTTTTCAAGCTCCTCCCCTTCCCGCGCGCTCTCTCAACTCCTCCCCCTCCCCATGACCCCTCCCCTTCCCTTTCCTCTGGGCGGCTCCTCCCTCTCAGCCCATCCCCCTCCCTCTGGGCTCTTCCTCCGCCTATTCAGTTCCTCCTCTCCCTCCCTTTCAGCTCCTTCTCTGCCCCACCTACTTACCGGAACCTTCTTTGCACACAGTGCTATTCGACCACAAATTCCTGTTCTCTGACTCCTAGGGAATTCGTGTTACTCCTGCCACCTCTCGGTTGGCTCGGTATTTGCCCATACGGCCACATCATTTTGTCACCGGGATCCATCCTCAGACATGCCGATTTAAACTTCATTTCATTAAGATCGTTTGAGTGTGAACTATTTTGCCCATATTTATTGGGTTTCTTTAGGGAGCAAGGAGGAAGTGTATCGGAGTTGTCAGGGACCCAGGCTTGAGTCAGGAGACCTGAGTTTGAATCTTAACCTCTCTGAGTCACTTCATCTCAGTTTCTTCAGCAATGAGATGACAATAGTATTTACTTCTGAGACTTTTTTTTATGAGTATCAAATGAGACTATGCGTGAAAAGCACTTAGGCGCTTGGCACATAGTGAGCTTTCAATACAAGAGTAACTAATATCATAATTTGTTTTCTTTAGCCGGTTTTCTGGCACAATTCCTCTTCCGTGTCTGATCTCCTCCCGCCCCGCGTGCCTTAATTTATTGATTCCTTTCCTTTGTAGCCTTGCTTTAGTATTTTAATTTGACTCCATCAATTAAGAAGGTATTATGAGTGGATATTGATTTTCTGGTTCCTAGGAGTATGTCTAGAGGGCTATTTTGGTAGATGGCACTGCAAAGTTGAGAGACAACTGTGTGGCTTGACTATAGATTTTGCAAACTTGGAGGTTCCAGGTTTTTTTTTAAGGCCAGTTCTAGTGCAGCATGCTCGTTCTTGAATTCTGGAGCTTGTGTATTCCTCGGAGGAGTATTGACAGTAATGTTTTGAGCCAACAGCTCGCTACACACACTGTAATGTAAGCAATGGCATTCTTTTTATATTTTATATCTGCCTTTTCCTTGTTTGTGGTTAGTCATGGCTCTTTATTCTTTGTTTCAGCAGGCTTCCTAGCAAATTAACATGCCCTTTAATCATAGCAAATATTGGAATTTCTTTCTTGTAAGCTCTATTTTTTTTTTTTTGAACTCATCCAGAGTCACACCCAGCTGTAAACATGTCACTGCGAGCCCCACCCCCCCAAGCTCTATTTTTACACTCTTACTTTCTTCCCTAAATGTGTTCCCCGTTTTATTTTTAGATTGCATCTTTTGCCCTATGGTGAGTGTTGGGCATTGAATCCTGTTCCCCTATAAGGCAAGTTCAGGTCCAAACCCCCAGTTCTATGGGTGTGGAGCCATTGTAGATAGGATCTCTTGAAGATGTTAACTTCACTTAGGGTGTGGCCTACTTGAATCACTTGGGTTTTAATCCGGATTACTGGAGTCCTTTATGCACAGAATGAAATTTAGACAGAAAAAGGCCACTGGGAGCAGCCAGAAGCTGAAAGTCAAGGGAAACTGGAAGAGAAAGGAGAAGATGCTGCCATGTGCATTGCCATGTGACAGAAAAGCCAAGAACCAAAGATGCCCAGCAGCCAGCCTCAGAATGCCACAGTCTTGCAGATACTTGTCAATAAACTCTCATTGTTTAAGCCAACCCATTGTGTGGTATTTGTTTGAGCAGCAGCTGGGAAACTAAAACAGTCTCTCTCTCTTTTTTTGGCTAACACTTCAAACTTGCCTGATTCAGTAGGGTTCAGCGCCTTGATTTTCCTTTTTCTTTTTTCAGTTTTTTATTTTTACTATTACAAAAGCAGTAAAATGCATTGTAGAAGGTTAGAGAATTCAGATAAGTAAAAATAAGAAAAGAAAACCCAATTTCCAACAACTAGAGAATTATCACTGTAAATATTTTAGCATATATTTTAGATTTCTTCTACACATATGCATTTTTTTTACCAAAATAAAATTGCACTATACATGCTGTTTTGTAACCTGCATTTTTCAGTTAACAATCCCCTTCTTTGCACATCAATAATTTTTTATCTTACCTATTACCTAGTTCATAAGCAGATTTCTTCAACTATCCCCAAAATACCCAAACCGGAATCCAATCTAGGACCACAAGTTCTATTTGATTGTCATATATTTTTTTATTTTTCTATCTTTTTAATTTTCTTAATTTTTATTTTTTTGATTGTCATATTTTTATGGCTCTTTTAATCAAGTACAGTCCCCCTTTTTCTTTTCATGACACTGACTTGTAAAAGGGGCCAGTCCAGTTGTCTTGTGGACTGCCTCTCCTTCTGAATTTGTCTCTGCTCCTGTGTGATGGCATTTAGGTTGGTTTAATGGTTAAATTTTAGCCCTTTATGAAGTGTTTTGGACTTAAAGCATCAAAGTCCACAAAGATGTTCATCCCCCTTGATTGTGATGATCTCCCTTAGAATAATATGCAAGGACACAGGTAGATAAAAGATTTTCTTTGAGAATATCTCATCAACATGTGTTCTTTAATCACACAGGTCTTCTCCCTGGAGACCACCAATATTATCAGTTTTTTTGTGTGTGTATCTTTCTAGGAATTTTATGACTATACAAGCAAATATGTATTTATAGTCTTTTTTTCTCCTTTTTTTTTTTTTTTTACACAAATGGTAGCATACTCTTCATCTTCATTTGCCTTTTTTTTTTTTTTTCACTTAACAATATAGCTTGGAGATTGTTTTATATCATTGCATAAAGAGCATCCTCATTCTTTTTTAAGGTTGTATACCATTACTTTTCTTTCTTATTTTTTTTCTTCTTTTTTTTTTTTCAGGAGGTACTGAGGATGGAACCCAGGACCTCGTACATGCACAGCAGGCACTCAACCACTGAGCTACACCTGTTCCTTGCATAGCATTCCATTATATGGATGCACTGTACTTTATTTACCCAGTTCCTTATTGATGTATATTTAACTTGTTTCCATTCTGTTGATATTATCGAACAATTCTGCTTGTGGGAATATATCTATAGGATAAATTCCTAGGAATAGAATTGCTGGGTCAAAGAATATATGCAATTAGCTATTTTGATAACTATTGCCAAATTGCTCTTTATGGAGGCTGTTCTAATTTACACTCCCATCAAGCATGTGAGAATGCCTATTTCTCCACAGCTTGGCCAATGATGTATTATCATAAATTAGATTTTGCTAATTTGATAGGTGAAAAATTGTGTGCTGTGGTTTTGAGTTGCTTTTATTAGGAATGAGGCTGACAATCTTTTCATTCATATTTTCTTTTCCATGAATTCTCTGCATATCCTTTGTCCATTTATCTGTCAGGGTGAACATTTTTGTTAGTATTGATTTGTGGGAAATCTTTAAAAGGGAAATTTCTTCCCTTGCCTGTGACTTGTGTGGCAAACACTTTTCCAAATTTGTAAGTTGTATTTTTGTTTTGATTATGGTGGATTTTTGCCATTTAGAAATTTTTGATTTTTATTCTAATTTATCGTATTTTTGTATGGCTTCTGAATTTTCTGTCCTGGCTTGGAAGGCCTTCCCCATGCCAGCCAAGATTACAAAGTAATTATCCCATGGTTTCTTCTAGTACTTTTATGGCTTAAATTTTTACATGTAAATAAGATCGATTTGGCATATTTCCTGGTGTGATGTATAAAGTAAGGATCTAACAACTTTTTTTCCAGATCACTGACCAGTTGTCGTAACACCATTTATTGAATAACTCCTCTTTTCCCCCACTTGATTTGAGACACCATCAAGGTTTAAATATAAATATAGTAAATTCTGAAAATGTCTTTCAAAAGTTATTTTAAATCTTATGCTGTTTTCCAATAGTGCTTTGTCAGTTTTGGTACTCTAGGATGTGAATTACTATCCTTTGTAATTAATTGCTCTTCTTCTTTTTTTTTTTTTAAAGATTTTATTTATTTATTCATTTATCCCCCCCTTGCTGCTTGTGCTGGCTGGGTCAGCTAACCACACCGTGCGGGCGGGCTTGCCTTCACCAGGAGGCCCCGGGAACTGAACCCGGGGCCTCCCATATGGTAAACGGGAGCCCTACTGATTGAGCCACAGCCGCTTCCGTAATTGCTCTTCTTTTAGAAACTTTTGCCTATTCGCCTTTGTAAGACAAAACTGATACATTTTTGTAATTACTAAATTTCTGATTAGATTTTACTAAGTGAAGATATGATTCTCTTATTTCACAGAGTTATGGTAAGACCATTTATATTTATTCCCAAACTTGATAATTTTCTACATGCTCTTCTTTTTTTTGTTTTGTTTTTGTTTTTAATTTTACCGGGAGGTCCCAGGGATCGAACCCAGGTCCCTCCATATGGCAGACGGACGCCCAACCATTTGAGCCACATCCGCCCCCGTCTACATGCTCTTCTTTAAAATAATCTAACTGTATGGGAAGCGGCTGTGGCTCAGTCAGTGGGGCTCCCGTTTACCATATGGGAGGCCCCGGGTTCGGTTCCTGGGGCCTCCTGGTGAAGGCAAGCCCGCCCGCACGGCGTGGTTGGCTGGCCCAGCGAGCACAAGCAGCAAGGGGGGGATAAATGAATAAATAAATAAAATCTTTAAAAAAAAAAAATAATAATCTAACTGTATGGTAAAACTGGTAGCATATATTTAATTTCTTTTTAAGCACCCTATGGAATTTTGAAAAAGGACAAAGTGACTATCCAAAAATCAAATCTGGTTAACTATTTGGAACACAGCTGAGAACTGGGGAAGTGAACAAAAATGGCCAATGAAGAGCCAGAAGAGATATTCCTGTACTAAATCTCGTGCTCTTAGATGCTCTTTTAGACATAGTTTTAAGGAATCTGGTTATTTATTCCATAAATTGAAGCCCTGCTCTCTAGCAGATTAGGAATTAAAAAAAAAAAAAAAAAAAAAAAAAAAAAAAAAAGAAAAAAAGGAGAAGGAGGCATAATGACAGCTGACAGCCAGAACGAAAGAGACATAAAAGCTTTACAAACATTTAAGTTCTTTGGTAGGAGTGTGGGGGTGTGGATAGTCACCTGTTGCCATTTAATTTGGGGGCAAATAGCTCTCCTTGCCTCATTTGATGCTGAGGATGTCACAGTGTCAAAGCAGGTGCAATGATTGATGCTCAAAATGATCCTGACTCATCAGGGAAGGTTAAGTTGTGATCTTTATGTTCTGTTCAAGATACAAAAGAATGAGGTGTATTTTAGGCTGTTCCTTATAAAAATGGTGAAAATTATACAAGAAAAAGTATGTGTGCAGGTAGGTTTAATTATCTCAAGTTCTTCACCTGAGTTCCATGGATGGAGGTGCTATGAAGCCTCTTAAAACTGAACAGAGAATTTGGTGAATATGTGTTTTTCTGGGGGAGGGGCCATAGCTTTCATCATATTCTCAAAGGGTCCTATAATTAAAAAAAGAGTTAAGAATGGCTGAAGTCTCTGAAAAATTTATGTATCCAGAGAACCCAGTGATGCTAGATAAATGAAATGTTATGAATTTATAGCTATACTTTGTTAAAAATTTATAGCTGTGCTGTGTTATAAATTTATAACTGTACTAAGTTATAAATTTATAACTCTACAGTTATAAATTGATGGTAGCAATAGGCCCAATTGCCTTTCAGTTATTTCATTATTTATTTTGAAAGTAATACCTTATTTTACTTTGTGTTATTAATGAATGCTTTTTCCTTCTTTTAGCCATCAATAGCACTATTTGTGACTAGATAGGACTCAGTGGAATATATTCTATCTTATGAATGTGATATGTAAGTGTAGTAAATGTGTTAAATGGGCTTTAATTTTTTAAAGATAGCGATTGAAAGCCCTCAGTGTATTAGATCATGTGGTGATAGTTTTGTAATAAAAGTAACAGGAGAAAAAAGGTAATATAGAAAGGTCTTGATGTGAGACAAATGCTTAAACATTAAGAAGTTACAGTACTCTTTTTCTTTCTAAGGAAAACAAATGCCTGCTACATTTTGGACTTTAAACAAAATATCTTTGGAGAGTTTCAACTTATTTTTAAAACATAGATGGGAAGCGGCTGTGGCTCAATCAGTAGGGCTCCCGTTTACCATATGGGAAGCCCCGGGTTCGGTTCCCGGGGCCTCCTGGTGAAGGCAAGCCCGCCCGCACGGCGTGGTTGGCTGACCCGGCGAGCACAAGCAGCAAGGGGGGGATAAATGAATAAATAAATAAAATCTTTAAAAAATAAAATAAAATAAAACATAGAATAGGTAGGTTTATACCAAGGTTTTTAATGGTTAAAGGTGCTTAGTGAGTAATTACATGATCAAAATTAAATGTGATCAATCATTTGAGAATAAAACAATGCTCTTTAGAAAGAAAATGATTGTAGTTCCTTTTGGTATTATTTCATTTCTTCTAATTAAGCAGAAATCAGGTCATATCTGATTTTTATTAAAATACCAGGTGAAAATGTAGGGTGTTAGTATGAGTATTTAAAATATTACAGAGGACTACCATTTATTTTATCTTCTCTTTAAGCCATTTTGTCTTATTTTATTATTTTATTTTATTTTTTTTTTAGGTACCGGGGGCCTGGGATTGAACCCAGGACCTTGCATGTGGGAAGCCGGTGCTCAGTGTGGTTTTCTGATTTGTTTTGCCTGTTTTTTTTTTTTGTTGTTGTTGTTTGTTTGTTTTTTCAGGAGGCATCCGGAACCGAACCCGGGACCTCCCATGTGGGAGATGGGTGCCCAATTGCTTGAGCCACATCCGCTCCCTTCCTTAAGCCATTTTAAATTCAAATCTACTTAAAGGTAGTTATTTTTTTTTCACCTAGTAACCCTTTGATTTGTGTATGTATATGTATTAGTCAGCCAAAGGGGTGCTAATGTGAAATACCAAAAATGGGTTGGTCTTTATAAAGGGTACTTATTTGGGGTAGAAGTCCACAGATACCAGGCCATAAAGCGTTAAGTTTCTTCTCTCACCACAGTCCATTGCCACGTGTTGGAGCAAGACAGCTGCCGACATTTGCCAGAGTTCGGGCTTCTTGGTTCCTCTCTTCCTGGGGCTGCATTTCTCTCTGGGCTTAGCTCCTGCTTCCTCCACAAGGTCAGATGTAGACAATCAGGTGAATGGCTCGCTTCTCTTCTCCTGGGGCCTTCTCTCCAACATCAAAACTGCTTCTCAAAAACTGCTTCCTCTGACTTTGCCTTGCCTATTATATTTGATTCCCCCACTCACCAAGGGGTGGGACTCAATGCCCTACTGATGTGGCCCAGTCAATGCCCTAATCATAACTTAATCATGCCCAGATTAACAGATCAGTTTACAAGCATGATCCGATTATATTTTTGGAATTCATAATTACATCAAATTGGCCAACAGTTACAGTATGGAAATATGTTTGGGGGAGTACTTTCTTTTTTAAGATCCTCTTAGATCAGAACTGATAATTATAGTTTCTAAGCATCTTAGGTTAGAATTAGTACAAGCTTTAAACTTTTTTTTTAAATTTGGTCCAATATTTTGATTGAATGTATTTTTTAATTTTTATTATTATTAATTATTTATTTATATTTTAAAAGATGCTTAGATTACATAACAGTTACACAAAAATTACAGGGATTTCCCTGTTCCCCACCTCCCACACCTCCCATAACATCCCACATAAACATCTTTCATTAGTGTGGCATATCACCTGCAATGGATAAACACATCCGGGGGCTCTGCCACTAAGCATGGACCATAGTTCACATTGTAGACCACACTCTCTCCCACACAGTTCTGCATGCTATATGCTGATGTAAAATGGCCTGTATCTGTCATTGTAATGTCACTCAGGATAATTCCCAAGTCCCAGAAAATCCCCTGTATTACAACTGCTTTTCCCTTCCGTGCCCCGAAAGCGTCCAGTGGCCACTGGCTCCACCTCACTGTTGTAATTTCTTCCATTGCTTGAATCACAATATATCTACAAGAGAATACCAGTGAGTCCACTCTAGTCCATAGCTCTTCCCCCAGATTGAATGTATTTTGATTGAGTTATTTAATATTGAAAACATGCATTGATTCAAAAAGTTCAGTTCAAAAATGTGTACTCTTTTCCAAGGAAGTATAAAGCAAAATCAAAGTGGGTATCCTATGGTTTTGAATTAAAGTATAAAGAAATATTACCTATAAAATAACTTATCAGGTTCACTGAGATACACATTTGTTTTAAGGAGTAACCAATTTTTAAAAGATAAACTTGTTATTTACATGTATAGGTTCATTTGTTATAGTATTGTCACAATTTGAAACAGTTGCTACATCATTTAATAAATCACCTTTGTCTGTGGTATTTTAGTTATCAGAATTTGCTGAAAGAGTGCAGTTCATCAACAAAATATTTTATTTTTTAATCGTAATTGTTCTTAAAGTCTTATTCATCCTACAGATTTAAGGAAATACAATTTATAATGTTATTTGGGGGCAAAGAGGCACCTCACTCTTTTATTCTTTAAAATATTTTGAAATAGAAATTGAATTATATTCTCTTTAAAATGATTAATACCATGTATTTTTAACTACATTGGGAAGCATAGTTTTTTTTCCTCTTAAATGTCAGTTATTATTATTCTAAGTAATCATAAGCCTAAACTTATGCTAATTTCCAAATATTAAAAAAAAATAGAATAATTTTTGTCAAGAAAGTTTATATGTTTTGATGGAGGGGATGGTTTAGCAATGCGAAGGTGCTATCAGGCTTTAAACTTCTGTTTGCTTATTTTTATGTAATTTGAAGTTTAACCCGAAAGTATTGTTATTTATTTATTTTTTGAAGATTTTATTTATTTATTAATTTATCCCCCCCTTGCTGCTTGTGCTCACTGGGTCAGCTAACCACGCCGTGCGGGCGGGCCTGCCCTCACCAGGAGGCCCCGGGAACCGAACCCGGGGCCTCCCATATGGTAAACGGGAGCCCTACTGATTGAGCCACAGCCGCTTCCCAACCCAGTTTTAAAGGTACTTATCAAAAGGGATTTATATACCTGGATGATTTTACTTTTATTTTATTTTATTTTATTTTTAAGATTTTATTTATTTATTCATTTTTCCCCCCCCTGCCGCCTGTGCTCGCTGGGTCAGCCAACCACGCCGTGCGGGCGGGCCTGCCCCCACCAGGAGGCCCCGGGAACCGAACCCAGGGCCTCCCACATGGCAAACGGGAGCCCTACTGATTGAGCCACAGCCGCTTCCCTGATTTTACTTTTAATCATATTTTGTTTCATCCCACCAATACATCAACCACAATAAGGCATACTGAAGCATAGGGGGTCCTCATGCTATATAATTTGATACAGAAGCTTGGGATCATATTACCCATTCGTTAATATCAAAATTTTTAAATTTCTATAAAACTATTAAGAGGTTATACAGTTTAAAGTATATAATATACTTCAAAATATATTCCCAAAATTTTACGTTTAGAATATTTTTCAAAAGGGTTTATCTTGAAATATAAGTGCAATCAGATAGATATAAAATGAATGAGTTCTGTATTTTTAATGGCACTGAGACTTTTCTCTTTGGTATAATGCACTGCAGTGTCAATAATTTGGCAACAGGGAAAAACAATCTAAATTCATTTCTAACCAGTATTTAAAAATTCCCAACAGTGAATATGTAAGTAGTAGTATCTACTCTAGCATATATATTTTGACCTTATACTTGAAAGTATTCTTCCACAAATGGCAGTTACTGTGGCCATTTGCCAGATATAGAACTAATAAATGATATAGCAAATAAGAACAGCAAAGAAAATCAAAGCATACTCTAATTTTTTAATAACTTTTGCTTGTGGTGACCTTCTGTGATGTATAGTCCTGGAACCTCTGTTTTACATATAATTGAAGTTCTTACGATCCTTGTCTTTCTTTAAGGTGCTACCTGATGCAGCAAAGGACTGGTTCTGGAATATTTCACAGGTTGCTTTCTTTTTAGAAAAAGCAATTATTTCTTCTTCCAAAAGTTTTCTCTTTTCTTCAAGCTTCAGTCTCTCTTCATGGTGAACTCTTTTAAGGTGCTCAAATTTGGCCTGCAGCTCTCTTTCAGCTTCTTTCAATACGGCTTCCTTCTCCTTTACTCGCTGCACAAACATTTGCTTCATCTCTTCCTCCTTCCTCTGACGTTCACCATAGATTTAATGTCTTTTGGCTTCATAGGTCTCTTGAAGACTGACAGGCTTGTTCTCTGGGCCCGTGTCTTTAAAGCCCATTTCCTCCAGTTTGCAGCGCCTATAAAGTTCATAGTGTGGAGTGTGGGTTTGTTCTCTCAGGTCTTCCATGTTTGTGCAAATGAGCATTTCCCGGAGCTTGACAAAGTCACAGTGACTTTCATTTTCCACTTGTACAGCACCCCAAGGGTACTGACGAGCTTTGACCATTTTATTTCCAACTTTTACCTCTTCCATACTTCCTACAACAGCAAATGGCAAATGTCCATTCATTGAAGCATTGATTTTAGCAATAGGTTTCATCATCTGTTGGGAACTGGTATATCTGGACTCCATTGCTAACCAATTCACTCATGAGCTTGATCTTAAACTTCTGTAATTCAGTTTTAGAAATTGCATCTACTTTGGCAATTACTGGTATAATGTTCACCTTACTGTCAAGGCTCTTCATAGTTAGGAGATCAAGTGTCTTCAGAGAGTGGCCTGTGGGTGAAATGAAGTAAAGGCACACGTGGATGCGTGAATCATGGTAGTTAAAGAGAGAACGTTTTATCTTCAATTCTTCTTGGAGATAGGCCTCAAACTGAGCATCTATGTAGTCAACAATAGGTTGATAACTCTCTTCTTTGTTTATTTGGTCACCAAATCCCACTGTATTCACAATAGTCAATTTCAATCGAACGTTACTTTCCTGGAGTTCATATGTCTGAGCTTTAAGTCTAACGTGGGCAAAAATGTGAAGATTCACAGTCTTCAAAATTAGTATTAAACAATGTGTCAATCAGCATTGATTTTCCAATTCCAGTCTCCCCCACACAGAGAATATTGAAACAGAAGCCCTGCTGAATGGATCTATTGACCAGCTGATCAGGCAAACTTTCAAAACCAACGTGGCCAGACATAGTTAATGAATGAATATTTTCTCGTTTTAGTTTCTGTTCATCATCAAATACTTGTGAGGATGAACAAGTTGCTTTTGTTGCCATGTGTGATGCAAAGAGCAGGTGCCGCGACACCTCGGAGGCCATGGTCCCCGGCAGGAGCGGCACGAAGAGCGGGACGAGGGGCCAGCCAACGCCGTGCTCTGCCCCCTGCGCCCCCGGAGAGGCGTGGCCCGGGCCGGAGGGGCGGGGCCGGGGGGCGGGCCCCTCTGTATCAATTTTGAATTAATTTTGCATAAGGCGTGAGGTTTAGGTTGAGGTTTTATCTCTTTCTCGCTCTTTTTTTTGCCTACTGATGTCCAATTGCTTCAGCATCATTTGTTGAAAAAGCTATCCTTCCTCTATTGAATTGCTTTTGCACCTTTGTGAAAAATCACTTAGGCAAAGTTGTGTGGGTTGGTTTCTGGGTTCTCTATTGATCTGTTCTATTGATCTGTGTGTCAGGTATTAGTCTTTTGATGATTAATTAAAGTTGCACACAAAACCTTTGTCCTAATGGAAAAAGTATACCTTATCAAGAAACCCTGTCCCTTCAACTGCAGAAACTTGAGGGTGTTGCTCAATCAGTTGCCAATAAGGAATTTTCTTTGGTATTATTTGTATGATCGCACGACATGAGGTACTAAGTAGGATGAATTGTACTCTTTCATCATTGCTTATTTTTGCTCAGTATTTCCTGATTATACTAGTACCTTCTTTTGAAAACCAGCCCTCATAAACAGGACTTTTTGTGTTAAAAGTATCAGTGTGATCCAGAGCTTGGAAGTGTGAAACAGCATGCTGTGATTGTGGGACTGTGAGTAGTTGAGCAAGTCTGTGTTACAAGATTTGGGGCTTGCTTGGGGAGTGCAGCCAAAGGCAAAGCTAGAAAGGGAGTAGGCAGAAGCCAGATCACAGCGGGAGGTCCTATAAGGAAAATAGCATTGAATACCTCTTATGTGCCAGGAACATTATTATCTAACCGTACATGCTATGCATTGCTGTATATGACTGATTTAATCCTCAGAACCACCCTGCTACTAGGATCTACTACTGCCATTTTACAGATACGGAAACTGACTCTCAGAAAGAGACTAGCTTCATGCAGCTAGAAAGTGGCAGAGGGAGGACTCCAACTTGGATCTTTCTAGCTTTGAAGTCCTGATCATGTTGTGTTTGAAATATGTCTTGTGGTTCTCAAACTGTTTTCTGCTGGGCCCTAGTGTAACAGAAGGGTCTCAGGGTCTGCCCTGTAGGCCGAAGAAGAGCTGAGAGGGCATGTTAGAGTTCAAGCAGGGTGGCTCTGCTTTTTAATTTTTTTTTTTTTAAGAAATCAATTTTATGGCTCTGCTTTTTTTTTTTTTTTTACCCGGAGGTCCCGGGGATTTAACCCACGTCTCTCCATATGGGAGACGGACGCCCAACCATTTGAGCCACATCTGCCCCCATATGGCTCTGCTTTTAATCTGTTTTATATGTGGAGATGGAACAGGAGCAATGTCCATAATCATGTTGGATGAAATCCGCCAGACACAAAAGGACACATATTATAGGATTCCACTATATGAAATACCTAGAATAAACAAGTTCATAGAGATAGAAAGTAGATTAGAGGTTACTGAGGGCTGTGGAGAGGGGGAATGGGGTATATATATATTTTTTTAATTTTTAAAATTAAAAAAAAGATTATTGAAAATATAAACAATAATTTAAAAATAAAAAGAAAACAGTTGAATAAAAACATACATTTCTCAATTGAATGTACTGGATACATATAAATTTTTTTAAAATCAAACAATATGTTACACAATATATTTGGTTCATAGTAACACAATCATACAGTATTTATCCTTTTGTGTCTGGCTTGCTTTGCTCAACATAATGTCCTCCAGGTTCATCCATGTTGTCATATGCTTTACAACTTCATTTCTTCTTAGTGCTGTATAATATTCCATCGTGTGAATAGACCACAGTTTGTTTATCCATTCTTCGGTTGATGGACACCTGGGTTGTTTGCAACTTTTGGCAATCGTGAATAATGCCTCTGTGAACATCAGTGTGCAGATGTCTGTTCATGTCACTGCTCTCAGTTCTTCTGGGTATATACCCAGTAGTGGTATTGCAGGGTCACATGGCAAGTCTATATTCAACTTCTTTAGGAACTGCCAAAAAGTCCTCCATAGTGGTTGTACCATTCTACATTCCCACCAACAGTGAAGAAGTGTTCCTATCTCTCCACATCCTCTCCAATACTTGTAGTTCTTTGTCTTTTTAATAGTGGCCATTCTGATAAGTGTGAAATGATATCTCATTGTAGTTTTTTTTTTTTTTTAAAGATTTTATTTATTTATTCATTTATCCCCCCCTTGCTGCCTGTGCTCGCTGGGTCAGCTAACCACACCGTGCGGGCAGGCCTGCCTTCACCAGGAGGCCCCGGGAACCGAACCCGGGGCCTCCCATATGGTAAACGGGAGCCCCACCGATCGAGCCACAGCCACTTCCCTCATTGTAGTTTTGATTTGCATTTCCTTAGTCATTAGTGATGTTGAACATTTTTTCATGTGGTTTTTTTTTTTTTTTTTTTGCCATTTGTATTTCTTCTTTAGACAAATGTCTATTCCAGTCTTTTCCCCATTTTTTAATTGGGTCATTTGTCTTTTTTTGGTTAAGTTGTAACATCTCTTTATATATCCTGGATATTAAACACTTATCAGATATGTGATTTCCAAATATTTTCTCCCATTGTGTCAGCTGCCTTTTCATCCTTTTGACAAAGACCTGTGTGGTGCAAAAGTATTTAATTTTGAGGCATCCCATTTATCTATTTTTTCTTTTGTTGTGTGTGTTTTGGGCATAAGGTCCAAGAAATCACAACCTACTACAAGGTTTTTAAGATGTTTCCCTACATTTTCTTCTGGTAGTTTTATGGTCCTGGCTTTTAAATTTAGGTCTTTGATCCATTTTGAGTTGATTCTTTTATAGGGAGTGAGATATTCTTTCAGTTATAGATATCCAGTTCTCCCAGCACCATTTGTTGAAGAGACTGTTTTGTCCCATTAACATTGACTTGGTTGGGACGTGGATGTAGCTCAAGTGATTGAGCTCCTGCCTACCACATGGGAGGTCCCAGGTTTGGTTCCCGGGACCTCCTGGAGAAGGCGATCTGGTGCAATGGGGAAGGTGCAATGAGCTGACGCAAGATGACTCAACAAAGAGACATAAAGAGGAAAGACATAAGAGGAAATGGCACAACAAATCAGGGAGCTGAGGTGGCTCAAGCCATTGAGTACCTCTCTCCCACATGGGTGGTCCCAGGTTCGGTTCCTGGTGCCTCCTGAAGAGAAGACAGAGCAGACAGCGAACACAAACAACGAGACAACAAGGTGGGGAAAATAAATAAATAAAATAAATCTTAAAAAAAAAAAACATTGACTTGGTAGGTTTGTCAAAAAATAGTTGGCTGTAGAGGTGAGGGTTGTTTTTTTTTTCTGGACTCTTAATTCTATTCCACTGATCGAAGTGTCTATCTTTATGCCAGTATCATGCTATTGTTTTTTTTTTTTTTCGTTGTAAGAAGCTTTTAATTATTTTCATGTGGTCAACTTTTTAAAAATTAATTAGCTTCACTTGAAAAATAATATTTCCAATTCACAGAGCTAGGATTAGAAGACAATTTCAAGACCACTCCTACAAAACATACACATTTTAAAAATAGTTAGAACTGTTTAAAAGAGCATTTCTTCAAACCTAAGAGGGGATGGCAGCTATGGACCAAAGGAAACCCATTACCATTCTAGCAGTGGAAGAACCTGTAACACTGACATAAAGGCAGCAGCCACCAGAGGCCCCAAGGGGAGGGAGAAGGAAAAACAGGTGCAACATAGGACACCCCTGGGACATCCGAACTACCCCGAATGACACCACAACGAGGGACACAGGCCACCATACGCCCCACCCAAACCCACAAAATTGTGCAGTACAAAGTACAAACCACAATGCAAACTACAGACCACTGTCAGTAGCAATGCCTCAATGTGTGCCCATCAACTGCAACAAATGCACCACACCAATGAAAGACACTGCCAACGGGGAAAAGTATGGGAGAGGGAGGGAATGAGGCACATGGGAATCCCCCATACTTTCTTTTTTTTTCTCTCTTATTAATTAATTTATTTTAAAGAAACTATATTACATAAATGTTACATAAAAAAATATAGGGGACCTCCACATGCCCCACTTCCTCCCCCCAACCCTCCCACATCAACAACATCCTCCAGCAGTGTGGCACACCTGCCACAACTGATGAACACACACCAAAGCACCATCACCAATTGTGGACCACAGTTCACACCATAGTTCATACGCCACCCCGTGCAATCCTGTAAGTCATGACAAAATATATAATGGCCCACATCTGCTACTCCAGTGCCATGCAGGACAACTCCAATGTCCTGAACCATGCTGTTTTGAATGCTGTAACTTTGTAATATGTTTCAAGGTCAGGCAGTGAAAATCCTCCCATCTCACTCTTCTCTTTTAGAATGCTTTTGGTGTTTCAGGTGCACTTTCCCTTACAAATAAATTTGGTAATTGTATTTTCTATTTCTATAAAGTAGGCTGTTGGAATTTTGGTTGGTATTGCATTGAATCTATAAATCAGTTTGGGTAGGATTGACATCTTCATGATATTTAGTCTTCCAATCCATGAACACGGAATGTCTTTCCATTTGTTTAGGTCTTCATTGGTTTCCTTTAGCATTATTTTGTAATTTTCTGCATATAGGTCCTGTACTTCTTTGATTAAGTTGATTCCTAGGTATTTGAGTCTTTTTGTTGCTATTGTAAATGGATCCCCGCCCCCCCTGATTTCCTCCTCAGATTGTTCAGTACAAGTGTACAAAAACATTACTGATTTTTGTGTGTTGATCTTGTATCCTGGCACTTTGCTGAACTCATTTATTAGCTCAAGTAGCTTTGTTTTAGACATTTCAGAAATTTCTAAATATAGGATCATGTCATCTACAAATAGAGTTTTACTTCCTCTTTTCCTATTTGGATGCCTTTAATTTTTTTTCTTGTCTAATTGCTCTAGCTAGAACTTATAGTACAATGTTGAATAACAATGGTGACAGTGGGCATCCTTGTCTTGTTCCTGATCTTAGAGAGAAAGCTTTCAGCCTTTCCCCATTGAGTGCTGTGGCAGTTTGATATTATTTATGAGTTCCAAAAAGAGATATATATTATGTTTGTAAACTGGTCTGTTCCTCTGGGCATGATAACCCTTTGATTATATTAGATTCAGCTTGAGATGTCTTTGATTAAATTATGTTAAGATTAGGGCTTGATTTGACCATGTCATTAGGGTGTGCAGGGTTGAGTCCCCACCCCCTTGGTGGGCTGATAAAACAGACTCTCACGTGGAAGTAGATACACAGAGAAGATACACAGAGGATCGTGTGGCCCCTGGGAAGAGAGATGAGCCTGATAGTTTACAGCTGAGTTGTGAAGAGACCAGAGCAGCTGAGCCTGGAAAGGAATGAGCCCTGGGAAGACAGACAAGCCTTATGCCACCCTACAGCTGTGAATAGAAGAAGCTGGGACCATGGAGCCTTAAGAAGAAAGAGGAAGGCTAAACCCTGGCAGACATCGCCTGCCATCTTGTGTCAACACGTGGCAACAGACTTTGGGTGAGAAAGTACCTCTTTTGGTACCTTGAGCTGGACGCTTTAGGGCTTTGTGTCTGTAAGCTTCTACCCCAAATAAATACCCTTTATATGAGCCAACAGATTTCTGGTACTTTGCATCAGCACCTCTTTTGCTGACTAATACAAGTATGATGTTGGCTGTGAGTTTTTCATATATGTCATTTATCATATTGCAGAATTTTCCTTCTATTCCTGACTTTCAAAGTGTTTTTATCAAGAAAAGATGCTAGATTTTGTCAAATGCCCTTTCTCATTGGTTGAGATGATTATGGTTTTTTTTTCCCTTGAATTTGATAATGTAGTGTATTACATTGATTTTCTTATGTTGAGCCAGACTTGCATACCAGGAATAAATCCCACTTGGTCGTGATGTATGTCTTTTGATATGCTGTTGGATTCGATTTGCAAGTATTTTGTTGAGAATTTTTGCATCTATGTTCATTAGAGAGATTGGTCTGTGATTTTCTTTTCTTCTTTTTTTAAAAAGATTTATTTTATTTATTTATCCACCCCCCCTTTGTTTGCAGTCGCTGTTTGTTGTCTGTGTTCATTTGCTGTGTGCTTTCTGTGTCTGCTCGTCTTCTCTTTAGGAGACACCGGGAACTGAACTTGGGATCTCTCATGTGGGAGAGAGGCACTCAATTGCTTGAGCCACCTCAGCTCCCTGGTTTGTTGTGTCTCTCATTTTCTTTCCTCTTTGTGTCTGTTTGTTGCATTATCTTGTTGCGTCAACTCGCCGCACCTGCCCGTCATGCCAGCTCGCCTTCTCAGGAGGCACCGGGAACTGAACCTGGAACCTCCCATGTGGTAGGCAGAAGCCCAATTGCTTGAGCCACATCCGCTTCCCAATTTTCTTTTCTTTTAATGTCTTTATCTGGCTTTGGTATTAGGGTGATGTTGACATCATAAAATGTGTTGGGTAATTTTCCCTCCTCTTCAATTTTTTGGAAGAGCTTAAACAGAATTGGTGTTAATTCTTCTTGAAATGCTTGGTAGAATTCACCTGTGAAGCCATCTGGTCCTGAACTTTTCTTTGTTGGGAGATTTTTGATGACGGATTCAATCTCCTTAAATGTGATTGGTTTGGTAAGTTCTTATATTTCTTGTAGTGTTACTGTAGGTTGTTTGTGCATTTCTAGGAATTTGTCCATTTCATCTAGGTTGTCTAGTTTGTTGGCATACAGTTTTTCATATTATCCTCTTATGATCCTTTTTATGTCTGTAGGGTCAGTCGTAACTTCCCCCCTTTCATTTCTGATTGTATTTATTTGCATCTTCCCTCTTTTTTTCTTTGTTTAGCTAGGGGTTTATCAATTTTATTGCCCTTCTCAAAAAACCAGCTTTTGGTTTTGTTGATTTTCTCTATGGATTTTTTTTTGTTCTCAACTTAATTTATTTACCCTCTAATCTTTATTATTTCTATCCTTCTGCTTGCTTTGGGATTGGTTTGCTGTTCTTTTCCTAGTTTCTCCAGTTGTTCAGTTAGATCTTTGATTTTAGCTCTTTCTTATTTTTTAATATAGGTGTTTAGGGCTATAAATTTCCCTCTCAAGACTACCTTTGCTGTATCCCTTTTTAAAAAAAGATTTTATTTATTTATTTCTCCCCCCTCATTGTTTGTGCTTGTTGTGCTGTCTGCTCTCTGTGTCCATTCGTTGTGCGCTCTCTGCTCGTCTTTTTTCTTTTTTCTTTAGGAGGCACCAGGAACCAAACCCAGGACCTCCCATGTGGGAGACAGGTACTCAATCGCTTGAGTCACCTCTGCTCCCTACTTTGTTGTGTCTCTCATTGTGATTCCTCTTTGTGTCTCATTATTGTGTCATCTTGTTGTATCAGCTCGCTGTCTTGCTCCTCTTCTCTAGGAGGCACCAGGAACTGATCCTGGGACCTCCCATGTGGTAAGTAGGCGCCCAAATGCTTGAGCCACATCTGCTTCCCTTTATCCCTTAAGTTCTGTTAAGTTGTGTTCTCATTTTCATTTCTCTAAATATATTTACTGATTTCACTTGCAATTTCTTCTTTTACCCACTGATTATTTAGGGGTGTGTTGTTTAGCTTCCACACATTTGTGAATTTACCTCTTTCCTGTCTATTATTGATTTCCAGTTTCATTCCATTATGATCTGAGAAGGTGCTTTGTATAATCTCAAACTTTTTATATTTATTGAGAGCTGCATTGTGACCTAACACATGGTCTATCCTGGAAAAAGATCCATGAACACTTGAGAAGAATGTATAACCTGCTGAGTTTGGGTGCAATGTTCTGTATATGTCTTTTAGGTCTAAGTTTTTTTATCATATTGTTCAAGTTCTCTGTTTCCTTGTTTATCTTCTTTCTAGTTGTTCTATCTAACCCAGTGGTATGTATTTTGCACACAGGAAACATTGACATAGAGAATATGGGAGGAGAAGCAGCAAATGGCTTAATTGATAATTCTTTTAAAGTAAGGATAAAAATGGCAGAAGAAAGGACTTGATGAACAGGGGAAATTTTGATTGATAAAGTCTTTGTTAGAGACCATATATCTGAAAGTGGGTTCTTTGGGACTATTGAAAGATCAAGTCTTTGAAGATCAAGTCTGGGAAGAATAGATGGACCAATAGGATAAGAATAGCAATAACTTTTATCAACATTTGCAGATTGCCAGCATAAAATTACCAAGGTTAAGTAAAACCAGCCATTTCCTTTTGTTATTACTTTATAGAGGTACGTCTTCTTGTGAATTTTCTTACTTTATTTTTGCTGTTCTTAAAATTTTTAAGCGTATTTGTTTTGGATAGATATTCCAGGTGATAGATGTTGATGCCCTCCTCCCTTGCCCCCTTACACATACGCTAGCTCCCTTTCATTGCAAAATTAAAGCTCTAGGCACATTTTAGAAAGTTATTTATAGTGTCTATAGCGAAATTGACCATTTTGTTGGGAATAATTAGACCAGCAGTTCTCAAAGTTAGGTCTGGGGGTCTCTGAGAACCTTTTAGAGGTCTGTAATGTCAAAACTATTTTTCACAATAATACTGTTATTTGCCTTCTTTACTCTCATTCTTTCATGAGTGTACAGTGGAATTTTCCAGAGGCTACAGGAAGTATGACGCTGTCATTGCTCTGATGGCTAATGGAATGTGTGCTTCTGTATTCTTGTGTTTTAAAATTTTTCATTTTTAACACAGTAAATGTGGGTAGACACAACCCACACAAACAAAAGCTCTTTACAGTCCTCAATTTTTTTTTTTAAAGATTTTATTTATTTATTCATTTATCCCCCCCTTGCTGCTTGTGCTCGCTGGGTCAGCCAACCACGCTGTGCGGGCGGGCCTGCCCTCACCAGGAGGTCCCGGGAACTGAACCCGGGGCCTCCCATATGGTAAACGGGAGCCCTACTGATTGAGCCACAGCCGCTTCCCTACAGTCCTGAATTTTTAAGAGTAAAAGAATCCTGAGACAAAAAAGGTTTGAGAACTGCCAAATTAGTTGTTTTAAAATCTGAGTGGCAAATATGGTTGTCTTGTGTGCTACCATCCATGCCTTATAACTTATGATTAAGAGTGTCATAGGTTTAGATCAAAGTTGAATCAAATCTGAAAATAAAAAAAATGAAAATATTATAAAATTGATTGTGGTGATGAATGCACAACTCTGTGAATATACTGAGAGATATTGATTGTAACTTTGTAGGGATTGTATGGCGTGTGAATAAAACTGCTTTAAAAAATAAAATAAAAAATTAAAGAACCCAAAAATGTTTTTTTCTTGGTCTAACAGTTAAAATTCAAGTTTTGATAGTTTCTTTTAAAGATTACTAGAAAAAAGAATAATGAAACAGAGCAGTGGACTAGAATAGAGATTGCAGAAAGAGACCTAAATATTTATGGGAATTTAAGTTTATGATAAATGTGGCATTTAAAATCAGTAGAGAAAAGATAGTTAAAAAATGAGGTTGGGACAAACAGATATTTCTTGGAAAAAAATAAAGCAGGTTCCTACCTCAATCCTTATACTCAAATGAACTCCAGGTGAATTAAAGCTTTAAATATTAAGATAAAAGAAATCATGGAATGAGGAAGTCAGACATAAACTCCAGAAACAATAAAAGAAATGACAGCTGAATCTATGTAAAAACAAAAACAGGCAAACCATAAAGCCTTCAATATGGCAAAATAAATAAAGTCAAACACAACCGATATACTAAGAAAAACCATTTATAATATATGTGATGAAGGGTTGATTTCTCTGATATCTTTAATCCACAAAGCATGCATGCAGATCAATCAGCAAAAGGCCAACAGCCCAATAGAAAAATGGGCAAAGCATACAAACAGACTGTTTTACAGAAAAAGAAATGCAAATGGCCAAGAAATATGAACTGATACTCAACCTTGGTCATGATTAAAGAAATGCAAATTAAGACAACACTGATTATTGTGGTGATGAAGGTACAACTCTGTGATAGAGAGCCGTTGATTGTACATTTTGGATGGATTGTATGGTGTGTGAATAAAACTTTTCTTAAAGACAACACTGAGAAACAATATTTTTCATCTATGAGATTGGCAAACAAGTTAAATCATGATGCCTAAATTGTAGAGAAACACACACCGTGTCAATGTAAATTCATGGTTTTGCTGGAGGGCATTTGGCAATAGATAATAAAATAAAAACATATAATATACATAATATGCAAATTATACAAAATAACATACAAAAATAAGAGACATAATAAAATTAATAAGATACGTATTCTTTGACCTAGTAGGCCCACTGCTAGAAATTCACACTTTTAGATATACCTGCAAAGGAGTGCCAATATGCACATCCCATGAGTGTGTTCACATGAGAGGGCTCCTGGTGGGGCTAAGTGGACAGCTGACCATGTTTGTAGGATAGTGTGTGTGGAACAGTAACTATCATTAATCAAAGTATCTGTTTGTTTCTTTGAATCAAACAATATGTTACACAATATATTTGGTTCACAGTAACGCATTCATACAGTATTTGTCCTTTTGTGTCTGGCTTGCTTCGCTCAATATAATGTCCTCCAGGTTCACCCATGTTGCCATATGCTTTATGACTTCATTTCTTCTTATAGCTGCATAATATTCCATTGTGTGAATAGACCACAGTTTGTTTATCCATTCATCTGTTGATGGACACCTGGGTTGTTTTCACCTTTTGGCAATGGTGAATAATGTTGCTATGAACATCGGTGTGCAGATGTCTGTTCGGGTCAATGTTCTCATTTCTTCTGGGTATATACCCAGTAGTGGTATTGCAGGGTTACATGGCAAGTCTATATTTAACTTATTTAGGAACTGCCAAACAGTCCTCCATAGTGGTTGTACCATCCTGCATTCCCACCAACAGTGAAGAAGTGTTCCTATCTCTCCACATCCTTTCCAACACTTGAAGTTCTCTGTCTTTTTAATAGTGGCCATTCTGGTAGGTGTGAAATGATAACTCATTGTAGTTTTGATCTGCTCTTTTCTTTATCTTGACCATATACCACTTTAGGTTATAGACTGTAGAAGTGCAATTTCATTTTGTATATTTACGTTTTTTTTTTTTTTTTTCCGGCACCGGGGCTGGGGATTGAACCCAGAACCGCTTATGTGGGAAGCCAGTGCTCAACCACTGAGCCACATCAGCTTCCCTGAGTTTTTTTTTTTTTTTTAAAGATTTATTTATTTTATTTATTTATTTGCCTCCCCCCCATTGTTTTGCGCTTGCTGTCTGCTCTCTGTGTGTTCTTCTGTGCTTGTCTTCTCTTTAGGCGGCACCGGGAACTGACCCTGGGACCTTCCAGAGTGGGAGAGAGGCGCTCAGTATCCTGTGCCACCTCAGCTCCCTGGTCTGCTGCATCTCTTATTGTCTTTCTTGTGTCTCTTTTTGTTGCATCATCTTGCTGCACCAGCTCTCCACTCAGGCCAGCACTCTGCGTGGGCCAGCTTGCCTTTACCAGGAGGCCCCAGGAATTGAACCCTGGACATCCTATATGGTAGAGAAGGGAGCCCAATCACTTGAACCACATCTGTTTTCCTCCCTGAGTTGGTTTTCTCGTTTGTTTTGCTTGTTGTTTGTTTTTGATTTTTCCGGAAGCACCAGAGACTGAACCCAGGACCTCTCATGTAGGAGGTGGGAGCTCAACTGCTTGAACCACATCTGCTCCCCTAAATTTACTTAAAAAAAAATTTTTTTTTAAAAACAATTTATTGAAGTATATCGTTCATACATGAACATACATAAACAATAAGTGTTCAGTAAACACTGTGAACTTACAAAACAAACATGCATCAACACATATCACCCCACCACAAATACTTTGCATTGTTGTGAAACATTTGTTAACAAATTATGAAAGAGCATCATCAAAATATTACTACTAACTATAGTCCATATCTTACTCTCCTATATATTTTTAAAAAGGATTTATTTATTTATTTATTTACTTTTATCCATTTTTACACCCCCTGTTTTTGTTGTTTTTGTGTCCATTCACTGGGTGACTCTGTGTCCATTTCCTGCTCTCCTCATCCTTCTCCTGTCTTCACTGGGATTCAATCCTTGGAACTTCCGATGTGGGAGAGAGGCATCCTACCTCCAGTGTCACCTTAGTTCCTGTCTTTTTGGTGCATCTTGTCTTGGCTCTCCCTTGTATCACTCTCCTGTTATGTCATCATCTTGCTGCGTGGCTCGTGGGGCCTGGGGGGCTCACCCGCTGGCGGGGCCTGGGGGACTCACCCGCTGGCAGGGCCTGATGGCATACCCGCTCATGGGTCCTGGTGGCCCACGCGCCTTCTATATTTTTCTTTTTTTAATTTTTACTGGGAGGTTCTGGGGATCGAACACAGGTCCCTCCATGTGGGAGATGGACGCCCAACCATTTGAGCCACATCCATCCCCCTGCTATATCTGTTAAGGTTGACCAAAGATACCTAGAGTTACAGTCTTTACCCATACAGGATGGTCATAAAATAAATCAGGCTTAGTTTATCACCAGCATTCTGAAAACCAGACCTAGGGAAAAAAACTAGGTCTGGGGACACATGCATGATATAATGAATGTTTAGCCTACCCTGATTATCACAAAATCAGGACAGCGATAAATTTACTTTGATTTACTATTTCTGCATTGTTGTTTTTAGCACAGTATTGTAGGTAGTTGTTTTAGCTTCCTGGCTGATAAAACAAATGCCATACAATGGGTTGGCTTAACTACAGGAAAGTATTGGCTTGCTGCCTCCCGGGGTCGGTATCTTTTGGCTGGCTGGAAATCTTTGGAGTTTCTTGGCTTTTCTGTCACATGGCAATGCACATGGCAACATCTGCTCCTTTTTCTTCCTGGTTCCATTGACTTCCAGCTTCCATTGACTTCCAGCTTCTGGTTGCTCCCAGTGGTTTTCTCTCTGTAGCCTTCTCTATAAGACCTCCAGTAATAGGATTAAGATCCATCCTGATTGAGTTGGGCCACACTTTAAATGAAGTAACCTCATCAGAAGGTCCTATTTACAATAGGTCCACACCTACAGGAATGGATTAAGATTCAGAACATGTTTTTTGTTTGGGTACATAACTCCAAGCCATTCATGTCACCATAAATTGCTACATCTTCAAGAGATGATCAGTACAATTTTTTATATTCACTTGTACTAGTAACTCCTGTCTCTTTTAAAAATATTCCTCATATCTCTTGGCTAAGGAAGTAGAAATGCTTCTTGCAAATATGTAAAGTTTCTCTAATCATAAATGCTACTGGTAACCAAATAATTAAAAAAGGGGATTTGAGATACTAAGTAGAGGATGTTTTAGACCTATAGCTAGGGGTTTTATGTATATTTTTCATTAAGCTGGGACCATTTGTTCCACCTTACCAGGTAGGTCTCTTTTTTTTTTTTTTTTTTACCGGAAGGTACCGGGGATCGAACCCTGGTCTATCCATATGGTAGACAGATGCCGAACCTTTGAGCCACGTCCGTTTCCCGGTCTCTTTGTTTTTGAGTCCTCCAACTTACCTTCCACTTGCCATGGAAATATATTATGTTTTTGTTTTTTTTTAATTTAAAAAGTATTGTGGGGGAGTGGATGTGGCTCAAGTGGTTGAGTGCCTGCTTCCCACATGGGAGGTCCTGGTGCCTCCTAAAAAAAAACCCAATCCAAAAACAAAACAACAAGCAAAACAAAAGAAAAAACCATTCGACTGGCTCAGTGGTTGAGTGCTGGCTTCCCACATATGAGGTCCCAGGTTCAATCCCTCGTCCCTGGTACCTCAAAAAAAAAGTATTACATGTTTGTAAAAACCTCAAATGGTATGCATAGCTATAACAAGTACACAATGAGAGTCTCTCCAGAATCCTCCCCAGTTTAAACAGATTCTTTTTCTGCACATAATAAGTTTATTTATTTGGAGGTACCGGGGATTGAACCCAGGACCTCGTACATGGGAAGCAGGCACTCAACTGCTGAGCTACAGCCAGTCCCCATATAAACGTTTTTAATCTAAGTGAAATTATAATATATACTATATATTTCTGTAATCTGCTTTTTTGTTTTCTATCTAGCAGTTAATACAGGACTTCTTTCCACATTTATACTATATGAAGAGAGTGCGCTCAAGGGCATGCACAGGAGAGAGAATGCTTTTATTTTTAAATAGCTCCATATTATTCCATTGTATGGATATAGCATCTTTTTTTTTTTTTGTGGCTTAAAATGACAGCAATTTATTTCCTCATAGTTCTGGAGGCCTAAAGTCCAAAATCAGTATCAGCAAGGCCTTCTTTTCTCTGAAGGCTCAAGGGAGGATCCTTTCTTGCCGCTTCCTAGCCTCTGGCAATCCTTGGCATTCCTTGGCTTGTGGAAGCAACACTCCAACCTGTCTCTGTCTTCACATGGCCTTCTCCTCTCTCTGTCTGTGTCTCTGTGTCCAAATTCCCCTCTTATAAGGACGCCAGTTGTATTGGATTTAGGACCCACTCTAATCCAGGATGACCTCATCTTAATGTGATTACATCTATAAAGACCTTATTTCCTAATAAGGTTACATTCATAGATTCATGGTGGACATGAATTTTGCGGGGGGGGGGCATGTATTCATTACAGAGAATAGCATCATTTTTAAATCCATTCCATCATGGTAAGGTGTTTTCCATTGTTTTGTTATTAATAATGCTGCAGTGAACCTTCTTTTTCCTCTCTGAGCCTTATGTCATATCTCTTGGCTAATAATTATGGAAATAATGATAGTGTATATCACATAGGGTTGTTATGAGGATAAACAGGATGAGATTTTAAAAGTGCTTAGAAAAGCGCCTAACACATAGTAGATGCTCAATAAATGATATTATTGAACAAACATCTGTGTACTTTTTTTTTTTTTTTTTGAGGTACTGGGGCCAGGGATTGAACCCAGGATCTCATATGTGGGAAGCTGGCGCTCAACCACTGAACCACATCAGCTCCTCCCTTTTGTTTGCTTGTTGCTTGTTGTTCACCCTTGTTTTTAGGAGGTGCTGGGGATTGAACCCGGGACTTCTCATGTGGGAAGCAGGCATTCAACCCCTTGAGCCACATGCACTCCCTTCTGTGTACTTTTGTCTAATTATAACCTTTGGATAGATTCACTTAAGTGAATTGCTGGGTCAAAAGATAGGGACTCTTTTTAAAAAGTTTTGTTGTAAAACAGATATTGAAAACCACACATAACAGATATAGAGTTTAAGGGGAACACCTTTGTAGTCACCATCCAAGAAATGGAATATCCAAAAATGAGTATTGAATGAATTGAATGAATAGAAATATTCAAGAAATAGAATTTGGGCAGCTGCCTGAGAAGCTGTCCATGTGTCCTTGCCCAGTTTTAATACTCTTCCTTTCACCAAAAGAACAGCTATCCTGATTTTCTGTACTAATCACTCCCTCGAGTTTCTTTATAGTTTTATTATCCAAGTGTACATCCATAGACACTATACTTTATACTTGTCCATTTTTTGGAAAATTTTAAAAAGACATTTTATTAGGAAAAATTTCAAGCACACAGCAAAGTTGAAAGAATTACATAGTGAACACTCATATACCCAGCACCTCGGTTGTACAATTAGCATTTGACTATATTTGCTTTATCATATATCTGCATCTGTCCACCCCTGTGTCATTCAGTTCAATCCATGGTGCACGTTCCTCCATCTGTATTCCTTGCAAATTGGCAGTTGGATCCAGAGGCTTGCTCAGATTCAGATTTGATATGTTTGGCAAGATAAAGTGGTGGTGTGTTCTTTTATCGGGAGGTACATGACTTTTTGTTGTGATACTTAGATACATTAATTTATTAGGGGTTGCAGCACATTGGAGAAGCAGGAGCCTGTGGAGTAAGCACACATCATCCAGGAAACAAAACCCCTTTCCCTTGCAATGTCTGTCCAGCGCCCTCTACTGACAAAGCCTCAGAAACGGCTTGCGAAGGAAAAATACTTGAAGGACCCAGATTATTTTGAGAGAGGACAAGAAGTGTGAGTTTGGAGCTGAGAGGCAATAAATTGATAACTGGCACACCTTACATGCATGTACTCTTCAGAGCCCTTCTGAAGACTAGAGGAGAAATCTCTCTATTCAGCTGTCTTCGCTCTGGTCCTCTGCCTGGAAATTCTTGCCTCCTTGGCCACCCTGGACTTTGAGCTTTGTCTTCTCAACTGAGAGAAACCACAGGGCTGTTTAGGTATCCTTCCGTGCACCACAGTCTGGAAACTCTAGGAAGTAAGCTTGAGGTAATCGTAGGGGCTCATCTTGTTTGTTGCCCTTTTCTTGGTGATCACTCTTATGCTCCTTGTTGTCCAGTGTAGAAAACAGTTTCATATATTTTGTCTGTTTTTTTTTTTTTTTTAAAGTTGTTTAAGGTGAGAGAGTACATGTGGTCTTGTGTTATTCCATCATGTCTGGAGGAGGAAGTCCACCTTTCCTGCTTTCTTTTTGTATGCATTTGCTTGGGCTAACTTGGCCTATCCTTTTGTTTTTAACTTTTTGGAATCTCTTTGTTTTAGATGCATCTTTTGTATGCAACACATTGTTTCGATCTCTTTTGAAAAAATATTTTTCCCTTATTAGGTGAGTTAAGCCCATTTACATTTATTTGGTCTCTGTTCTATTATTTTATATTCTGTTGACTATTTTTTCTAAATTTTATTTACAACCACTCCATATCTGTCAAACATACAATCTCCCTTTTCCCCAACCCCCATCCTCTGGAAACTCTAATCTATTTTCTGTCTGTAAATTTGCTACTTCTAAAATCTCTTATAGGTGACATCATATAATGTTTGTCCTTATGTGTCTTGCTTACTTCACTGAACTTAATGTTTTCAAGGTTCTTCCAAATTGCTACATGTCTCAGAACTTCATTCTTTATTATGGCCAAATAATATTCCATTGTGTGTATGTACCACATTTTGTTTATACATTCATCTGTTGATGGATATTTGAATTGTTTCTACCTTTTGGGCATTGTGAATAATGCTGCTTTCGACATTGGTAAACAAGTATCTGTCTGAGACCTTGTTTTCACTTTCATTGGGTATATATTGAGAAGTGGAATTGCTGTGTCATAGGCTAATTCTATGTTTAACTTTTTGAGGAACTGCCATATTGCTTTCCATAACGGCTGTACCATTTTACATTCCCACCAATGATGTACCAGAGTTCCAATTTATTTTATTTTTAAAATAATAGCCATCTTTGTAGGTGTAAAGTGTTATCTCATTGTGGTTTTGATTTGCAGCTTCCTAATGGCTAATGATGTTGAGCATCTTTTCATAAGTGTCATTGGTCATTCATATTATCTTCTTTTGGAGATATATCTATTCAAGCCCTTTGCCCAATTTCAATTTTTTTTTTGTTTTTTTTGATTGAATTGTAGGAGTTCTTTTTTTATATTCTGGATATTAAGCCCTTATCTGATATATGGTTTTCAACCATTTTCTCCCATTCTGTAGGTTGTCTTTTTACTTTCTTGATAATGTCCTTTGATGCACATGTCTTTAATTTTGATGAAGTAAAATTTATCTTTTGTTTCTTTTTCTGCTCTTGCTTTTAGTGTCATATCTAAAAATTCATCACTGAACCCCAGGTTGTGACGATTTGCCTTATGTTGTCTTTTAAGGGTTTTATAGTTTTAGCTCTTATATTTAGGTACTTGATCCATTTAGAGTTAATTTTTTATATATGGTGTGAAGTAGGGGACTACCTTCGTTCTTTTATATTGTTTACTATTTTTATATTCCATATTTTATTGATTCTAAGACTCACATTTTCCCATATTTTAACATTTATGAAATTAAGATGTGTCTTACAGTTGGTGGCATGTCAAAGTTTAATTGGTATGGCTTTTTCTTAACAGTAAATAAGATAATGATGTTTTACAATTTATGGTGTTTTAGATCCATGAAATGTACTACTTTTTTTTTTTTTGAGGTACTGGGGCTGGGAATTGAAACCAGGACCTCGTATATGGGAAGCCAGTGCTCAACCACTGAGCCACATTGGCTTCCCTAAGTTGGTTTCTTTGTTTGTTTGCTTGTTGTTTGTTTTTTTGCTTTCAGGAGGCACCAGGAACCAAACCTGGGACCTCCCTTGTGGGAGGCAGGCACTCAACCACTTGAGACACATCTGCTCCCAGTACTACTTTTTTTTTAAATTAGAAAGTATACTATTTTAAAAAAAAATTTTTTTTTATTTTTTAAAAGATACTTAGATTACATAAATGTTACACAAAAATTGCAGGGATTCCCATATGCCCCACCTCCCACACCTCCCACAACCTCCCACATAAACATCCTTCATTATTAGTGTGGCATATCACCTGCAATAGATATACACATCCTGGGGCTTTGCCACTGAGCATGGACCATAGTTCACATAGTAGACCACACTCTCTCCCACACAGTTCTGCATGTTATGTGATGATATAAAGTGGCCTATATCTGTCATTGCAATGTCACTCAGGATAATTCCCAAGTCCCGAAAAAGCCCCTGTATTATAACTGCTTTTCCCTCTCCCTGCCCCCAAAGCATCCGGTGGCTACTGGCTCCACATTAATGTTGTAATTACTTCCATTGCGTGAATCACAATATGCCTATAACAGAATACCAGTAAGTCCACTCTAGTCCATAGCTCTTCCCCCAATCCTGAGGAGTCTGAGATGGTGATGTCCACTCCACCCCCAAGTGAGAGGGGGCTTATATCCCATGGATAAAATGGATGGGATTATCCTGCCTGCAGCTGCAGACTCTCTCCATTCCCTGGGATGGCCGTTGTCCATCATCATCTCCCCACCAGGTATCCAGGGTGAGTCCATTGAGCTGTAGAGTAGGAGTTGCAGCTCCACCGAGATTCTGGGTCCAGCTGGCACATGGAAAGCCCAAAGACTCCGGTCTCTGGAAGTACACCTACAAACTCCAGCACCACATGTGGGTTTGAATAGAAGCGATAGATGGACCATGTGCAGGGAAGACATATTTGGGTCCAACTCTGTCGCTCTCAGGAGCAAGGATTCCAAAGTAGGGCCCACTGATAAGGCACGAAACTCTGGGGTTATCCGCCCTGATGTAGGACCTGGGTGTCTCCAGAGCCCTCAGGAGCCCCTCTGTTTGGGGTGACATCCACATTGGAAGCTTATGAGGTCCTGTTGAGATGTGCATAAGCGTTACCTCTGGGATGACCTCCCGACTCACTTTGAAGTCTCTTAGCCATATGAATTCATTTGTCTTTACCATTTCCCCCTTTTATTCGAGGAAATAATAGCTGAAAATTTCCCAACCCTCACGAAAGAAATGAACTTACATGTCCAAGAAGCACACCATACCCCAATGAGAATAAATCCAAATAGACCCACGCCAAGACACATATTATTCAGAATGTCAAATGTAAAAGATAAAGAGAAAATTCTCAGAGCAGCAAGAGAGATGCAAACAATCACGTACAAAGGACGTCCAGTAAGACTTTGTGCAGATTTCTCTTCAGAAACCATGGAGGCGAGAAGACAGTGGTATGATACAATTAGGAAACTGAAAGAGAAAAACTGCCCGCCGAGAATTCTTTATCCAGCAAAACTGTCCTTCAAATATGAAGGTGAATATAAAGTATTCACAAACAAACAGAAACTAAGAGAGTTTGCAAAAAAGAATCCACCTTTGCAGGAAATATTAAAGGGAGCCTTAGAACCTGAAAGAAAAAGAGAGGAGAGAGAGGCTTGGAGGAGAGTATAGAAGAAAGAAAAGCAGAAAGGATAACCAAAAGAGTAAAAAGAAAGACAAAAATAAGATGACATATGAAAACCAAAGAATAAAATGGAGGAAATAAATAGTGCATTTTCAGTAATATCATTGAATGTGAATGGATTAAATCCCCCAATCAAAAGATACAGGCTGACAGAATGGATAAAAAAACATGAGCCATCCATATGCTGCTTACAAGAAACTCACCTCAGACACAAGGATACAAGCCGGCTGAAAGTAAAAGGTTGGAAAAAGATACTCCATGTGAATAGTAAACAGAAAAGAGCAGGGGTAGCTATACTAATATCAGACAAAACAGACTTCAAATGCAAAAAAGTGATAAGAGATGCGGAAGGCCATTATATATTAATAAAAGGGACGATCCTCCAGGAATATATAACAATCATAAATATCTACGCACCTAACCAGGGTGCCCCAAAATATATGAGACAAACTCTGGCAAAACTGAAGTGAGATTATTTCTACAATAATCGTCGGAGACTTCAACACCCCTCTCACATCATTAGATAGAACAACTAGACAGAAGATCAACAAGGAAACAGAGAACTTGAACAATATGATAAACATGTTAGAACTAACAGACATATACAGAACACTGCATCCAAACTCAGCGGGTTATACGTTCTTCTCAAGTGCCCATGGATCTTTCTCCAGGGTAGACCACATGTTAGGTCAAAATACAGCTCTCAATAAATATAAAAAGATTGAAATTATACAAAGCACCTTCTCAGATCATAATGGAATGAAACTAGAAATCAACAACAGACAGGAAAAAAGGAAATTTGCAAATGTGTGGAGACTGAACAACACACTCCTAAATATTCAGTGGGTCAAAGAAGAAATTGCGAGTGAAATCAGTAAATATATTGAGACAAATGAAAATGAGAACACAACATATCAAAACTTATGGGATACAGCGAAGGCAGTCTTGAGAGGGAAATTTATAGCTCTAAATGCCTGTATTAAGAAACAAGAAAGAACTAAACTCAAAGATTTAACTGAACAACTTGAGAAACTAGAAAAGGAACAGCAAATCAATCTCAAAGCAAGAAGAAGGAAAGAAATAATAAAGATTAGAGTGGAAATAAATGAAAATGAGAACAAAAAAAGCAATAGAGAAAATCATCAAAACCAAAATCTGGTTCTTTGAGAAGATCAATAAAATTGAGAAACCCCTCGCTAGACTAACAAAGAAAAAAAGAGAGAAGATGCAAATAAATACAACCAGAAATGAAAGGGGGGAAATTACAAATGACCTCACAGAAATAAAAAGAATCATAAGAGGATATTGTGATTCATAGAAACTCTATGCCAACAAACTAGACAACCTGGATGAAATGGACAAATTTCTAGAAACTAATAACCAACCTACACTGACACAACAAGAAATACAAGAACTTAACAAACCAATCACAATTAAGGAGATTGAATCCGTCATCAAAAATCTCCCAGCAAAGAAAAGTCCAGGACCAGATGGCTTCACAGGTGAGTTCTACCAAGCATTTCTAAAAGAATTAACACCAATCCTGTTTAAACTCTTCCAAAAAATTGAAGAGGACGGAAAATTACCCAACACATTTTATGAAGCCAACATCACCCTAATACCAAAGCCAGATAAAGATTCCACAAGAAAAGAAAATTACAGACCAATCTCTCTCATGAACATAGATGCAAAAATTCTCAACAAAATACTTGCAAATCGAATCCAACAGCCTATCAAAAGACTTATACATCACAACCAAGTAGGATTTATTCCTGGTATGCATGGCTGGTTCAACATAAGAAAATCAATCAATGTAATACACCACATTAACAAATTGAAGGAAAAAAACCACATGATCATCTCAATAGATGCAGAAAAGGCATTCGACAAAATCCAACATCCTTTTTTGATAAAAATACTTCAAAAGATAGGAATAAAAGGAAAATTCCTCAATATGATAAAAGGCATATATGAAAAACCCACAACCAACATCATACTCAGTGGGGAAAGGTTGAAAGCTTTCCCCCTAAAATCAGGAACAAGACAAGGATGCCTACTGTCACCATTGTTATTCAACATTGTACTAGAAGTTCTAGCGAGGGCAATTAGAGAAGACAAAAAAATTAAAGGCGTCCAAATAGGAAAAGAGGAAGTAAAACTCTCACTGTTTGCGGATGACATGATCCTGTATTTAGAAAATCCTGAAGTATCCACAACAAAGCTACTTGAACTAATAAATGAGTTCAGCAAAGTGGCAGGATATAAGACCAACACGCAAAAATCAGTAATGTTTTTGTACACTAGTACTGAACAATCTGAGGAGGAAATCAGGAGGAAAATTCCATTTTCAATAGCAACAAAAAGACTCAAATACCTAGGAGTTAATTTAACCAAGGAAGTACAGGACCTATATGCAGAAAACTACAAAACAATGCTAAAAGAAATTAAAAAAACACCTAAACAAATGGAAAGACATTCCGTGTTCATGGATTGGAAGAATAAATATCGTGAAGATATCAATCTTGCCCAAACTGATTTATAGATTCAATGCAATACCAATCAAAATCCCAACAGCTTACTTTACAGAATTAGAGAAGACAATTACCAAATTAATCTCGAAGAGTAAGTGCACCCGAATAGCCAAAAGTATTCTAAAAAAGAAGAGCAATGTGGGAGGAATTTCGCTGCCTGATCTTGAAACATATTACAAAGCTACAGTGGTCAAAACAGCATGGTACTGGCATAAAGAAAGACATATTGATCAGTGGAATAGAATTGAGAATCCAGAAATAAACCCTCACCTATACAGTCAACTGGTTTTTGACAAACCTACCAAGCCCACGCTGATGGGAAAAAACAGTCTCTTCAACAAATGGTGTTGGAAGAACTGGATATCTATAACCTAAAGAATGAAAGAGGACCCCTATCTCACCCCCTATACAAGAATCAACTCCAAATGGATCAAAGATCTAAATATAAAACCCAGGACCATAAAACTACTGGAAGAAAAGGTAGGGAAACATCTTCAAGACCTTGTAGTAGGTGGTGGTTTCTTGGACCTTATACCCAAAGCACGTGCAAGAAAAGAAAAAGTAGATAAATGGGACCTCCTCAAAATTAAACACTTTTGCACCTCACAGGAATTTGTCAGACGGGTGAAAAGGCTGCCAACTCAATGGGAAAAAATATTTGGAAATCACATATCTGATAAGGGTTTAATATCCAGGATATATAAAGAGATGTTACAAATCAACAATAAAAAGACAAATGACCCAATTAAAAAATGGGCCAAAGACTTGAATAGACATTTCTCCGAAGAAGAAATACAAATGGCAAAAAAAAAACACATGAAAAAATGGTCAACATCACTCATGATTAGGGAAATGCAAATCCAAACTACAATGAGATATCATTTCACACCTATCAGAATGGCCACTATTAAAAAGACAGAGCACTACAAGTGTTGGAGAGGATGTGGAGAGATAGGAACACTTCTTCACTGTTGGTAGGAATGCAGGATGGTACAACCACTATGGAGGACTGTTTGGCATTCCTAAAGAAGTTGAATATAGACTTGCTGTGGTGTGTTGGTGAACCTGCAATACCACTACTGGGTATGTACCCAGAAGAACTGAGAGCAGTGACACGAACAGACATCTGCACACCGATGTTCATAGCCACATTATTCAACATTGCCAAAAGTTGGAAACAACCCAAGTGTCCATCAACAGATGAATGGATAAACAAACTGTGGTCTATTCACACGATGGAATATTATGCAGCTGTAAGAAGAAATGAAGTCATAAAGCATATGGCAACATGGATGAACCTGGAGGACATTATGTTGAGTGAAGCAAGCCAGACACAAAAGGACAAATACTGTATGAATGCATTACTATGAACCAAATATATTGTGTAATATATTGTTTGATTCACACACACACACACAAAAAAAAAACTAAAAAACAAACAAAAAACAACACCAAAAAAAAAAAA
>JAKSZT010054138.1:2313455-2361725 GCA_026826555.1 Tolypeutes matacus
AAAAAAAAAAAAAAAAAAAAAAGAGCAAAGACTCATAAGGCTAGTCATCAATAACAAGAGCCCATCAGTGGATCATCCTCCATTGCCAGACACTGCCCCTGCACTTGGGGTACTGTTGCTACTCCCCTGGAGAATATGGCAGAGCTGTCCAGGATGGGAATTCAGTATTCTCTCATTTATTGAGTGGTTCTTCACCCACTGTGGCCATGCCCCGTGAGCATTTGAACAATTTTATATACCTTTTATGTATGTTCAGGTGAACTTCCTCCTATGCAACCCCATCCTTGACACCCCCCACCAACGATTGTCTCCCGCCCCAGTTGTAACCCTTCTGTGATCCAAAGCTTCTTTAAAGATGAAGCCAATACAATAGCCAAATACAATTAATAGGAAAATGAAGTAATAATGGTGTTTAAATGTAAGAGATAAAATACATGAAAACTTAAAAAAAACTAAAATTAAAATAAAATTAAAGGATTGGGTTATTCAAAAAATGAGAAAAAAAAAATTTTTTTTTGACATTTTGCCTTTTATCACTGCAATATCTGGTGTCCAGTCTGTACCGTGCCACCTTCCCCGTCTCACTCCCCAGTGTTTCACTAATTTTCATTTAATTTTCAAAGAAGTTTTAGGTCACACCAAAGTCACATACAGAATACAATACACTTTCATATACCCAACCTCCTCCCCCTTTCCTCACCCCATATTAAAACCTTTTTGTATCTGGATGGTAGCATTGTTGTAACTGATATACAGATAGTGAAACATAGCTACCAAACATTGTCAATGGCTTACAGTATGGTTTACATTTTAGATCGTACACTTTTATAAATTTTGATGATATTTATCATGTCCTGTGTCCATCACTGTAAGGTAATGAAAAACATTTCCACTGACCACTAAATACCCCCTGTTTGATCTATTCTGTTCCTTCCTCCCCATCCCCCCCGGGGCCCATGATGACCCCCTGGCTTGACTCATTGGATAACAAGATTCATAGTTACATGCAATAAGAGGTCATGACACACTGGTTTGTCCTCCACTATTAGGAACCACCCTTACTCTTAAGAGACGCCAACCTGTCTATTTCTGAGCAAATTGGTCCTCCGAAAGATGGGAGTCCATCTCCTTCCCTCTCATTGTGTGGGTCTCCACCCACTGATATAACACATTATGTCAGGATGAACACTCACACACTCCTAGAAGCCTGTTCCAGATGCGCCCTGTCCCGAATGCCCCCCCAACCAACACCCTAAAGCAGTGACACTTCCTTGTCATATTGCCATAAGAGCATTCCCACCTCTGTACTTTCAACCTAATACCCACATCCCAAGTGTTCACCTGGTCCCTCTCCCATCTCTCCCCTCAGTATCCTGGGTATTCTAACCCACCCTTCCTAATCTACCCACCTGTCAACGCTGCACCACCCCCAATATATCACTACCCTCCTGTCCTATCCCTTCAATACACAACTACACTCTATCACTTTACCATAGGTTACATCTTTATGGGTGATAGCTCACAACTTTCTCTTCTCTTTCTCTTGTACACCTATCTTTCAGACAATAGTTCTCAGAGACTGCTCGATTTCCTTAATTCATATCAGTGCGGTCATGTACTGCTCATCCTTCAATGCCTGGCTTGCTTCACTCAATATAAGGTCTTCCAGATTCATCCATATTATCCCATGTGTTAGCACTTTATTCCTTCTTACAGCTGAGTAATATTCAATCGTATGTATGTACCACATTTTGTTTATCCATTCATCTGTTGATGGGCACCTGGGTTGATTCCAACTTTTGGCAATAGTGAACAATGCCACTATGAACATTGGTGTGCATATATCTGTTTGTGTCGTTGCTTTCAGTTCTTCTGGGTATATACCCAGCAGTGGAATCGCTGGATCATATGGAAGATCTATAGTTAGTTCTTTGAGGAACTACCAAACTGTCCTCCACAGTGGCTGGACCATTCCACAATCCCACCAGCAGTGGATGAGGGTTCCCATTCCTCTACATCCTCTCCAACACTTACACTCTGCTGTTTTTTTAATATCTGCCATTCTGATGGGTCTAAGATGGTATCTCAATGTAGTTTTGATTTGCATTTCCTTTTTTTTTTTTTTAAACAAATCTATTTTATTGGTACATATTAACAAAGCATACAATTCATTCAATGTGTACAATAATAGTATTTGGTATAATCTCATAGTTGTGCATTCATCATTTCAATCATTATTAGAATATTTTCATTATTTCAACAATAATAGTAAACAAAAAATGACAAACAATAAACAAGAAAATTCCTCACCTCTCCATCTCTTTGTTTCCACTTCTTTTTTTAAATTAATTAATTTATATATATATAAACATATTTTAAGAGGTGCTTAGATTACCGAAAATACTACACAGAACACCCTGGGATTCCCATGTTGCCCACTCCCCACACCTCCCACCAAGTCCCACACAAACATCTCCCACAAGTGTGGCCCACCACCCTCAATGGACTTACACATCCTGGGGCCTTGCCACCAACCCTAGACCACAGTTCACATCGTAGACCACACTCTCTCCCGCACAGTTCTGAGTGGTGTGTGCTGATTTAAAATGGCCTACATCCGTTGCCACAACGGTACTCAGGACAACCTCCAAATCCCAAAGAAGCCCCTGTATTTCAACTACTCATCCCCTCCCTGCCCCAAAAGTGTCAAGTGGCCACTGGCTCTATCTCATTGTTATAATTTCTTCCATTGCTAGAATCACCATATGTGTACAACAGAATACCATCAAGTCCACTCTAGCCCATAGTTCTCCCCCCAATACTGAGGGGACTGGGATGGTGATGTCCACTCCACCTCCAAGTGAGAGAGGACTTATATCCCATGGATATGGTGGGTGGGATGATCCTGCCTGCAGATGCAGGCCCTCTCCATTCCCTGGGATGGCCGTTGTCCATTGTTGTCTCCTCGCCAGGTGACTTGGATGAGTCCATTGAGCTGTAGGGTAGGAGTTGCAGCTCCACCGAGATTCCACGCACACCTGGCACATAGGTAGGCCAGAGGCTCCAGTCTCTGGAAGTATACCTAAAAACTTCTGCATCACATACAGGTTTGAATAGAAGGGACTGGTGAACCCTGTGCAGGGAGGACTTATTTGAGTCCAATTCTGTCACTCTCAGGAGCACAGATTCCAAAGTAGAGCCCACTGATAAGGCATCAGTCTCTGGGGCTATCCCCACTTATATAGGACCTGGGTGTCTCCAGAGCTCTCAGGAGCCCCTCTGTGTGGGGTGATAGGCACTTAGATGTTCTATGACCTCCTACTGAGGTGTGCGTAAGATTTACCTCTGGGATGACCTCCCGACTCTCTTTGAAGTCTCTTAGCCACTTGAACTCATTTGTCTTTACCTTTTCCCCCTTTTATTCAAGGTCTTTTTCCAGTTGTATTGCCAGTTGGAACTTGGTATTAATCCCTCGTTGCCAGGGAGGCTCATCCCCGGGAGTCATGTCCCACGTTGGGGGGGAAGGTAGTGCAATCATATGCTGAGTTTGGCTTAGAGAGAGGCCACATTTGAGCAACAAGGAGGCTCTCAGGTGGCAACCCTTAGGCACCCCACAACTGCAGGCTAAGTCTCAGTTACAAGAGCAAAGACTCACAAGAGTAGTCATCAATAAAAAGAACACGTCAGTGGGTCATCCTCTTTTTTTTTTTTTCAGGTTATAAAAGCTTTATTTATAACATAGAGGAAGATTGGTGGTGGATATGTGGTCACTTGATATTTTATAATTAAGAATTCAAGTTCAGATCCCCTCTCTTATAGAATGTAAATGTACACCTATACATGTATATGTATTTCTTATCTAAATTAAGCTCAGTCACTAAAAGAAGATTCGCTATCTGAACTTTCTGCTGCATTTTTTTCACCTTCACCATCAGGCACTGGAGCATCTGGCCTCTCAAGAAGATCTGGTTCTAGTCCTTCAGATATCATTTTGTTCTTTATTGCCATCACTGGAACACCTACTTGAATCATTTTGAGATATCTGGCATATCTTGGATCCTTGGCTACAGATAAGATATTTTCTGCTGTTACTTCACTTTCCTGTGGTCCAGGGTCTTGTATACTGTTCTGCTGTGATTGTTCTGAAGTGGCTTCAGAATGTGGTCCATTTGTGACACTAGTGACATTTACAGGAGATACTTCAAATGTGACATCATCTAGGCCCGGGATAGATGACAACTTTGCATCTAAAATATTGAGAGTTGTTTCAATTTGTTGTATACGAAGAGAAAGGTCTGCCAGTTTCTCCTCACAAACTGTAGAAAAGCGGTTGAGGAACTGTACTGTGTGCACTACAAATTGGTTTAGAAATGCCACCGTTCTTTTCTGTTGAATAGCTGGCACCTTGGTCAGGTCAATGCCCGACCCCATGAGAGGAAGCCCGTCCTCATCCATCTGCTCGGTGGGCGGGGGACCCAGGGCTCCCTCCCAGACCCCTCCAGAGGGGGCCAGCCCAACTGGGTCATCCTCTTTTGACAGACACTGTCCCTGTGCTCAGAGGACTATTGCTGCTCCCTTGGAGACTGTGGCAGAGCTCTACAGGCTAGGAATTCAGATTCCCTCATTTATTGTGTGATTGTCCACCCATCGTGACCATGCCCCATCTTTTGATCTTTAGAACGATTTTGTATATCTTCATGTATATTCGGATGAACTAATTCCCATGAATCCCCCCTCCCAGACACCCCCCACCAATAATCCCCTGCAGTACCCATTTAATCCTTCTGTGATCCAAATCCTCCATTAACATGTAGTCCATAAAATAATCAAATACATTTACTAGGAAAAAGAAACAACTATGATAAGCTTACATGCAAGAGACAAACATAAGGAAACTCAGGGAAAAAAAAAAAGAAGGGAAAAAAAAAACAAGAAAAAAAAAACAAATAATCAAACGAACAAAAAAAACCAAAACAAAATATAATTAGCGGATTGGGACATTCAAAAAAATGGGCAAAAAAGCAAAGGAAATACCTTTAAAGATATATATATTTATTTATTCTTTTTTTTTTCCCCTTTCTCTTTTCATTTTTTGCCTTCCTTTTATCACTGTGTTATCGGATTTCCAGTGTGCCTTGACATCTTCCCCCTCTCAATCCCCATTGTCTCCCAATTTTTCATTTAATTTTCAAAGAAGTTTTAGGTCACAGCGAAGTCACACATGGAGTGCCGGAGACTCCCAGATACCAAACCACCCCCCCTTCCCCACCCCATATTAACCCCCCCCTTTTTTTGGATGTTAGCATTGTTATAACTGTTATACAGAAAGCAAAATATAGCAACTAAACATTGTCTATGATTTACAGTATAGTTTACAATTTAGATGATAGTTTAATAATTTTGATGATATTTACCATGTCTTGTGTCCATTACTGTAAGGTAATGAAAAACCTTACCCATGACCACCAAACACTCCATTAGATCTTGAATGTTCCCTTCCCCCCAGCCCCCCAGGGCCCATGATACCACCCTATCCCGACCCATGGAATGTCAAGATTCACAGTTACATGCCCTGGGAATTTGAACCTGCCCTTCCTAATCCATCCACCCACCAGTGCTGCACCACCAAACCCAGGAACACCACCACCCATCTGCCCCATCCCCCAACATGCAACCACACTCTATCCCTTTACCATAGATTATGTCCATATGGGTGATGGCTCAAAGCCTGCTCTTCTCTTACTCTCCCTTGTTCACCTATCTTTCAGACAATGGTTCTCAGAGACTGCTCACTTTCCTCAGTTCAGATCAGTGAGGTCATATACTGTTCATCCTTCAGTGCCTGGCTTGCTTCACTCAACAAGGTCTTCAAGATTCATCCACGTTATTCCATGTGTTAGCACTTTGTTCCTTCTTACAGCGGAGTAATATTCCATTGTATGTATGTACCACATTTTGCTTATCCATTCGTCTGTTGATGGACACTGGGGCTGATTCCAACTTTTGGCAATGGTGAACAATGCCGCTATGAACATTGGTGTGCATATATCTATTTGTGTCTTTGCTTTCAGTTCTTCTGGGTATATACCCAGCAGTGGAATTGCTGGATCATACGGAAGATCTATTGTTAGTTTTCTGAGGAACCGCCAAACTGTCTTCCACAGTGGCTGGACCATACTGCAGTCCCACCAGCAGTGGATGAGGGTTCCTATTCCTCCACATCCTCTCCAACATTTAGTGTCTCCTGTTTTTTTAATAGCTGCCATTCTGATGGGTGTAAGATGGTATCTCATTGTAGTTTGATTTGCACTTCCCTGATAGCAAGCGATGTTGAGCATTTTTTCATGTGCTTTTGAGCCATTTGTATTTCTTCCTTAGAGAAGTGTCTTTTCAGGTCACTTGCCCATTTTTTAAGTGGGTTGTTAGTCTTTTTATTTTCGAGTTGTAGGATTTCTTTATATATGCAGGATATTAGGCTCCTATCAAATATATGGTTGCCAAATATTTTCTCCCCTTGGGTAGGCTGCCTTTTTATTTTCTTAATAACGTCCTTTGAGGTGCAAAAGTTTTTAATTTTGAGGAGATCCCATTTATCTACTTTTTCTTTTACTGCTCGTGCTTTGGGTATGAAATTCATGAAACCATTTCCTATTACAAGGTCCTGTAGATGCTTCCTTATATTATCTTCCAAGGTCTTTATGGTCTTGGCTCTTATATTAGATCTTTGATCAATCTTGAGTTGATTTTCATATAAGGTGTGAGATGGTGTTCCTCTCTCATTCTTTTGGATATGGATATCCAGTTCTCCAGTTCTCTAGTTCTCTTTTTTTTTTTTTTTTTTTTAAAGATTATTTATTTATTTATTCATTTATCCCCCCCTTGCTGCTTGTGCTCGCTGGGTCAGCAAACCACGCCGTGCGGGCGGGCCTGCCCCCACCAGGAGGCCCCGGGAACCGAACCCGGGGCCTCCCATATGGCAAACGGGTGCCCTACTGATTGAGCCACAGCCGCTTCCCCTCTAGTTCTCTTTTAAAAAGTCTTTATGTGGTCTGTATTTTTTGTTGTTGTTGTAACTCTTCTAATATTCAAGAAGATTTGCATTTTTATTATAGTCCTTATCTTTATATCTATTTCTTTATAAATATCTTTGGTCATCTCTTTATTTTGATGATATTTTCTTTTATGGGAGTAAAGAGTTTATTAAGAAACAAGAAAACCAGAAAAGTACGCAGTCTGAGGCATTGACCGTGGGTGTGCTGCAGGGTGAGTTTTGCCTAGATGATCTTTAGTGTCTGCAGTTTCACAATTATAGGTTTAGTTATGGGAATTTTGCTTGTTTTTAATTCTGTTTGTAATTCCTTGGGCTTCCTGGATTGGTGTCTTTCATCAGTTCTGGAATTCTCAGCCATTAAAAGATATTGCCTCTGCTCTATTCTCTTCTTTCCTTTTCAGACTTTAATTAAAGCTATTTTTAGCTGTTATCATTTTTCTCCTCCATGTCTCTTAAAAAATTTTTTTTTTATTTTTAAAGAAGCTTTAGATTACATAAATGTTACATAAAAAATATATGGGATTCCACTATATCCCACCCCTTCCCCCTCCCACACTTTCCCACATTAATAACATCTTTCATTAGCATGGTATGTTTGTTACAATTGATGAGCACATTTTGAAGCATTGCTACTAACCATGGACTATAGTTTACATCATAGTTTACACTTTGCCCCACACAATCTTATAGGTTTTGACAAAATTTTTAATAGCCTATATCTGTCACTGCAATGTCATGCAGGACAATTCCAATGTCCCCAAAATGCCCCATGTTATACCTATTCTTCCCTCTCCCTCCATTCAGAACCTCTGGTGACCACTGCCTTTATATCAAAGGTACAATTCTTCCATTGCTAGAATAATGTCTACTTTAGTCCATAGTTGCATTCCTCCCTTATGTTTGTTCATTCCTCAGACTTGAGGATTTTGGGATGGTGATGCCTACTCTGCCTCTGACTGAGAGGAGGCTTAATCCCATGGGGCAGGTGGATGGAACTTTCTTGCTTGCAGTTGCAGATACTTTCTGCTTCCTGGGATGGGCATTGTCCATCATCATTTTGATAGTTGTCCTGGGTGAGTCCAATGAACTAGAGAGTAGGTGTTACAACTCTGCTGAGATTCAGGGCTCAACCAGCATATAAAGAGACTGAAGATTTAAATCTCTGGGATATATATTTAACAAGTATAGTGCTAATTATAGATTCAAATAAAAGGGGCAGAAGAGCCATGTGTAGGGAAATTATAAATGAGTCTAACTATGTTACACTGGGGAGCATATATGATATGTGGGATAGGGCACACCTGGGGCCTGCCTCTATGGAATATGTAACTGTTCATCTTGTCATAGTGTGTTATCTCAGTGGGTGGAGACCCACACAATAAACAAGAAAATATTAAATTCCCATCCTGGGGAGTCCTGCTATGTTGTCAAATAGAGGGGCAAGAATCTCTTGAGAACATAGGCAGTGCCTAATAAAAGAAAACAGACTGTGATGGTTAGGCTAATGTGTCATCTTGGCCAGGTAATTGTGCCCAGTTGTTTGTTCAAGCAAGCACTGGTATAATTATAATACAAGGACATTTATGGACTTTAATCATCAGTTAGTTGATTGCATAGATGGCTGATTATATCTGTAATCAACCAAGGAGGTTGCCATCAGCAATGAGTGATGTTTTATCCAATCAATTGAATGCCTTAAAAGGGGAAGTGATTTCAGCATTCAGAGAGGATTTTCCAGCTCGACTTTGGACAGCCAGCGTCTCCTGGGAACTCATCAAGGACCTTCATTGTACTTTCATGGGAGCCCCTGGTTTGTAGCTTGCCTGCGGAATCTGGACTTGTGCATCCCCACGGTCACATGAGAGAATTTTATAAAATCTCATACTATTTACAGTGTCTCCTGTTGATTCTGTTTCCCTAGAGAACCCTGACCAATACACAGACAGATATGTAAAGCCTTCAATATTATTGCGTGTAACTATGAACTTTGTTCTTCAAAAATTAAAACTTAGTGGTTAACATAGGTTCTGAGGGGAGAGGGAGGGAAGAATAGAATAGATGGAACATAGAGCATTTTTAGGGCATTGGAATTGTACTGCCTGATCTTGCAATGACATATACAGGACATTTTAAATTTTGTCAAAACCTATAAAAGTGTACAGGCAAAATGTAAACCACAATGTAAATCATTGACCATGGTTAGTAGCAATACTTCAATTTTTGTATATCACTTGTGTCAAATGTACCATACACATGTATAATGTTATTAATAGGGGAGGGAAGCGGCTGTGGCTCAATCAGTAGGGCTCCCGTTTACCATATGGGAGGCCCCGGGTTCGGTTCCCGGGGCCTCCTGGTGAAGGCAAGCCCGCCCGCACGGCGTGGTTAGCTGACCCAGCGAGCACAAGCAGCAAGGGGGGGATAAATGAATAAATAAATAAAATCTTTAAAAAAAAAAAATAATAGGGGAGAGTGGGAAAGGGGGAGGGTGTTAGGTATATGGTAATACCCTATATTTTCTAGGTGACTTTTCTATAACCTAAAGCTTCTTAGAGGATAAAGCAAATAAAAACAAAAAACAAAAAACAAAAAACAAACACTGGGGGAACATATGGAAGAAATTGTCCTGTATATGAAAGATAACAGATCTTATGGTGACGAAAGACACAATGAAAAAAATTTTAAATTTTATTTTTGTATTTTATTTGTTATTTATTATTATTTTATTTTCTTATTGCTTTTATTTGTTTATTTTTTTGACTTTGTTTTTGGGGAAATTTTGGATTGCAGAAGGATCACAACTGTGGCAGGCGAGGATCACTGGTGCAAGGTGTCAGTGATGGGGAATGTGTAGAGAGGGGTACACCTGGAGCATGCCTCTACGGCATATGAATATGTTCAAGTGTTCATTGGGCGTTGTCTTGGTAGGTGGAGACCCACACAATAACCGAAAGAATATTGAATTCCTATCCTGGGAAGTCCTGCTACATTCTCTAATAGAGCAGCAAGAATCAATTGAGTACATGGGCAGTGCCTAGCAAAGGATGACAGACCATTACAGGCCCTTGATATTGATGGTTGTACTTATGAATTTTTTCTTGTGAAATTGAAACTTAGCCTAGTATTATACATTGCCTAAGAGTTACCTTCTGAAAGCCTCCTTGTTGCTCAAATGTGGCCTCCCTCTAAGCCAAACTCAGCATATAAATATACTACTTTCCTTCCCCGCTGGTGTGGGACATGACTCCCGGTGATGAGCCTCCCTGACACCAAGGGATTATTACCAAGCACCAACTACTTATGCATTTGGAAAAAGACCTTGACCAAAAAGGGGAAATATTAAATACAAATGAGTTTTTATGGCTAAGAGATTTTAAAATGAGTTGGGAGGTCATACCAGAGGTTGCACTTCTGCATGTCTCAGCAGGATCTCATCGACAGCCACGGTAAACAGTGTCTCAAACAACAGGGCTCCTGAGGGCTCTAGAGACATCTAGATACTATAGGAAGGGCAGATAATCCCAGGAATTTGGCACCTTCTATATCTCTTAATCTCTTTTCTATATTTTCTATCTTTTTTGTCTCTGTGTTATGTTCTTTCAGCCTATCTTCTAGTTCACTAATTTTCTCTTCAGCTGCTTCTTCTCTGTGCATTGAATTTTAAATTTCAGTAATTATCTCTCTCATTTCTAAAAAGTTCTATTTTGTTCTTTTTCAAATCTGCTAGGTCATTTTTTAATAGTATTCTATTTCATGCATGTGCTTTCAAGCTTATTATTTCTTTTAAGGATATTACATTTTGTTCATTCAAAATCTGCTTCTGGTAATTTTCAGATCTGAAATCTTTGCAGGTTTCTGCTGGTTCTTGCTCATGACCCCATTTTTCCTTGTGTGTTTCATTATTTTGACTACCTATTCACTGTCCTTGAAAATTGTTTGTGAGGTTTCTTTGAGTCCTAGGGTGAGAGTACTTTCCTCCAGAGAGGACTTTTGTTTGCTTCTGTCAGTTCCTTTGGGAAATACCAGTCTGGGACCACCTTAAAGCAAATTCTCAATTTGAGGTTCCTGGGATCACCTATGTATTAATCAGCTAAAGGGGTGCTGATGCAAAATACCATAAATCTGTTGGCTTTTATAAAGGGTATTTATTTGGGATAGAAGCTTACAGTTACCAGGCCATAAAGCATAAGTTGCTTCCCTCTCCAAAGTCTGTTGACATGTGTTGGAGCAAGATGGCTGCCAATGTCTGCAAGGGTTCAGCCCTCCTCTTCCTCTTAAGGCTCTGTGGTCCCAGCTTCTTCCAATATCAGCTGTAGGCTGGTATAAGTCTCTCCCAGGGCTCATTTCTCTCTGGGATCAACTGTTCTGGACTCTCCACAAGGCCAGCTGTAGACTATCAGGCTCTCTCTCTTCCTGGGGCCTCAGCTGTGCCTATGGAGCTGTCTCTATTCCTCTGTGTTCTTCTCCTGTGTGTTTACTTCCCGGGGCTCCAGCATCCAAAACTCCAACTAACTCCTCAGCCTTGTTTTTCCTCTGTGAGTTCCCACCCACCAAGGGGATGGGGACTCAACGTCATACTGATGTGGCCCAATCAAAGCCTTAAACATAATTTAATCAAGTAAAAGCGAAACCTCTGAATCCAGTACAATCTAATATGCCCAGAGGAACAGACAGTTTGTAAACATAATCTAATATCTATTTTGGAATTCATAAACACTATCAAACTACTACAACCTAGGTGATGTGCATTGAGGTTACCATGTTACGGTTAGCCTGTGGCACGGCTTTTCAAGGACAGTTCTCTTTTACTTTTCCTCCCTTGTTGTTTTCAGCATCAAGGCCATCTTCACTATACTCTGCTAGAGATGTGGTTTACTTCGGCTCATCTTTACCCTGAGGGTGTTGTCTAGCCTCCAAAACTGAAGTCCAAGTTTGCCCAGATCAGCAGGTGTTGATGCTCCCTTATCCAGTTGACCTCTCTGGCTTCCTGCTTTCTCTTAGAATTTGGCACAGTAGTTCCTTACTTTATTGTCAGCTCATGTGGCATTTAAGGAGAAGTTTGTTATGTTTTATTTAACACTTGTAGTTTTGAGTAGGAGATTAGGCCCAAAATAAGATTGGAATTGGAAATCTAGTTAGAGTCAAAGCATAATTTTAACATCTGATAGCAAGGAAACTAACATTTAATGATCCCTTTATTCTGTGCCAGGTACTGTGCTAAGGTTCTTCATATGGTTTCTCATTTCCACTTAGCTATTCTATGAAGTGAGTGATGATATCCTCATTTCACAGGTAAGAAAACTAAAACCCATAGAAGTTGACTGGCGTCAGGTCACCCAGATTGTGTGTGGAAAAATCTGAATTCCAGCCCGGATGTTTTTTTTTTTTAAAGATTTTTAAAATTTATTTATTCATTTATCCCCCCCTTGCTGCTTGTGCTCGCTGGGTCAGCTAACCACGCCGTGCGGGCAGGCCTGCCTTCACCAGGAGGCCCCGGGAACCGAACCCAGGGCCTCCCATATGGTAAACGGGAGCCCCACTGATTGAGCCACAGCCGCTTCCCGTAGCCCGGATGTTTTTGAATCCAAATTCTGTTCTCTTTGTGCTATACCAGGCTACCTCTTGTATTTTTGTAGCACCTACAGGGTATCAGATCAGGGGATATAATCAAGAAACAGTGCCTGACACATAGTAGGTGTTCAGAAATATTTGTTGAATGAGCGAATGAATGAATGAGCTAGAGAAAGTACCTCGTCTTCCAATCTATTGGGGAATACAATATACTAGGGGATGTAAACATGCAATTACACCAACTACAATATGATGTGGTGGTATTAGAGATAATCAGAGTGCTATGAGAGCACAGAATGCAGAACTCTCTTTAGTAATTCAGCAAGTTACAAGTAGGGGGCTGTGGTGGGAGAAGAATCTGGAGAGAGAGGTAGAATCCAGATCTTGAAGGGTCTTGATACTGCTTTGTCTATTGATAAATCTTTATATCTCTCTTGAGTACTTATTATATGCCAGACAGTGATTGAAGTGATTTTCACGGGTTGATTTTAATCTCACATCACCCTGTATGTTGAATACTGTGAGGATCCCTACTTTATAGGTGCAGAACTGACACTCAGAGAGGTCAAGCAACGTGACCAAGGTCACAATTGAGTACTTGACATACCTGGGTTTTGAAGCTTGGCAGTTTGACTGTGGAGTCCACGTCATATACTGCTATGCTCTGCTTCCTCTCTATTAGTATATAGCATGGATATACTTCTACATCAATATATGCAGATGTACTAGCTGCATTCTATTTCTCTTAGTTGTACCATCATTTATTTAACTGTTCCTCTATTGATAGACAATTTTGGTTGTTTCTAGGTTTCTTTTGCAATTACCAACAATGCTGCAGTGAGCAGTGTTTACTCCTCACAGTATCACTCTCACCCTCCTCTTTATCATCAGTGTTCCTTCAGGCCCATCATCCTTAGTTCTGAGATTTGCAGAGCCATACCTCCTTTTTTTCTTTTTTTAAATTTATTTATTCCCCCTGCCTTGTTGTTTGCAGCTGCTGTCTGCTCTCTCTGTCCATTGACTGTGTGTTCTCTGTGTTTGCTCGTCTTCTCTTTAGGAGATACCGGGAACCGAACCTGGGACCTCCCATGTGGGAGAGAGGCACTTAATCACTTGAGCCACCTCACTCCCTGATTTGTTGTGTTTCTCATTGTCTTTCCTCTTTGTGTCTGTTTGTTGCATCATCTTCTTGCGTCAGCTCACCGTGCCTGCCCGTTGCACCAGCTCACCTTCTCCAGGAGGCACCAGGAACTGAACCTGGGACCTCCCATGTGGTAGATGGAAGCCCAATTGCTTGAGGCACATCTGCTTCCCCATACTTCTTTTTTTTTGGTTTGTTTGTTTGTTTTTTTGAGGTACTAGGGCCAGGGATTGAACCCAAGACCTCATATGTGGGAAGCTGGTGCTCAACCACTGAGTCACATTGGCTCCCCTGGATTGTTTTTTTCGTTTGTTTGCTTGTTTTTTTTTTTTTTTTTTAGGAGGCACTGGGGACCAAACCAGGGGCCTCCCATGTGGGAAGCAGGTACTCAACCGCTTGAGCCACATCTGCTCCCAGCCATACTTCTTAATTTAGGAGTTCTACATGCAGGTTATTCAATATGGAATACACAAGGCTTCTGCTTCTTTTCTGAGGATTGAAGGCCTGGGTGACATAATAGCTAACATTCATGGAAGGCTTCAATGTCAACCACTGTACTAAGTACTTTACATACATTAATCGATTTAATCCTCTCAGCAATCCTATGGGCAATCCTATTATTGCCCTCATTAAAAAAAAAAGATTTATTATTTATTTATTTCTCCCCTCCCTCGTTGTTTGTGCTTGCTGTCTGCTCTCTGTGTCCATTTGTTGTGTGCTCTCTGTATCTGCTCGTCCTCTCTTTAGGAGGTACCGGGAACCGAGCCCAGACTTCCCATGTGGGAGAGAGGCACTCAATTGCTTGAGACCTCTCTACTCCCTGCTTTATTGTGTCTCTCATTGTGTTTCCTCTTTGTGTCTCCATGTTGAATCATCTTGTTGCGTCAGCTCACCGAGCCAGCCCATAGCGCCAGCTTGCTGTCTTGCTTGTCTTCTCTAGGAGGCACTGGAAACCGAACCTGGGACCTCCCATGTGGTAGGTGGCATCCAAATGCTTGATTTGTATTTGCTTCCTTTGCCCTTATTTTTTTTTAAATATAGTTTTTTATTTTTTAAAAAGATATATAGATTACATAAATGTTACATAAAAAAAATAGGGGATTCCCATATGCCCCACTCCCAACCCCTCCCACATTTTCCCACATCAACAACATCCTTCATTAGTGTGGTACATTTGTTATAATTGGTGAACACATTTTGGAGCATTGCTACTAAGTGTGGATTATAGTTTACATTGTAGTTTACACTCTCTCCCACACAGTTTTTAAGTTATGACAAGATATATAATGGCTTGTATCTGTCACTGCAATGTCATTTAGGACAATTCCCAAGTCCCCAAAATGTCCACATATTATACCTGTTTTTCCCTCCCCCTCCCCCTAGAACCTCCAGTGGCTACTGCCTCCACATCAATGATAAAAATTCTTCCCTTGCTAGAATCACAATAAGTCTATACTAGATGTATTAGTCAGCCAAAGGGGTGCTAATGTGAAATACCAAAAATGGGTTGGTTTTTATAAAGGGTATTTATTTGGGTTAGAAGTCCACAGATACCAGGCCATAAAGTGTTAAGTTTCTTCTGTCACCACAGTCCATTGCCACGTGTTAGAGCAGTTTTTGAGAAGCAGTTTTGATGTTGGAGAAAAGGCCCCAGAAGAAGAGAAGTGAGCCGTTTGCCTGATAGTCTACAGCTGACCTTGTGGAGGAACCAGAAGAGCTAAGCCCGGAGAGAAACGCAGCCCCGGGAAGAGAGGAACACACAAGGAGCCTGAACCCTGGCAAATGCCGGCAGCTGTCTTGCTCTAACACGTGGCAATGGACTGTTCACCCCTTTGGCTGACTAATACAGAATTCGGGAAGAGAGGAACACAAGAAGCCTGAATGCTAGCAAACGTCGGCAGCTGTCTTGCTCCAACACGTGGCAATGAACTTTGGTGAGAAGAAACTTACGCTTTATGGCCTGGTATCTGTGGACTTCTACCCCAAATAAATACCCTTTATAAAGACCAACCCATTTTTGGTATTTCACATTAGCACCCCTTTGGCTGACTAATACACTAGAATACCAGTAAGTCTACTCTAGTCCATCGTTCATTTCCCACTCTTGAGGATTCTGGGATGGTGATGCCCCCTCCGCCTCTAATTGAGAGGGGGCTTAGATCCCATGGGGCAGATGGAAGGGACTATCTTGCTTGCAGTTTCAGACCCTCTGTTCCTTGGGATGGTCATTGTCCATCATCATCTCATTAGTTGTCCTGGGTGAGTCCAATGAACTGGATAGTAGGTGTTGCAACTCTGTTGAGATTCAGGGCCCAGCTGACACATGGACAGTCCAAAGATTTAAGTCTCTTGGACATACACCTATCAACTCTAGCACTGACTGTAGGTTCAAATAGAAGGGGCAGAAGAGCCATGTGTAGGGAAACCATACCTGAGTCCAACTCTGTCACACTGGGGAGCATATGTTCCCAAGTAGGGCCCACCAAACTCCTGTGCTGTCTGCCTTACCTATAGTGTCTGAATGTCTCCAGAGCCCTCAGGAACCCTGCTGTTTGAGGCAATATTTACTCTGGCAGTCAATGAGATCCTGCTGAGACATGCATAAGCATAACCTCTGAATGACCTCCTGACTCACTTTGAAGTCTCTTAGCCATATAAACTCATTTATCTTTACCCTTTCCCCCTTTTGGTCAACATTTTTCCAGTTGCATTGCTAGTTGGTGCTTGGTAGTAATCCCTCAGTGCCAGGGAGGCTCATCTCCACCTTGCCCTCATTTTTAAAAGAGGAAACTGAAGCTCAAAGAGGTTAATTGGCTTGCCCATGGTCTTATTGCTAGTAAATGACTAATTACAAAGCTTATATTTTTAACCTTTATGCCAAAGTTGTCCCCACATTCCCCCATGGAAAAATAGTCCCTCTTGCTCCCTTAACCACTCCCACCAAAAAAGAGCAGTCAAAAGCTTTCTTGCTTCTCAAAATGTGGTCCTAGACCAGGAGCATTGGCATTGCCTGGGAGCTTGTAGAAATGAAGAATCTCAGGCCCTACTCCAGACCTACTGAATCAGAATCTACATTTTAACAATATCCACAGGTGATTTGTAGGAACGTTCAAGTTTAAGAAGCACTTATCTAGGAAACGGATAATTATCTTGAGATAATTGTGGCTCCTAGTGAATGAACTGATGAATACTTGGTTAGTAGGGAGCATTTAATTCACTTTTTGTCTGTTTGATGCTTCTCACTAAAAATGTAAATATATGCTTTATTAGTCAGGGTTCTCTAGGGAAACAGAACCGACAGGAGATAAGTGTAAATAGTATGAGATCTTATAAAATTGTCTCAGGTGACCATGGGGGATGCACAAGTCCAAATTCCATAGGGCATGCTGCAAGCCAGTGGCACCAATGAAGGTCTTCAATGAGTTCCCTAGGAGATGCTGGCTGTCCAAAGTAGAGAAGGGAATTCTCTCTCTGAATGCTGAAATCACTTCTCCTTTTAAGGCTTTCAACTGATTGGATGAGATGTCAATCATTGCTGTTGGCAATCTCCTCAGTTTATTGTAACCATTTATTGCAATCAACTTACTGATGATTAAAGTCCATGAAATGCTCTTGTATTACAATTAGCCCAGTGCTTTCTTGACCAAACCACTGGGCACCATTACCTGGCCAAGTTGACACATTACTCTAACCATCACAGTCCACCCCTGATCAACTTGGCAGCCATACACATTACCTTAAACCATACTTAGTCTCTAAATAAAAACAATAACAGACACACACACATATATGTATTTCCACCTGACAGTACTCAACTGTCTTGCATTGTGGCGGTTTGATATCATTATGAATTCCAAAAATAGATATTGATTATGCTTGTAAACTGGTCTATTCCTGTGGGTGTGATTAAATTATGATTAGGGCTTTGATTGGGCCACGTCAGTAGGGTGTTGAGCCCTGCGCCTTAGTGGGTGGGGAATCAAAGATAAAAGACACGGCAAAGGACAGAATTGGAGTTTTGATGTTGAAGGTCTGATGCTGAGTTATAATGCTGGAGCCCGGGGAAGCAAGCGTACAGAGGAGCTTGGTCGTGAGGAAATTGAGGCGGCCTCGGAAAAGAGAAGCAAGCCATTTGCCTAATAGTCTACAGCTGGCCTTGTGGAGATACCAGAGAACCTGGGCCCGGAAAGAGGCAAGCCCTGGGAAGAGAGGAACCCAGGAAGCTTGAACCCTTACAGACATTGGCAGCCATTTTGCTCCAACATGTGCCAATAAACTTTGGTGAGGGAGGTAACTTGTGCTTTATGGCCTGGTAACTGTAAGCTTCTACTCCAAATAAATACCCTTTATAAAAGCCAACCAATTTCTGGTATTTTGCATCAGCACCCCTTTGGCTGACTAATACATGCAAAGAACCAGAAATGCACTAAATCCCTCCAGAATAGGGTGCAAGTCCTTGGGTAATATTCACTCTTAAACTTGACATCTTTAAATACTACTACATGAAACTAATATAACTTATGTCATATGATAAGGGGAAAAGAGAGGGAAGAAAACAAAGATATTTGTTTTATATACATAACAAACATATTCATAACAAAACAAGAAAGAAATATTCATACCATTACAGTTCTTGTTTATGTAACGGGTCATGTAGTTGAAGTTCATATTTATCACTACTTTCTTGCACTACCCATTCTATGTTCCCTTTACCCTCAGCAAGCACCTCAGCTGACCTGGTGGGGTAACCCAAACTTTCATTCCTGAAGATTCTGGGCCATTGTTAGTCCTGCCTGGATTGGGTTTTTGCAGTTTTCTATTGACTTTAATCACAGGGCATGGTAGTACTAAGAGACACCCCGGTGTATTCCTGTATTCCAGGCAAACTCTTTTTTACCTCCATTGGTTAGATGCAGTCCTATTTCCCCTTAATAGTCAGGATCAATCACACCAGATGGTACAATAATTCCCTTCTTGGCCTGTTGATTCAGAGGCCTGGCCAGGTGGCAGTCTTTTTTTTTTTTTTTTTTTTATTTTTTAAAAAGAAACTTTAGATTACATAAATGTTACATAAAAAATATAAGGGATTCCCATATGCCCGACTCCCTCCCCCTCCCACACTTTCCCACATTAACAACATCCTTCATTAGTGTGGTATATTTGTACAATTGATGAACACATATTGAAGCATTGCCACTAACAGTGGATTATAGTTTACATTATAGTTTGCACTCTGTCCCGTGCAATTTTGTAAGTTATGACAAAATATATAATGGCCTATATCCATCATTGCAATGTCATGCAGACCAATTCCAATCCCAAAAATGCCTCCATATTACCCTATTCTTCCCTCTCCCTCCCCTCAGAACCTCCAGTGGCCCAGGTGGCAGTCTTAACTTCCAGGTCAATGGAATCATTGTTGTGTACCCTGGTGGAAGCACTCCTCCTTTTGGAACTAAGAACTGTAGACCAACAGAGCTTAAGGTTGCAGGGACAGGAAGCAAAAATTTTCCTAGTGGATCACTAGGGGTTATAGTGAGTGGTACCATTCCCATTTCCACCTCTTGAGATTACTGGACCTGTGAATCCTGACTATGGGAGAAGCAGCACCATGGAGTGGAAGCTGATTTAGAGCATACACAGCCTTCTGAAGAACATTGCTCCAGGCCTGCAAGGTATTGCCATCTAGTTGGTACCATAATTGAATCTTCAAAAGGCCATTCCACTGTTCTATCAATCCAGCTGCTTCAGGATGATGGGGATCATGGTAAGACCAGTGAATTCCATGAGCATGTGCCCATTCCTGCACATCATTTGCTGTTAATTAGGTTCCTTGATCAGAAGCAATGCTGTATGGAATACCATGGCAGTGAGTAAGACTTCAGTAAGTCCATGGATGGTAGTTTTGGAAGAAGCATTGTGTGCAGGGAATGCAAATCCATATTCAGAGTATGTGTCTTTTCCAGTTAGAATAAATCACTGTCCTTTCCATGATGGAAGTGGTCCAATGTAACCAACCTGCCACCAGGTAGCAGGCTACTCACCTTGGGGAATGGTGCCATATCGGGGGCTGAGTGTGGGTCTCTGCTGATGACAGATTGGGCACTCAGCAGTGGTTGTAGCCAAGCCGGCCTTGGTGAGGGGAAGTCCATGTTGCTGAGCCCATGCATAACCTCCATCCCTACAGCATGGCCACTTTGTTCATGAGCCCATTGGGCAATGGCAAGAGTGGCTGGGGAAAGAGGCTGAGTGCTAGCCCCAGAGCGGGTCTTCTTATCCACTTGATTATTAAACTCTTCCTCTGCTGAAGTCACCCTCTGGTGAGCATTCATGTAAGAAACAAATATTTTCATGTTTTTTTTTTTTTGTTAGACCAGTAAAAAGAATTTATTTGGGAAATGGGAAAAAGAACAGAGCTTGAGCTTGCTGGGAGAGAAAGATGGAAATACACACCAAGACTTGGTGTGGGCCCCTCTAGGCAGGGAGAGCCTATTTTCATGTTTTTTTTTGCCCACTCTGAATGGTCTATCCACATACCTCTTCCCCAGACCTCGTTGTCACCAATTTTCCAATCATCATTCCTTCCAAGTCTCTGACCATCCAGCCAAACCTTTGGCAACAGCCCATGAATCAGTGTACAAATCCACCTCTGGCAATTTCTCCTTCCAAGTAAAATGAACAACCAGGTGCACTGCTCGAGCTTCTGCCCATTGGGAGAATTTGTCCTCACCACTGTCCTTCAGGGATGTCCCAGAAAGGGGATGCAGTGCTGCAGCAGTCCACTTTCAGGTGGTACCTGCATATCATGCAGAACCATCTGTAAACCAGGCCCAAGTTTTCTCTTCTTCAGTCAACTGATTGTAAGGAACTCCCCAAGAGGCCATAGCTGTGGGCTGGGAAAGAGAAGGTAATGTGGCAGGAGTGGTGACCATGTGCATTTGGGCCACTTCCTCATGTAACTTACTTGTGCCTTCAGGACCCACTCGAGCCCTATCTCATATATACCACTTCCACTTTATGATGGAGTGCTGCTGTGCATGCCCAACTTTATGGTTTGGTGGGTCAGAAAATACCCAGCTCATAATAGGCAACTCAGGTCTCATGGTAACTTGGTGGCCCATGGTTAAGCGTTCAGTCTCTACTAACGTCCAGTAGCAGGTCAAAAGATGCTTCTCAAAAGGAGAGTACTTATCTGCAGAGAATGGCAGGGTTTTGCTCCAAAATCCTAATGTTCTGCATTGTGATTCTCCTATAGGGGACAGCCAAAGGCTCCAGACAGCATCTCTATTTGCCACTGAAACTTCCAGCACCATTGGATCTGCTTTATTATATGGCCCAAGTGGTAGTACAGCTTGTACAGCAGCCTGCACTTGTCACAGAGCCTCCTCTTGTTCTGGTCCCCACTCAAAACTAGCAACTTTTCTGGTCACTAGGTAAATGGGCCAGAGTAGCACACTCAAATGAGGAATGTGTTGTCTCTAAATCCGGAGAGACAAAAAAGCATTGTGCTTCTTTTTTGGTTATAGGAGGGGCCAGATGCAATAGTTTATCATTCACCTTAGATGGGATGTCTCTACACACTCCACACCACTGGACACCTGGAAATTTCACTGAGAGGAAAGGCCCCTATATTTTTGTTGGATTTCTCTCCCACCCTCTCTCATACAAATGCCTTACCAATAAGCCTAGTGTAATTGCTGCTTCTTGCTCACTAGGTCCAATCAGCATGTTATCATCAACATAGTGACCTGTGTGATGTCTTGTGGGATGGAGAGATGATCAAGGTCCCTGCAGACAATATTATGACATAGGGCTGGAGAGTTGACATACCCCTGAAGTAGGACAGTGAAGGTATATTGCTGGCCTTGCCAGTTGAAAGCAAACTGTTTCTGGTGGTCCTTACTAATGGCAATTGAGAAAAAAGCATTTGCTAGATCAATAGCTGCGTACTAGGTACCAGGGGATTTCTTGATTTGCTCAAGTAATGATACCACATCTGGGACAGCAGTTGTGATTGGAGTTACCACCTTGTTAAGTTTATGATAATCCAGTGTCATCCTCCAAGATCCATCTGTTTTCTGCACAGGCCAAATAGGAGAGTTGAATGGGGATGTGGTGGGAATCACCACCCCTGTATCCTTCAGATCCTTGATGGTGACACTGAACTCTGCAATCCCTCTAGGAATCTGGTATTGCTTTTTTTTTTTTTTTTTTTAAGATTTATTTATTTATTTCTCCCCACCCCCTCGTTGTTTGCACTTGCTGTGTCTGTTCGTCTTCCTTGTTTCTTTAGGAGGCACCAGGAACCAAACCCAGGACCTCTGTTATGGGAGGGAGGTGCCTAATCGCTTGAGCCACCTCCATTCCCTGCTTTTATTGTGTCTCTCATTGTGTTTCTTTCTTCTTGTGTTTCTTGTTGCGTCAGCTTGCCACGCCTGCCCATTGCACCAGCTTGGTGTCTTGCTCATCTTCTTTAGGAGGCACCAAAACCTCTGCTCCCTGCTTTGTTGTGTCTCTCATTATGCTTTTCTTCTTGTATCTCTTGTTGCATGAACTTGCCACGCCTGTCCATTGTGCCAGCTCACTGTCTTCTTTAGGAGGCACCAGGAACCGAACCAGGGACCTCCCATATGGTAGGTGGGAGCTCAATCACTTGAGCCACATCTGCTTCCCTGGTATTGCTTTTGATTTACAATTCTGCTATGTAGGAGCAGTTCTAGTGGCTTCCACTTGGCCTTTCCTACTATAATAGTCCTTACTCCACAAGTCAGGGATCCAATTTGGGCATTCTGCCAGTTACTGAGTATGTCTATTTCAATTTTGCATTCTGGAACTGGGGAAGTAACCACAGAATGGGTCCAGAGATCCACTGGACCCACTGTGAGACAGACCTGAGCTAAAACTGCATCAATCACCTGACCTCCATAAGCCCCTCCTCTGACTGGTGGATCACATTGACTTTTGGGTCTCCTGGAATTAATGTGACTTCTGAGCCAGTATCTAATAATCCCCTAAATGTGTGATCATTTCCTTTTCCCCAATGCACAGTTACCCTGATAAAAGGACATAGGTCTCCTTGGGGAAATCCAGGAGGAAGATTAACAGTATAAAATTTTGGTAGTATAACAAGATCCTTCCCCAAGGGGACCTGGCCTTCCCCTTATTCAAGGGGCTCTGGATCTGTAAAATGTCTCAAATCTGGGAATTGATTAAGGGGCTGTGGCTCTCTGTTTCTGTATTTTCATTTAGGGTTTTGTCCACTCGACCTAGAACTCTTCTGCTTATACAGATCCAGAAGAAATTTAGTAGACTGCCCATCTATTTCACTTTTAGGTATCCCATAATCTATTAGACAACACCGTAGCTCTATGCGACTTAGACTTTTGATTGCTGCTTTGAGCCTGCCTTTCATTGTGGTAGCCACACCCACTTCGTCTTTTGTGATCAAGTGCTGCTACTTGGCTTCTGCCAGCCCAGGATCCGATCATCCCCACTGAAGCTGGCTAGTAAGATAGAGAATCAATAGGTGGATTTGGAACCTGGCATGGACACTGATTCCCTCTAAGATGGCTGCTGGAAGACTCTCACGAGAATCTCTGGGAATGAGATTCCCAGAGATTCCCGGGAGAAGCTCTGGATAGTCTCCTGGGACATTATCATTGGCCCCACCTGGGGGATTGATGGGTGGGGTAATCAATCAAAACAGAAACACCTGGGACTCCTCCCATGCCATTAGCAAAGGGGGTGGAATAATTAACAGTTTATTTTTATTTTATTTTATTTTTTTTTAAAGATTTTATTTATTTATTCATTTATCCCCCCCTTGCTGCTTGTGCTCGCTGGGTCAGCTAACATTATCATTGGCCCCACCTGGGGGATTGATGGGTGGGGTAATCAATCAAAACAAACACCTGGGACTCCTCCCATGCCATTAGCAAAGGGGGTGGAATAATTAACAGTTTATTTATTTATTTATTTATTTTTAAAGATTTTATTTATTTATTCATTTATCCCCCCCCACCTTGCTGTTTGTGCTCGCTGGGTCAGCTAACCACGCCGTGCGGGCGGGCTTGCCTTCACCAGGAGGCCCCGGGAACCGAACCCAGGGCCTCCCATATGGTAAACAGGAGCCCTACTGATTGAGCCACAGCCGCTTCCCTAATTAACAGTTTAAAAAGCAGGCACAAAGGTCAAATCTCTCCTGCCCCTGCCCCTGCCTCTGTTGCTCTCCCTGTGTCCCCCCTGCGCGGATCAACATGCAAGTAAAACCTGGGCATTTATAATCTATAATGGGAAATTGTAGTCTGTAAATCATCCCTCTTTATCACTTTTCAGCCCCTTACCCTCTACCGGGGACCCGTGATCTGCTATTTTCTCCCATTTCTCTTCCCTCCCTACCTTAATAAATTACTGGTCTAACTAACCTGATGTGCTCTGAAATTCATTTCATTTAGCTAGAAATTCTAGTGTCCTCACACCTTCCCAAACAAACATGGATTCATAGATTATGGGAATAGGTTTGCCATAATATGGCAAACTCAGTACCAAATGGACAACTAAAATCCTGGATAATTCTTTTTTAATTCTTAAAAGCATTGAAGAGTGGCTAAGAAAGTAAGGAAAGGGTGTGGAGGTGGCTCAAGCGATTCTGTGCCTCCCAAAAAGAAGAGGAGCAGACAACAAAAGACACAGAGAGCAGACAGCAAGCACAAAACAACGGGGTGGGTGGTGGGGAAAAAATAAATAAAATAAATCTTTAAAAAAAAAGGTAAGGAAGGCTCAGGCCCAGGGGCTTTGGCCCACGTGAAACCCTGAGTACCACAGTTGACTTTAGGTTTTGGTATAGGTTTTTGGAGCCTTTCCCTGGAGGGGAGCCTGATTTAAAAAAAAAAATCTTTCCTCGTGAAGCTGAGGCACCAGACCAAAAGCTACATCCTCAAAGTAGAAGTATGAACTAGAAATAACCACAAACACACTAGAAATGACTCACTCATCAGAGATGACTGCAAAGAAGACAGTCTATCCTGAACCTTAGTGCTGAGCAGAGGTAGATTCTGCCACTGAGAATTTGGACTTCATGCCGGCCAGCCTGCACACTTATTTGTTGTTGGTATTCATACCACAAGGATTCAAAAAACCCAAGCTGCGAATTTACTTTAGGAATATCCCAAGTTGGTTTTGTTCTCTGAGAAATCTGATAGAAGCAAATACAAATCCTTTATGGAAGATCAAGCTTCATTTTGGCTTCAACAAATCCCCACTGGTTTTGTTGAACCCAGGTCCCTCCATATGGGAGATGGACGCCCAACCATTTGAGCCACATCTGCCCCCAAAGGATAGTCTTTTTAAATTAGTGGTTATGTAAAATTATGAAGCATATTTATCTCCACAGGATATTAAGACAGGAAATAAAAGAGAAATTAAAAGGATTAGGGCACAAGGTCCTGGGTTCAATCCCTGGTACCCCCTAAAAAAAAAAGAAGAAAAAAAAAGGATTAGAGGATGTTTATGATTAACAGGGGTACCCCAATAGCTATTATCACCCATGCTTTTTTGTGTATGTTACTTATGATATCCAGCAATAGAATTTTAGGATGATGGACTGTGAGGGCCAACTCAGGATGGCTGCTTGTGTTTAAAATGATTTTTTAGGGAAGCGGCTGTGGCTCAATCAGTGGGGCTCCCGTTTGCCATATGGGAGGCCCCGGGTTTGGTTCCCGGGGCCTCCTGGTGGGGGCAGGCCCGCCCGCACGGTGTGGTTGGCTGACCCGGCGAGCGCGAGCAGCAGGGGGGGGATAAATGAATAAATAAATAAAATCTTTAAAAAGGAAAAAAAAATGATTTTTTATTAGAATGGTAGTAAGCATACAAAGTATGACCATATTATAAGGAAGCTGATTTCATCAGTTATATGAAAATTAGATGTAAGGCCTCACAGTCACATTTCCTATTCTCAGATACAGAGAAAAAAAAAAAGCTGAGAAAATAATTTTTCAAAGTTGTATCTATTCTACACTGTCCATAGTAATGCATACAGTAAATCTTTTATCCAATAACTGTAAAGGTCATTTTTGTGGGCCCCTTGAGGACAAGGACTGTGTTATAAGTCATCTTTTGCAGAATGAAGCAATCTGCTCAAGGTCATAGAAGTGAATTAGACCTAATTGTTTTTTAGGTCAGCAATCTTGTGTTTTCTTTTAGGTGCTGTGCATTGGCTAATTTCCCTGGTTGTTAGATACAATTATCACCTCTTTTTCCTTAAAACACATGCTTCATTTGGCTTTTAGATTACCATACTTTCTGGATTTTCTCCTATCTCAACCAGTCAGTTCTCAGCCTCCTGCTCATTTCCCCAACCTCTTAATATTGGAGGTCCCCAGGACATAATCCTTGACCTCTTCTCTTCTTTATCTATACTCACTCCTTGGTGATTGTTTTAGTTTGCTAAGCTGCTTCTTTATCTATACTCACTCCTTGGTGATTGTTTTAATTTGCTAAACTGCTCATAAAATACCATGAAATGCATTGGCTTTAGCAATGGGAATTTATTAGCTTGTAAGCTTACAGTTTTGAGGCCATGAAAATGTCCAAATTAGGCATCATCAAGACTACTTTCTTACTGAAAATCGGCTGCTGCCGATCCTGGACTCCTCTGTCACATGGCAAGGCACATAGTGGCATCTGCTGGTCTCTCTCTTCTCTTCTGGGTTTCATTGCTTTCAGCTTCTTGCATCCTTGGCTTCCTCTCTCTCTCTCTCTTTCTCTCTCCCTCTCTCCCTCTCCATTCCATTTATAAAGGACTCTGGTAAGAAGATTCAGACCCACTCTGGGCCATGCCCCAACTGAAGCAACCTATTCAAAAGGTCCTTTTTAAAATAGGTTCATACTTATAGGAATGGATCAGCTTTAAGAACATGATTTTCTGGGGGTACAAATAGTTCCAAACCACCACACTTCACCCTATGGATCCCCCAAATTCATGTTCTTTCCATATGCAAAATGCATTCATTCCATCACAATATCCCAAAAGCCTTAAATCATTACAGTAACAATGCTAAGTAAAGTCTCATCAAAATCAATTATAGGGGGGCGGATGTGGCTCAAATGGTTGGGCGTCCGTCTGCCATATGGAGGGACCTGGGTTCGATCCCCAGGATCTCCCGGTAAAATAAAAAAAATATATATAGAAGGCGCATGGGCTGCCAGGCTCTGTGTGCCGGTGAGCCGCCAGGCCCCGGGAGCCATGCAGCAAGATGATGACGTAACCGGAGAGAGACGCAGGGGAGATACAAGAAGAGATGCTCTGAAAGCTCCGAGGTGGCGCAGGTGGCAGAACACCTCTCTCCTACATTGGGAGTCTTCAGGATCGAATCCTGGTGAAGACTGGAGGAGGAGGATGAGAAGAGATGGCAGGAAACAGACACAGAGAATTGCCCAGCGAATGGACACAAAAAAACAGCAAATGGGGAAGGGGGGGTTTAAAATGGATAAAGTAAATAAATCTTTAAAAAAAATTAATTATAGGTGTAGTCCCTCCTGGGACACAATTCCCTTCCATCTGTGGACCTGTGAAACCTAGAGAACAAGTTATCTGTTTCCAATATATAAAGGAGGGACAGATATAGGATAAACATTCCCATTGTCATATGGAGGAATTGGAAGGAAAACAGGATCCACGGTTCCTAACAGTTCCAAAACACTGCAGGGCATATTCCATTGGGTTTCAAGGTCTGAGAGTCATCTGTGGAATGATGTTTTCTCCTCTGGGCCCGAAGGAGTGGCAGTCCCACCCTTTTCAAGTGCTTGTGCAGCAGCCATGTTCTCTCTGAATGCTGGTGTGAAGCTTCCAACATCTTCAAGCATTGGGGTGATGGCCAGGCTCTCAGTCTCAACCTCATCAAGCATCTGGGTGGTGGCTGGATTCCAGGCTCCAGCCTCATCAAGCATTGGTGTGGTAGCTGGTGGTAGCTGGAGTCTAGGCTCCACCCTTGTTAAGCATCCGAATGGGATGGCGGCCAGAATCCAGGTTCCACCCTCATCAAGCACAGGGTGATGGCCAGGCTTTCTGCAATCCCCCAGGCATCTGAGGAAACTGGGGTGGTAGCACTCTTCCTGAACAATGGGCAGAAGGCCTGGCCTCTCCAAGTGCTGGGGCATACTCACCCTTTCCACATACATGGGTGGTTCTGCTCTCTTGGCCTCAGAAGGTTTCTTTGGTTCAGATCACAGCTTCCATGTGTCTGCTTTTGAAGTCATTTTTCCTTTAATCTGTTCCTTTTCTGTCCTTCTAGTCCAGGATGGCAGTGGTTCCATTCATACAGATCTCTCAAAAAATACTTTTTGGTTTTACATGTAGTACACAGGGGTCCAGACCATCAAACCAAAGAACTTTCCACAAGTCCTTTCTGGATAACTGCATTTCCAATCCTGACTTGCACTGAAATAGCAGACTGGTTCTATGTTCAGTTAAACCCTTAAATAGAGCACTATTCTCTGGGGATTCACTTTCCAGAAGCTCAGAATTTCCCACACTATCAATTACTGGTTTCTTTGTGCCCAGGAGTTCAGTTCTCAGTTTATCCCATTCCTTTCACATTTTACTATAAGCTGCAAGGAGAAACCAGGCTGCACTTTCCACATTTAGTTTGGAAATCTCCTCAGCTGAATATGCAAGCATGCCGCTTTCAAATTCTGCCTTCTACCGGACATCAGGATTTAATTCTTCCAAGTTCTCTGCCACTCTAAAACAAGAGCCTCCTTTCTTCCAGTTTGCAATGACACATTCATCATTTCTGTCTAAGTCCTCATTAGAAGTACCTTTAGTGTCCATATTTCTACCAACAGTCTCTTCAAAGCATTTCAGGTCCTTTCTATCAAGCACCTCACAATTCTTCCAGGCTTTACCCATCACCTAATTATAAAGCTGTTTTTAACATTTTTCGTATTTGCAATAGCAGCACCCCACTCTCCTGGTACCAGAATCTGTTTTAGTTTGCTAAGCTGCTCAAAGCAGATGATCGTGAAATGCATTGTCTTTAACAATGGGAATTTATTAGCTTACAAGCTTACAGTTTTGAGGCTGAGAAAGATGTCCAAATCAAGGCATCATCAGGTGTCACTTTCTTCCTGAAGACTGGCTGGCAGTGATCCTGGATTCCTCTGTCACATGGCAAGCATATGGTGGTGTCTGCTGGTTTCTCCCTTCTCTTTCAGGTTTTGCTGCTTTCAGCTTCTTGCTTCCATGACACACATACTCTCTCTCTCTCTCTGTGTTCATCATTTATTGAGGACTCCACTAAGAAGATTAAGACTCACCTTGGGCCACACCCCAACTGAAGTAACTATTCAAAAGGTTCGACTTACAATAGGTTTACACAGGAATGGATCAACTTTAAGAACATGATTTTCTGGGATACACCCAGTTCCAAACCACCACACTGATCTTATCCTTTCTCATGTTCTCAGTTCTCTAGACTTGTATGTCTAGCTGTCTATGCAACTTGTCCACCTGTATGTCTAATAGGCATTTCAAACCTAACATGTCAAAAAATGAACTTCTAATCTTCCTTCCAAACCTTCCATTTGTTCAGGCCCAAAACCATGACATCATCCTTGATTTCACTTTTTCAGTCTTCACTCATATCCCATACCCAGTCCCATTCTTTGGCAGATTGTGTGGCTATACTGTCAAAATATATTCAGAATCCATCATTATCACCTGCTTCAAGCCATCATGATCCCTCACCTGCATTATTGCAAAAATCTAGCTGGTCTCCCAACTGCCATCCTTGTCTTCTAGCAGTCTGTCCTGAATACAGCATTCAGAGCATTCCTTTACATTTTTTAAAATGTCAGTTCTTGGCACTCCTTTGCATGGAATCTTTCAGTCACTTCCCATCTCAGAGTAAAAGTCAAATTTCTGAAAATGGCCTATAAGCTTTTATACAACCAATATGTAAAGCTGGTGGTTTAAAATAGGGCTTCTATCTTGATTAGAACTCTTAACACAATATTTACTATATAGTCTCTTGCATATGAATTGCATATCTAGCCTGTACTGGGTTCAAGGCCCATACTTAAATAGTAAACCTTAGTATGCATTATCATGTAGTAATTAATTTTTCTCTTTAGGGTTAAGTTTTGATTTGTAGCTCTAACAATTATTATTTCTTTAACTTATAGCTGTTTTAAAATATGCTCTGGCTCTAAATAGAATGCATTCATTCTACAAACACTTTTAAGGACATATTATACCAGATACTAGGATTACAAAAACAAATAGACGTTCACATCAACCTTCACAATTGTAAATGGATGGTAGAGAAGTTTGAAACTAGATGGGACTGGTGGAGCTAGCAAATGCCTGGTCAGGAATAAGGAGACTCATATTACTTGAAAAGTAAAACAAGAATAAAGGGAAGGGGAAGCGGATGTAGCTCAAGTGGTTGGGCTCCTTCTACCATATGGGAGGCCCTGGGTTTGGTTCCTGGGGCCTCCTGGTGAGGGCAAGCTGGCCCATGCCGGCAAAGAGCTGACGGCCCACGCCCGCACCCATGGAGTGCTAACAGCCCGCACCCATGGAGAGATGGTGCAGCAGATGACACAACAAAGGGAGACAAGCAGACACAGGAAACGCGCAGTGAACGGACACAGAAAGCAGAAAGCAGGCACAAGCGGCAGAGGGGAGGGGAATAAATAAATACAAAATAAATCTAAAAAAAAAAAAAGAATAAAGGGAAGTTAGGAGAAATATAAAAAGAAGAAATAGTGATGCTTCCCTTTTGATTTATTTACTCAACACACAATTTATCCCTTGGCTTATATCTAAAGGATAATATGCAATTCCTATGGGATAGTTGTCTATACATTCGTTTACAATTGCTATAATTTTTTTCCGATTTTCTATTTTTAAAAATTGTTCTCTTTCTCAGGCACAAAAGGTTCACATAGATTATATTCTCTTTATCTTTCATTGCTAAGCATGGTGCTTAAATCTCTGGATGCTTATAAATATGATTTCTGCTTCATCTATTTAATTCTTTAGCCATACAGCTAGTTTTAAGGTACACTATTTAGATGAAAGATGAAAAAAATAAAGCCATTTGCTGATGGAAGGGTTTTTTATATTTATCCACAGGAAAAGGTGAGGTTCTTTAACATATTGACCTTTGGATAGTGTGTTGAGTCTCATTTGAGTGTTGGGAACATTTAGAAACAAAAGTATTTTAAATTGTAAAGCATTTTAAATGCAGTATATAATGGAAGGCCTGTTTTTTCAGTCTGCTATTACATGTCTGAATGACCATGTATCAGAAATTTACAATGTCAGTTTGGTATAAAATTTCTTCACCCCTCCTTTTTATTTTCTCTCTCTTCTATTAGCTATAAGCATTCAGATGAAAACCACCTAACTTGTAATGAAGCCCCTTTGGGAATTCCTGGAGCATATGCAGATAAGTTGAACGTGACCTATATTTATTCTGTAAAAGTTAAGTTATGTATTTTATGCTATCATCTGAATTTTTTCCAAATCAAAAATATATCATATTTTTGATATTAAAACTTTAATTTTCATCATTTTAAAATTGTCTAACACAGCTAAGAGCTCAAGAAAATAGGTAAGTTCTTTATGTTAAAATAATTCATTAGACAATCATTAAGGGAATTACTGTATTAAACCTACTACATTTCAGGTACTATGCCAAGGACTTCACATTTTCTTACTTCATATTAAGGTTTGAAAGAGATACATGGGAAACCAGAAGTTTGGCAGGCTTGCTGGCTGCTTAAGTGGGCCTGTAAAGGAAGAATATCTTGTGAAAGAGACACAGCATAGTGTAGTAGAAAGAACATCGATATTGGGAGTCAGACTGACCCGTGGTTCAGATTGAGGCTTTCCCACATACTGGCTGCAGGATCTTAGGTAAGTCACATGACCTCTGAGTCTCCGTTTCTTCTCATGTCATTTAATCCTCATTTTCAGATCATGTAAAGAAAGCCCTTAGCATGGTGCCTGTTTTAGTCTGCAAAGGATGCTGATGCAAAATACCAGAAATGGTTTGGCTTTTATAAAGGGAATTTATTTGGGGTAAAAACTTACAGTTCTGAGACCATGAAATGTCCAAATCAAGGCACCATCAGAGATGATTTCTCACCAAAGGTCGGCAGCTGGCAAACCCTGGAGTCCTGCCATGTGGTAAGGCAAGATGGCAGCCAATCTCTACCGAGGTTCTTGCCTTCCCCTTCAGGTTCACCTCCTTGAGTTCAGCTATGGGCAATCAGGCATATGGCTCATCTCTTCCTGGGCCTGTCTTTTTCAGCTTCTCTGCTCATTCCAGCCTCTGGCCCCTCTCTCAGCCTCTCCGGGTTTTTCCCTTTATTTCACATGGCAGGGTCAAAATGGTGACTCTTTCTCCCTGTGTGTTTGTGCTTTTGGTTCTCAGTTTATATAAGACCCCAGCAAGAGGATGGAGACCTAACCTGGGTCATGCCTCACTGTTGTAGTCCAATCAAAGGCCCTAAAGTGATTAATCAAGTGATCCAATCAAAAGGTTCCTTAGCTGAATCTAATCAAAAGGTCCCATCTACACTGTGTTTACAGGCACAGGAATGGGTTAGCTTAAGAACTTAATTTTCTGGGGTTCACAAAAGACAAACCAGGGCAGTGCCCAACACAGAGTCAGTCCTCAATATATGGCATACATTATTGTTTGTATACCTCTGGAAATTTTTTCTTTTGTAAATAGCTTTTTCATAAAGATAGCATGGGGAGTGCTGCAAGTGTCTGGAGTTCGGTAGACTCAGTTTTGGGCCTGTGGCGATTTCTGCATGTCCTCGCGCCGGTGTCTTGCCGAGCTGGGCAGACGCATCCCCTGATTTTATCAACCCAAATATTAAACAAGACAACAGACTCAAATCCCTGAGGATTTCAGAATGACTGATACTTCTGAAGCTGTTTCAACTTTTGAAGAGATGTTTGCCAGTAGATTTTCAAAGGATGATAAAGAGTACCAGGAAACCTGAAACGTCCTCCTGAGTCACCTCCAATTGTTGAGGAATGGAATAGCAGAGCTGGTGGGAACCAAAGAAATAGAGGAAATTGGTTGCAAGATAACAGACAGTTTAGAGGTAGGGATAGCAGACGGGGGTGGCCTAGTGACAATCGATCCAATCAGTGGCACGGACGCCCCTGGGGTAACAATCACCAGCAGCCCAGATGCGAGCCTCACTACCCCCACCAGCACGGACCCTATGGTTATAACCAGCGGCCTTCCCCTGGCTACTACTGATGGAAACGCTGGCAGCTTTGAGTAAAACCATTCACTTTGTTAACGGGACAAAAGTTTTTGTGTTTTCTGGTTGGTCATAATTTTACATGTGCTTTTAGAGAGTGGATTATTAATTTTTTGCAGCTTAAGATGTTTTCCCCACCTTTAACTAAAGGTTTATTCAATGAAAGGAAGTATAAAACCTTACAAATCTGAGAACTAAACTCTACATGAAATAGGATGACAGGATAGTCAAGACTTTTTTTTTTTTAATAGATTTTACTAGCGACATGTCATGGTAACAGGGAATAAATAGTTCCCTAAGAATATTGTGGATTATATTGCTTGACTTCTACCTCAGATTCATGTGAGTTTGGTTTTTTTTTTTTTTTTTCCAATGTTTGACCTTCAGGAGTTCTGTCTTTGTTTTACACAGAAATAAACATTTTTAATTAGCAATGCTTGCTTTTACTTTGGAAGATAAAAGGAGTATCTATACACACTCAGACATGCTCATTTCTAAAATTTACGCAGGTTAGTACAGTCACCTCATGTATGCACAGCTATGCTTACTTGTAAAATATTGTACATAACATTAGCAGTTGAAAGGTAAAAATATTGCTATGGGATTAATAGTACTTTGTGTGTGTTTACTTTATACCTTTTTTGTTCCATGGACCCCTTTGCCAGTCAGGTGAAAACCATGGACCCCTTACAAGCCCACACTATACCGTGTGTTATTTAATAAATATATCACACCCGTACCAACAGGTCCCTGCAGAATAATGTTTTTTTTTGAATTTTAATTCAAGCTCATGGACCCCTGGTTAAGAACCCTTGCCTTGTAGGTATTAGTCAGCTCCACAATCATTTCGGTCTCTCTTTATAGGGAAATCAGGAGTAAAGCTGTAAAAGGAGGAAGGAATGATTTTCCATTTCACTGTCTGTTGATCTGGTGGTGGGTGGGTGGGATTAGGACATACATCATTTTATATAAACTGTAAGCTTTTTGCTCATATAAACATAGGAGGTCAAAATACATTATGTATTTAATACATTATATAAATGTTTTAAACTCTGTAACGTTTAAACTTTTTAATTATATGTAAATAATGCTGCATTTTGATTGTTTAATTACTTTTATGATATTTAATGTGGGTTCATTTTGTAATGTTACAATTACTTCCAAATGTGCAAATTTGCTGCTTCCTTTTCTATAAATAGTGATGCTATAACTGAAAAAAAAAAAAAAAAAGATAGCATGTATTTTTGGCTAAAAATTTAAAAATATTAGTATACTGTTGATAGTCTGGTGAATATTCTACCAGTTCTCTAATGCCTGTGTGTTTCCCAAAGGGTTTTCTGGACACTAATTGCTTCGTATTTTATTTTATTTTCATTTGCTTATTTTTTGTTTGGTATTTGAAAAGGTATGTGAGAAAAGGATTCTGCCCTTACTTAGGGCAATGCTAGGTTAAACAAGATTAAAACAGTGGCTTCAAGAGTATTCAGCATGTTAAAGAGCATTGTGAATTTCCAAAAAATTATTATAGTTTGCAACATTTCAGAGGCCATGGAGGAACTCATGGCTCTACAATGTTCTGTAGAATATACAATGGGAGACACTGCACATGGTGCTCAAAGGTATACAACTTTATACCAGTGGGATCCTACCACATGTGTTATTTTCACTTAATGTGTATGTCATGGGCATCTTTCCTTGTCAATAAATATAGAGTCAAAGTCCTTGTTTTTACTGACTGCATAGGGCATTTTAGGTATAGGCCACAATTGACTGACTTAGTCCACTATTGATGAAAACAAGCAAACGTCTAATTTTTTAATTATTGTAAACTATGCTTCAGTGAACATCCTTAATTTTTACTTGTATGATTAACTCTTAGGGTAAATTCCTCAAAGTGGGAGTACTAGGTAAAAGGGTATATACATTTTTTTTTTTTTTAAAGATTTTTATTTATTTATTCATTTATGCCCCCCTTGCTGCTTGCGCTCACCGGGTCAGCCAACCACGCCGTGCGGGCAGGCCCGCCCCCACCAGGAGGTCCCAGGAATCGAACCCGGGGCCTCCCACATGGCAAACGGGAGCCCCACTGATTGAGCCACAGCCGCTTCCCGGTATATGCATTTTGATACACATTGCCAAGTTCTTCTCCAGAAAGTTTGCCAGGCCTGACAATCTGCTGTTTCTTCATATATTCAGCCTATTAGGTTTTAGTCAGTCTTTTAAAATGTTGTGTCAGAAAATTAATGCTATGAGTACACCCAAAGGAAGTTAGATTTATACTAACCAAACTCTCCAGGGTCTGACTATAAGCCAGAATAGCTAAATATGTAAATGCCTAGTGATCTACACCATTCATGATGCTTTGTCAGTACCTCTGCCTGCACTAATGCTATATAAGAAAGCAATTAAAAAAAGAATGGAATAAATAGAAAGTTTCTTGGTGAGCATAGAACCCCAGAGTAAAGGGAAGTGAGGTATTAAAAGATGATATTCATGACACTCTAGCACTATACTTGCCCATGGACCATAGGTTTGTGTTCATGATGGGTCAGGTACTTTTAGTTTTTTTTTTTTTTTTTTTTTTTTTACCGGGAGGTCCCGGGAATCGAACCCAGGTCCCTCCATATGGGAGATGGACGCCCAACCAGTTGAGCCACATCCGACCCCCCGGGTCAGGTACTTTTAACCCTGGACAGTATTAGAGATATTTTGCCAAGAGGTTGCCTTTGGGCGCTTCCCTTTCAAAGAAAAAACCTTTTATGACTCTATGTAGGTCTATGTATTATTTCTCCATTTTAATCTTTTTTTAAAAAAAAAATTATTGAAGTATATCATTCATACATGAAAATACATAAACTATAAGTGTTCAGTAAACACCGTGATCTCACAAAACAAACATGCATAACATCACACAGGGCTCCCACACATCACACCCCCAAAACACCCTGCATTGTTGTGAAACATTTGTTAACAAATCATGAAAATCATTGTCAAAGTATTACTACTAACTATAGTCCGTATCTTCCTCCCCTACACATTTTTTTTTTTATGGATACATATAAATTTTTTTTGAATCAAACAATATGTTACACAATATATTTGGTTCATAGTAACGCATTCATACAGTATTTGTCCTTTTGTGTCTGGCTTGCTTTGCTCAACATAATGTCCTCCAGGTTCATCCATGTTGCCATATGCTTTACGACTTCATTTCTTCTTACAGCTGCATAATATTCCATCGTGTGAATAGACCACAGTTTGTTTATCCATTCATCTGTTGATGGACACCTGGGTTGTTTCCAACTTTTGGCAATGGTGAATAATGTGGCTATGAACATCGGTGTGCAGATGTCTGTTTGTGTCACTGCTCTCAGTTCTTCTGAGTATATACGCAGTAGTGGTATTGCAGGGTCACGTGGCAAGTCTATATTCAACTTCTTTAGGAACTGCCAAACAGTCCTCCACAGTGGTTGTACCATTCTCCATTTCCACCAACAGTGAATAAGTGTTCCTATCCCTCCATCCTCTCCAACACTTGTAGTTCTCTGTCTTTTTAATAGTGGCCATTCTGATAGGCCTACACATTTTTTCAAGGATTTATTTATTTATTTACCCCCCCTCCCCCGTTTTGCTGTTTCTCTGTCCATTTGCTGGGCAACTCTCTGTGTCCGTTTCCTGTCCTCTCTTCTCATCCTTCTCCTCCTGTCTTCATTGCAGTTTGGTCCATGAAATCTCCGATGTGGGAGAGAGGCATCCTACCGCCTGCACCACGTTAATTCCTGGTTTTTCGGTGTGTCTCGTCTTGGCTCTCTCTTGTACCACTGTCCTGTTACATCATCATCTTGCTGTGTGGCTCGCGGGGCCTAGCGGCACACCCGCACACGGGGCCTGGCGGCTCACCCGCTCGCAGGACCTGATGGCTCACCCACGGACAGGGCCTGATGGCACACCTGCTTGCGGGGCCTGGTGGCCCACGCACCTTCTATATTTTTAAAAAATTTTTTACCAGGAAGTCCCGGGGACTGAACCCAGGTCCCTCCATATGGGAGACGGACACCCAACCACCTGAGCCACATCTGTCCCCCTGCTATATCTCTTAAGGTTGACCAAAGATACCCAAAGTTACAGTCTTTTCCCGTACAGGATGGTCATATAATAAATCAGGCTTAGTTTATCACCAGCATTCTAAAAACCAGACCTAGGGAGAAAAACTAGGTCTGGGGACACATGCATGGTTTCTAATATAGCGAATGTTTAGCCTACCCTGATTATCACAAAATCAGGACTGTGAGAATATTTGCATTTAATCTTTTTTTTAAAAAAAAGCTTTATTTATTTCTCCCCACCCCCTCGTTGTTTGCATTTTCTGTTTCTGTTCATTCTTATCTTCCTTTTTTTTTTTTTTTTTTTTTTTTTAGGAGGCACCAGGAACTGAACCTGGGACCTCCCATGTGGGAAGGAGGCGTGTAATCACTTGAGCCACCTCTGCTCCCTGCTTTGTTGTGGCTCTCATTATGGTTTCCTCCTTGTGTCTATTGTTGCATCATCCTGTTGTGTCAGCTTGCCGTGCCAGCCTGTTGCATCAGCTTGCTGTTTTTTTTTTTCTATTTTATTTTATTTCATAATCAGCTATTAGTTTTCATCCACATTGACTGTCTGTAGGTTTTTGAAAGTTGTGACGGTACATAGGTAAGCAATGTATAGAGCTTGTTTGGGGAATCTTCATCCTCATTTAGTTTTCTGGACAACTGTACACGGATACGATATGGGACATTCCTTATCCCTTTGGCCCAGATAGCTTTATTGAGCTTTGTGTTGATGCGCACATCTGTCATTCCCATCTCCTTCATGGCAAATTTCCGGATCTCTTTGAGGGCCCGAGGGGCTTGTTTCTTGAAGCCCACTCCATGGATGCGCTTGTGAATGTTGATGGTGTACTCCATGGTCACCACCTCGTTGATGGCAGAATGGCCCTTCTTCTTCTCACCACCCTTCTTAGCAGGAGCCATTCTGTCTTGACCAGTCAGAAAGGACCAGCTTGCTGTCTTGCTTGTCTTCTTTAGGAGGCACTGGGAACCTAACCCAGGACCTCCCATCTGGTAGGTGGGAGCTCAAGAGCTTGAGCCACATCTGCTTCCCCCCATTTTAGTCTTTTTTAGTCTATATATCATATATTTTTAAAAAGATTTATTCTATTTATTTATTTATCCCTCCTTGCTGCTTGTGCTCGCTGTGTCCATTTGCTGTGCGTTTTTCTGTGTCTGCTTGTCTTCCTTTTGTTGTGTCATCTTGCTGCGCCAGCTCACCGTGCCGCACAGGCTGTCAGCTCACCATGCCACATGGGTCGTCAGCTTACCACATCGCGTGGGCTGGCTTGCCTTCAGCAGGAGGCCCTGGGAATCCAACCTGGGGCCTCCCATAAAGTAAACGGGAGCCCAATCACTTGAACCACATCCACTTTCCTATATATAATATTTTTGATTCATGTTGATTGCACTTGATTTCATATATGACTTATTTTTTTAATAGCTTCAGATGGGTTTTCTTGCAAACAAACCATAATCACCTTATTTGGGGTTAGGCCTCAAATATCTTCAGCCAAATATTTACAGATTGTGCTTGGTTGGTGTCATTTCTGTAGATGGCCTGACAGCCATTATAACATGGTTCTTCCTAATCTCATTCTGAAAGCAGTTCCAGATTGGGCTTGCCTTGCTTTTGCTCTTATGTATCACCTATAGCGGTTATCTCCATTTTATAAATGAGGCTACTGAAGCTCAGTAAGCTGAAGTAATTTTCCCAGGATCACAGCTGGTAGTTGGTGGAAGCAATATTCAAACTTATTTTTGTCTGGCCCCAGAGCTCATAGTTTTTTTTCACTATACCATTCTGCCTTTCTATATTAAAGGTCTTATCTTTTCTGCCTATGGATTTACTGTAAAGAAAACGAGAAGAATTTATGTTAGAAATGTGTGTGTACTTTGACTTATCCAGTTAGATAGGACAGGATTACTTGATCTTATATCCTGCAGTTTACCCAAACTATAATTGGTGAAAACAGGCAATTTACTAGTCTAGTAGGTATAGTCCAGTCTTCTAATTTCTGGATGAAACACGGAAGTGTAATCTAGGGAAAGGAATGAAATACACCCTGAAGAAGTTAAAATAAACTTTCCCTAATGATTGAGAATACTAGTTAAATTCTAAGCCATTATCAGGAGTTGATCAAAGAGCTGAAGCCCTTATACATTTTATCAGTTATCAGTCATCAGTTAAAACTTTAAATGTAGGAACTCTGATGTTATGGTAAAAGCAAAGGGAAAGAACGTATAGACTAAAGTTCTGAATCATACCTGGGGCCTACATGGTAAGGTGTTAGTAGTCTGTCTGCCTGTCAGGTAGCCACTGAAGCTACCAGAAGGGCTGAAGTGGTAGTTCAGATGCAGCCATAACAAATCAGGGAAGGGGAGGCACCTCTCCCATGTTCCTAAACATCCATATCTAAATCCTCAAAGCTATTCTGGAAATGGAATTTTCTCTTTCCCTTGAAACCCATTTAGTGTGCTTCCAGAAGTGGTTTCAATGGAAAGAACCAGACACAACTGAGTTGGAATCCTGGCTCTACCGTTTACCAGCTGTGTGACTTTTGGCAAGTGACTTTGAGCCTATATTTCCTAATGTGTAAAATGGGGATAAAAATATTCACCTCACGTAATTGCCCTCAGAGTTAAGTGAACTAACATATAAAATACTTAGCACAGTGCTAGCCTATAACAGGCACACAATGTTTCCTATTCCTTCTCTCAGATAAAGAGCCTCCTAAACCTAGGAGCACTTGATTTACAGATGTCTTATACAGCAATAGGTCTTTTTTTTTTTTTTTAAAGATTTTATTTATTTATTCATTAATCCCCCCCTTGCTGCTTGTGCTCGCTGGGTCAGCTAACCACGCCGTGCGGGCGGGCTTGCCTTCACCAGGAGGCCCCGGGAACCGAACCCCATATGGTAAACGGGAGCCCTACTGATTGAGCCATAGCCGCTTCCCAGCAATAGGTCTTACATGCAGAGTGGAATTATGCAGTGAGAACTCACCAAGCCACCGTATTCTTTATCTGAACACCAGGAAGTTGCTGTTATATTTGGGGGGAGGGTACAAGGAAGAGTGGGGATGTATGTCTCTGATGGTGCTGTTTTTTTTCTTTCTATTTCTTGTCATGGGTTGAAAAATGCTTTTCTCATCCAGTGATTGTGGTACACATCATTTTCTAAAGTGCATTCTCTTGAACACACACTAGTCAAATAAGTTTGGAAAATGCTACTTTCAATAACCTCTGTTCTCTGCTTCACAAAGCACATTAGTAAAGTATTTAGAAGTTTCCTAATATGGAAACCTTTTGAATGAGTCTAACTCAGCATTTTACAAACGTATTTGCCTACGGACCACTCTTTTGCCATAACATTTATATCCCACTCTGGATCCTACTTTAGGTATCCCTGGTGTACATGGTTGTTGCTTCCTAGAGTAGCTCACAAAATCCTATCTACTCCATAACATAGCTCAAGTTTACAGTGGACAAACAAGAGAAGAAAGACTTCGTATGTTGGTAACGGTAACTATCAAGTAACTTAAACTACATTATGGGTTATGAAGGATTTTGTCAACTAGCTGGTGCCTAATCATCATTTATTGAATTGCTTCAGTGGGAATGATAGAATTTGAAAATCACTGGTTTTCAACCTCCAATCAAATAATTGATTCAGTCAATATTATCAATGGATGTTAAAATTGTAGGTGAATGATTTTTGGGGAAACTGGTTTGTCTCACAGTGGCAAAGTCTCACCCCACAGATTCCTTGCTAAGTGCAAATGGAAAAATAGAAACATAAGTAAGTGAATAAGTAAATCAATGAATAACCATGAGTTCCTACTGATATCCCTGACTCTAAGCCAGCACCACAGTGTCCTTCCTAGCCCTCCCCCCTTGCTTCTTTGGAATTTCTTTCTCTGACAGTGAGAAACCCAACTCTTATTATCTATAATATATTGACTTATTTGTTCAGCCCTAGCATACATGTGAAGTAGTTTCAGGACTGCTAACCCATACACCTGTGAGAAAAAGATTTATTAGCTAGAGTACAGTATTTGTATGGCACCTCTTTTATAAAAACATATTTTCTTTTCCTTTTTTCCATTCCAAGTCTTTGAAATCCGGTATGCATTGTACACTTGTAGCACATTGAGATTAGGCCTAGCCATGTTTCCAGTACTGAATAGCCACATATTGCTAATGGTTGCTATGGTGGCCCAGATCAAGACCTCCATATTTGCGGCACCTGCCCCCTTTGATCTGTGCTTCTGCATGTTTCTCCCCTTTGGTTGCTTCTCACGCCCAATAGAGAATACCCGCCTCCCAAGTTTTGTGACATGAATTGATTCCAGGCCCTTGGCTGGGAGAACCACGTTGCCTCACTACCCTCTGTGTGCCCCTGGGTGCACAAAGACACTCATGAGGGCAGGGTGGGGTGAGTTGGTAATTGCAATACTGGCACTGGCGGGCCCTGGGAGGGGGATGGATGGGAAGCCAAATTCCATGTGCATGTTGAACAGCTTACAAATATCAGTGCCATGCAGCAGTTGCAGCTCCTCAGTCCCCTGTGTTGCTACCTTCTTTCTCCTGCAAACTCCTGTTTGGACACAGAGTCCATGGTCATGGGCTGAGCCTATGGGCCTGAGCCCCTGATCAGGCAGAAAACTGGCCCCAGAGAAGTTCAGAGACAATATAATTTTTTTTTTTGATGGGGATTGAACCCAGGATCTCATATGTGGGAAGCCGGTGCTCAACCACTGAGCCACATCGGCTCCCCTGAGTTGGTTCTTTCATTTGTTTTGCTTGTTTTTTTTTTAGGAGGCACTGGGAACCCAACCGAGGACCTCCCATATGGGAAGCAGGTGCTCAATCACTTGAGCCACATCCACTCCCCAGAGACAGTATAATTTTAATTTGAAAAATTTTGTCCTTTTGCTTTTTAATTAAGTATCTTATGAATGCACTTTAATGTTTTCACAGAATGACACATGTTCCCAAATGGGTGTAAAGCCTGGAGTTGAGATAAATTTGTTCAGAAATTATTGGAGGGATGGGTCATGAAGATTAACTTTTGAGTGAAGACCTTTTGTTCATCTGTTTATATGACAGATAGTTATTGAATGCCCATTAAGTGCCTAGCATTTAATTTTTCTGGGGGTTGAACCTGGGACCTCGTCCATGCAAAGCAGGTGCTCAACCACTGAGCTTTACCTGCTCCACATGCCTAGCATTTAATTTTTATAGTCCCTCATTTAACTTTATTTCTCACAATAGTCCTATGAAGAGAAGTACTCTTTTAAATCTCCATTTTATAGGAGAAAAAACTGAGATTCTCAAATGTAAAGTCACTTGCCCAAGGTCACAAATGTAGAAAGTGTAAAGGCTTATAAACTCAGAGTAGTTTGACTACAGCGTCCAGGCTCTTAATATCACCTCTTTAATAAATAGTGTGAGCTTTAGAAGTGGGAGGAATTATGGTGGGCGAATTGGCTGAGAGGGCTTTATAAGGGATCTTGAGCTAGGCCTGGAAACATGATGAGGACGATTTAGATAGAGGGACAGAGGAGTGCAAGGCATTGTGGGAAGGTTCATGAGCTAAGAGATCAGGATTTTGGAGATTTGGAGAGGAGCTAGGAGTAGGGCTTTCCAGGCAGATGTAATAGCAAAGAAGTAGGAATGCATACCATATATGTGGGGAATAGTGAATAGACCTGCCTGATTGAGATAAAGTTTTGTTCTTTTGTTTATTCATTCATTCAACAGACAATAAATACACTCCCTGTGTCACATGTTAGGTACTGGGGTATATAAAGGCCAAAGAGTCAATCTAATACCCCAGACTTTTATAGTCTATATAGACTTGGTAGAAAGAATAGAATGATAAATTTTGGCCAGATTTTGAATGGCCTTGAATGCCAGGCTAAGATGTTTCTGTTGACAACACTTTCACTTAAAATTTTACTCTTTTCATATCACCAACCACAGGCTTTTTAGTTTCATTCTAATCACATTAATTTTACCTATGTATTTGAGTTATATAAGCTTTTTGTGAGCTAGCCTGGGACCCTAGCCATATTTATGGCATAGTTTTTTTTTTTTTTTAAACTTTATTTTGTACATTTAATAATTGAAAACATAAGCAATTAAAAACTAAAAAGTAAACACAGATGAATAAATATATACATTTCTCAATTAAATGTAATGGATACATGTAAAATTTTTTGTTGTTGTTTTGTTTTTTGTTTGTTTCTTTGTTTTTTGTTTTTTTTTTGTGAATCAAACAATATTTTACACAAAATATTTGGTTCATAGTAATGCATTCATACAGTATTTGTCCTTTTGTGTCTGGCTTGCTTCACTCAACATAATGTCCTCCAGGTTCATCCATGTTGCCATATGCTTTATGACTTCATTTCTTCTTACAGCTGCATAATATTCCATCGTGTGAATAGACCACAGTTTGTTTATCCATTCATCTGTTGATGGACACCTGGGTTGTTTCCAACTTTTGGCAATGGTGAATAATGTGGCTATGAACATCGGTGTGCAGATGTCTGTTCGTGTCACTGCTCTCAGTTCTTCTGGGTATATACCCAGTAGTGGTATTGCAGGTTCACCAACACACCACAGCAAGTCTATATTCAACTTCTTTAGGAACTGCCAAACAGTCCTCCATAGTGGTTGTACCATCCTGCATTCCCACCAACAGTGAAGAAGTGTTCCTATCTCTCCACATCCTCTCCAACACTTGTAGTGCTCTGTCTTTTTAATAGTGGCCATTCTGATAGGTGTGAAATGATATCTCATTGTAGTTTTGATTTGCATTTCCCTAATCATGAGTGATGTTGAGCATTTCTTCATGTGTTTTTTTGCCATTTGTATTTCTTCTTCGGAGAAATGTCTATTCAAGTCTTTGGCCCATTTTTTAATTGGGTCATTTGTCTTTTTATTGTTGAGTTGTAACATCTCTTTATATATCCTGATATTAAACCCTTATCAGATATGTGATTTCCAAAATTTTTTTTCCCATTGAGTTGGCTGCCTTTTCACCCTTCTGACAAATTCCTGTGAGGTGCAAAAGTGTTTAATTTTGAGGAGGTCCCATTTATCTAATTTTTCTTTTGTTGCACATGCTTTGGGTGTGAGGTCCAAGAAACCACCACCTACTACAAGGTCTTGAAGATGTTTCCCGACATTTTCTTCCAGTAGTTTTATGATCCTGGCTTTTATATTTAGATCTTTGATCCATTTTGAGTTGATTCTTGTATGGGGGGTGAGATAGGGGTCATCTTTCATTCTTTTGGTTATGGATATCCAGTTCTCCCATAGCTTTTTAAAAACTTTTTAAACAAATTGATACATATTAATAAAGCATAAATCCATCCAAACTGTACAATCAGTGGTATTTGCTATTATCACATAGTTGTGCATTCAACACTTCAATCATTATTGGAGCATTTTTATTATTCCAATAGTAATAATAATAAAAAAAACTGACAAATAAACAAACAAAAACTCATCATCGCTCAGTCTCTCTAAGCTTCCCCTGCTGTACATAGCTGTTATTCTGATTCAGTCTCTCTAGTTTATTTGTGTTTATATTTGGTAAAAACTGTCTTATATATGCACTATTATCCACATTTTTATTTCGCATGAGGTTCACTATGTTATACAGTCCCATGTTATATTTTTTAGCATTCCTTCAAGTAATATACATGTCCTTAGACTTTCTCCTTCAACCATTGTCATACCTATACAATAGCTCTGTGATATACAAACAGTATGATGTGCTTTCACCATTTCTATTCATTTCCAAAGATTTACAAACAACCTTTTCACCAATTCTGCACAGATTAACCCTCAGCTTTCCATTCTCTACCCTCCTTCTATTTTGTGGTGAGCTATATCCTAATTATCAACTCCATGAGTTTACACAATATATTTAGTTCATAATAGTTCAGTTATACAGTATTTGTCCTTTTGTTTCTGGCTTGCTTCCTTCAACATAATGTCCTCCATGTTCATCCATGTTGTCGTATGCTTCATGACTTCATTTCTTCTTACAGCTGCATAATATTCCATCGTGTGTGTGCACCACAGTTTGTTGATCCATTCATCAGTTGATAGATACCTGGGTTATTTCCATCATTTGGCAATTGTGAATAATGTCACTATGAACATCGGTGTGCAGAAATCTGTTCATGTCACTGCTCTCAGTTCTTCTGGGTATATACCTATTAATGGTATTGTCCGGTCACATGGCAAGTCTATATTCATCTTTCTTAGGAACTGCTAAACATTCTTCCACAGTGGCTGTACCATTCTTCATTCCTACCAACACTGAATAAGCGTTCCTATCTCTCCACATCCTCTCCAACTCCTGTAGTTTTCTGACTTCTTAGTAGTGGCCATTCTAAAGATGGGAAATGATATCTCATTGTAGTTTTGCTTGCATTTCCCTAATCGCTAGTGATGTTGAACATTCTTTAATGTGTTTTTTCACCATTTGTATTTCTTCTTTGGACAAATTTCTATTCTTTTGCCCATTTTTTAATCGTGTAGTTTGTCTTTTATTTACATATTTAATTTTTTTCTTAACAAATCAATTTTATTGATGCATATTCATAAACCATAAAGCCATCCAAAGTGTTCAATCAATGGTATTCAGTGTAATCATATATCTGTGCATTCATCACTTCAATCATTCTTAGAGCACTTTCATTATTCCATTAATAATAATAACAAAAAACAAACAACCAAAACTCATCACCTCTCAGTCTCTCTATGCTTCCCCCTGCTGCACAGCTGCTATTCTTTTTCCTTCTCTAGTATATTTGTATTTATATTTTGTAAAAACAATAGCATAGTTTTTATTGGAAAATATATTCTTTCCTTTTAAGATTTATTTATTTATTTATTTCTCCCTACCGCCTCATTGTTTGCATTTCCTTTGTGCTTGTCTTCCTTTTAGGAGGCACCAGGAACTGAACCTGGGACCTCCAGTGTGGGACGGAGGTGCCTAATCACTTGAGCCACCACCACTCCCTGCTTTGCTGTGTCTCTCATTATGTTTTTTCTCCTTGTGCTTCTTGTTGCATCATCTTGTTGTGTCAGTTCGCTGCGCCAGCCCATCACATCAGCTTGCTGTCTTGTTCGTCTTCTTTAGGAGGCACTGGGAACCGAACCTAGGACCTCCCATGTGGTAGACAGGAGCTCAGTTGCTTAAGCCACATCTGCTCCCCAGGAAAATATATTCTTGATTTTCAGTGCATCATGGACAGATAACTGGATTGAGAATCAGAACATTTTGGTGCTGGTCTGCCTCAAACTCATACTGTGAACTTTAGCAAGTTCATTTTCCTCCCTGGACCTTAGTTCCCCCGTAGGTAAAATGAGGGAAAAAGTTGGACTAGATTAGTAGTTCTCAACCCTATCACATCAATGTCCCCTTTGAATAACAAGTATCCTTTAACTCTCCCTTTAAAATTCTAAAATGATATTTTGGTAGATTGAATTATGTACCCTGACAAAAGCATGTTCTTAATCTTAATTTGTGTTCCTGTGGGTGTGAACCCGTTTATAAATAGGGCTTTGAAGATGTATTATCAGTTAAGGTTTGGACTCATTTGTGAAGAGGATCTCCTAAGATCCTATTTAGATATGGCCCAACTGAATCAAGGTGGGCCTTAGTCAGTATTACTGGAGGCCTTATACAGAGAAGTCAGAGAAGGCCGTGGGAAGGAACCAGAAGTCAGTAGAAACAAGAAGAACAGACACAAAGAGAGAGAGATCACCATCTGAACAGAGACAGAGATGCACACCAAGGAACCCCAAGGATTGTGATAGACTAGCACCAGAACACTACATACTTTGGGGAGAGAGCCTGGCCTTGCTGATGCCTTGATTTTGGATGTCTAGCTTCTGAAACCGTGAGACAATAAATTCCTGTTGTTAAGTCAACCAGTATATGGTATTTGTCATAGCAGCTATGGCAAACTGAGACAGATTTTTAATAGAGAATGGATGATAAAACCTGCATAATTCAATAAATATTTTCAATATTTATAATTTCAATAAATATCAATATAACACCCTAACTATAATGTAAAAGAGAAATGAATTACAGTAACTTTTTTTTTTAGGTACGGGGGCTGGGGATTGAACCCTAGACCTTGCATGTGGGAAGCTGGCGCTCAACTACTGAGCCACATTGGCTATCCTGAGTTGTTTTTTTCATTTGTTTGCTTGTTATTTGCTCTTTTGTTTTTAGGAGGCACCAGGGACCGAACCCAGGATGTCCCATGCGGGAATCAGGCGCTCATCTGACTGAGCCACATCCACTCCCAGTAACTTTTATTTTTTATTTTTTTTATTATGGGTAAAAATAAAAATTCTCACAATACATACAAACATTTGTAAAATGATATATAAATATATATGCATATATGTGTATTTGCTTACAAAAATGTTATTTATATATATATATATATACATATATTTTAAGAGGTGCTTAGATTACCTAAAATGTTACACGGAACCCACTGGGATTCCCATGTTGCCCACCTCCCACACCTCCCACCACATCCCACACAAACATCTCCCACAGTGTGGCCCACCAACCTCAATGAACTTACACATCCTGGAGCCTTGCCACCAACCATAGACCACAGTTCACACTGTAGACCACACTCTCTCCCACTCAGTTCTGAGTGGTGTGTGCTGATTTAAAATGGCCTACATCCGTTGCCACAACGGTACTCAGGACAACCTCCAACTCCCAAAGAAGCCCCTGTATTTCAACTGCTCATCCCCTCCCTACCCAAAAACTGTCAAGTGGCCACTGGCTCCACCTCATTGTTATAATTTCTTGCATTGCAAGAATCACCATATGTGAGCAAGAGAATACCATCAAGTCCACTCTAGTCCATAGTTCTTCCCCCAATCCAGAGGCGACTGGGATGGTGATGTCCACTCCAACTCCAAGTGAGAGAGGGCTTATATCCCATGGATATGGTGGGTGGGATGATCCTGCCTGCAGATGCAGGCCCTCTCCATTCCCTGGGATGGCCATTTCCCATCGTTGTCTCCTCACCAGGTGACTTGGATGAGTCCATTGAGCTGTAGGG
>JAKSZT010054138.1:2362125-2381992 GCA_026826555.1 Tolypeutes matacus
ATGTCCATATGGGTGATGGCTCAAAGCCTGCTCTTCTCTTACTCTCCTTTGTTAACCTATCTTTCAGACAATGGTTCTCAGAGACTGCTCACTTTCCTCAGTTCAGATCAGTGAGGTCATATACTGTTCATCCTTCAGTGCCTGGCTTGCTTCACTCAACATAAGGTCTTCAAGATTCATCCACATTATTCCATGTGTTAGCACTTTGTTCCTTCTTACCGCTGAGTAATATTCCATTGTATGTATGTGCCACATTTTGCTTATCCATTCGTCTGTTGATGGGCACCGGGGCTGATTCCAACTTTTGGCAATGGTGAACAATGCCGCTATAAACATTGGTGTGCATATATCTGTTTGTATTTTTGTTTTCAGTTCTTCTGGGTATATACCCAGTAGTGGAATTGCTGGATCATACGGAAGATCTATTGCAAGTTTTCTGAGGAACCGCCAAACTGTCCTCCACAGTGGCTGGACCATACCGCAGTCCCACCAGCAGTGGATGAGGGTTCCTATTCCTCCACATCCTCTCCAACATTTAGTGTCTCCTGTTTTTTTAATAGCTGCTATTCTGATGGGTGTAAGATGGTATCTCATTGTAGTTTTGATTTGCATTTCCCTGATAGCAAGTGATGTTGAGCATTTTTTCATGTGCTTTTTAGCCATTTGTATTTCTTCCTTGGAGAAGTGTCTTTTCAGGTCACTTGCCCATTTTTTATATGGGTTGTTTGTCCTTTTATTTTCGAGGTGAAGGATTTCTTTATATTCCCAGTAACTTTTAATAAGGTATTATCTGTTTCAATATGTATTTAAGTTTGTTGTTAGATGCTTGGACCTGTGTGTCTAGTCATTGTGAATGTGGTGACAGCTGCGAACACAGCTGGATATTGGCACATTGTACATTGGTGACTCAAATATCACAAATCTCCAATGATGCCATGATTTTCTGAAATGTTGACCGATTTTTGGTAAACTTCCAAACCATACTTAGTACCATTTTCCCTCAATTTACATGGTGGTTGCTTTCCTGGGGTGGGGTGGGGAAGTCAATGTATATTAAAACCATTACATGTTTATATGTAAGTAGAGTTAAAGTTTTGGTGCAGATGATCATAAGCAGTTTTTCTTTTTTAAAAAGATTTATTATTTATTTATTTATCCCCCCCTTGCTGCTTCTGCTCGCTGTGTCCATTTGCTGTGAGTTTTTCTCTGTCTGCTTGTCTCCCTTTTGTTGTATCATCTTGCTGCGCCAGCTCACTGTGCCGCGTGGTCCATCAGCTCGCCAGGCCGTCAGCTTGCAGCACTGTGTGGGCCGGCTTGCCTTCACCAGAAGGCCCCAGGAATCGAACCTGGGGCCTCCCATATGGTAAATGGGAGCCCAACCATTTGAGCCACAGCTGCTTCCCCCATAAGCAGTTTTTCACTTACATAAATGTTGGGTGGGGTATTTGAAAGAGGTGTGGGACACAGAACTCTTCGATTTTTCATTGTTGGCTCCACTTTGGGCACTGCAGCGTATCTGGCATTCTGTTCTGCTAAATAGCAGTAGCATCCCCACACATTTTTCATTTTGCCCCCTAGGGGGTGCTGCTTCCCCTGTTGAGAACCATTGGACGAGAAGATCTTAGCTGCCTGCCAGCTTGATTTTTTGAGTTCTTGCATGGATTTAAAAAAAAAATATGTTTTTATTGCAGAAGTTGTGAACTTACAAAACAATCATGCACATGTGTGGAATTCCCATACAACACCCCTTCACCAACACACCACACCGTGGTGGAACATTTGTTGCAGATTATGAGATAATATCATCAGGCTATTACCACCCACCATGGTCTGTAACTTACATTTGGGACACTTTTTCTATACCTCACCCATTACCAACACAGTACATATTTGGCATTGATGCAAGAATATTACAATATTGCTGTTAAGTATAGTCCACAGGTTACATTAATTGTATTTTTCCCAACCTGCATGAAATTTTGTTGAATGAGTCTTGTCTTTGTTTCTACCTTTGCTGCTTGTGCCTCCATTATTGCCAACATTAAAGACTTGTTTACCCCACGTGATTTTGTGAGACTTGCTATGTCTCATAAAAGATTTTGAAACCCTGGGATATAAAGATGCAAAATGATTCATCAGTTTTAAATGGATTTAAAAATAGATTCCACCAGTTAGTCACTTTTTAAAAAATTTTTAAATTTTACTGGAAGGTCCCGGGGATCGAACCCAGGTCCCCCCATATGGGAGACGGATGCCCAACTGTTTGAGCCACATCCATCCCCTACTTGGTCACTTTTTTTCATTTGTCATTTTGTTCTCAAACTTATCTTCCAATTTTTAAATAAGTTCTTTTTTAAATTAATTATTTATTTTTTAATTTTTAAAAAAGATACTTAGATTACATAAATGTTACATAAAAAATATAGGGGATTCCCATATGCCTCACTCCCTACCCCTCCCACATTAACAACATCCTTCATTAGTGTGGTACATTTGTTACAATTGATGAACACATATTGGAGCATTGCCACTAAGCGTGGATTATAGTTTACATTGTAGTTTAAACTCTCTCCTGCACAATTTTCTAAGTTATGACAAGATTTGTAATGGCCTGTATCTGTCATTGCAATGTCATTCAGGACAATTCCCAAGTCCAGAAAATGCCCCCATATTACCCCTGTTTTCCCTTTCTCTCCCTGCAGAGCCTCCAGTGGCCACTGCCTCCACATCAATGATATAAATTCTTCCATTGCTAGAATCACAATAAGTCTATAGTAGAATAACAGTAAGTCTACTCTAGTCCATCGTTCATTCCCCAATCCTGAGGATTTGGGGATGGTGATGCCCACTCCACCTCTAATTGAGAGGGGGCTTAGATCCCATGGGGCAGATGGATGGGTCTATCTTGCTTGCAGTTGTAGATTCTCTCTGTTCTTTGGGATGGTCGTTGTCCATCACAGGGAAGAGTAATGTGTGTTATGGCCTGTTATTTCCAGCAGATGGCAATGTTTGGTGCAAAACTACTTTGTTTAAAGACAACAGCAGATTTTTCTAGACTCTGTATTTCAAAACCAAACTTCAAAATGAGTATTTGCAAGTAGCTCTCTTTTTAAAAAATTGATATGAATTAACTTGCTTAAAACAATGCATAGGCTGGTGAAAAAATGGATGTGATTTATATTTTGACACATTGTCACATTTTACTATGGGAACAATGCTTTAATAGATGGCGAAGATAAATTCTTCATGCAATGAATATTTATCCCTTGGTTTACCAGTTCTATAAATTCTGGTTTTCTCATAGATTTTAAAATATACTCTGTTTTTAAACAATTTCAGTCTTACAGAAGAATTTCCATAACAGCAAATAGAACCTTCATAGTGCCTTTACCCAAGTGGCCCAGGTATAAACATTTTACCTCATTTGCTCCATTGTTCACTCTTCTGTGTGTGTGTCCATTATCATTAGTCTTTCTCTGGATATTTTGAGAGCAAGCTGCAGACATGTCTCATCACCCCTAAATACTCCAGAGTGTATTTCCCCAAAACAGGGTCACTTTCCTACCTAACTAGCATGTAACCCTCCAAATCAGGAAATCAAAATTGGTATAACATTACCATCCAATCCACAACTCCACTCAAATGTCCAGCTGGCCAGAAATGTCATTTTTTCTCATGTTCACTATCCTATTCAGGATTGTCTGTTGCATTGAGTTTTTGATCTCCTCCAGTCTGGACCGGTTATTCAGTCTTTCCCTGTCTTTCATATCTTCTACATTTTAAAAGAGCATATACCTTACATTCTATAGAATGACTGTCAGCCTGGGTCCACCTGATACTTCTTCATGTCTGGACTTAGGCCAATGCATTCTTGGTAGGGAGACCACAGAAAGGATGCAGCACATCAGGAGTCATTTGATGTCAACCTGCCCCACTACTTGTAATGTTAACCAGGATTACCTGGTCATCAGATTCTTTTTTTTTTATGGGTAAAAATCAAAATTCTCACAATACATACAAACATTTGCAAAATGATATATAAATATATATGCATATATGTGTATTTGCTTACAAAAATGTTGTTTATGTATATATATATACATATATTTTAAGAGGTGCTTAGATTACCGAAAATATTACACGGAACCCACTGGGATTCCCATGTTGCCCACCTCCCACACCTCCCATCACATCCCACACAAACATCTCCCACAGTGTGGCCCACCACCCTCAATGAACTTACACATCCTGGAGCCTTGCCACCAACCATAGACCACAGTTCACACTGTAGACCACACTCTCTCCCACTCAGTTCTGAGTGGTGTGTGCTGATTTTAACTAAAATCCATTGCTGAATTAAAACCCATTTGAATCATGGAGCTGGTGTAGCTCAGTGGTTGAGCACGTGCCTCACATGTATGAGGTCCTGGGTTCAATCCCCGGTACCTCCTTAAAAAAATGAACATTTAAATCAAGATGTATCATTTGGGTTTTTATGTATTTTTTAAAGATTTATTTTATTTATTTATTTCTCCCCACTCCCTTGTTGTTTTACACTTAATGTGTCTATTTGTCTTCCTTGTTTCTTTAGGAGGCACTGGGAGCTGAACCCAGGACCTCCGATGTGGGAGGGAGGCGCCTAATCGCTTGAGCCACCTCTACTCCCTGCTTTGTTGTGTCTCTCATTATGTTTTTCCTCCCTGTGTCTCTTGTTGCATCATCTTGCTGCATCAGCTCGCTGTGCCTGCCCATCACACCATATTCTTTAGGAGGCACTGGTAACCAAACCAGGGACCTCCCATGTGGTAGGTGAGAGCCCAATTGCTTGAGCCACATCCACTTCCCATTGAACCATATCTGCTTCCCTGTTTTGTTTTTTTTTTCAAAGAAATGTATATTGACTTAAAAAAAAAAAGATTTATTTACTTTTATCCATTTTAACACCCCCCCCCCGTTTTTGCTGTTTTTGTGTCCATTCGCTGTGCAATTCTCTGTGTCTGTTTCCCGCCCCATCTTCTCATCCTTCTCCCTCTGTCTTCACCAGGATTTGATCCTAGGAACCTCCAATGTGGGAGAAAGGTGTCCTACTTCCTGCGCCACCTTAGTTCCTGGTTTTTCGGTATGTCTCATCTTGGCTCTCCCTTCTGTCACTCTCCTGTTACCTCATCGTTTTGCTGTGTGGCTCGGCAGGGCCTGATGGCGCACCCACGCACCTTCTATATTTTTCTTTATTTTTACTGGGAGGTCCTGGGGATCGAACCCAGGTCCCTCCATATGGGAGACGGATGTCCAACCATTTGAGCCACATCCACCCCCCTTGACTTTCTACATCGCCCAACTCCCTATCCCTGGGAAACCTCAGAAAAAATACCTAAATATACATAATTTTAAGTAAGTAATTTAAAACATAACTTGGTCAACCTGTGCCAATATTTTCCTTTTGCTAGTAGCATGGCATTGATTTCAGGGGCAATAATACCACATTAATGATTTAAATATTTATTGTGGATATTTAAGATCTTCTTCTGTTGGGAATATTTTACAAGAAAACTGTTGACAAGTTGAGTTTGACCATACATCGGCAGAAACAGCTTGATTGGAATTTATATGTTCTTGTGTTTTATTCAGTACTGAAAACTCCAATGTTTTAAAAACATCTTTTACAGACATGTAGATACAACATCCCAAAATACTTAACATGTAAGAAATGTAAAATAGAGTATTTGATAAGAAATGCTAGCTTAAGCTGAATAGTATTCTATAATGAAAGAGAATACCCTGCAAATAAACCTATTTGCAAGGGGTAGAGTTGGTGGGTTGTAGTGAAGCAAGTAGTTTTTCAATTTAATTTAAAGAATAATATTGATAATACCTGTGTATTTGCCAGGGTTCTCTAGGGAAACAGAACTGACTGGAGATATCTGTAAATATTATGAGATTTTAAAAAGAATTGTCTCATGCAACTGTGGGGACGTACAAGTCCAAGTTTGGTAGGGCAGGCCACAAGCTGGGAACTTCAATGAAGGTTTTCGATGGATTCCCCAGGAGAATCTTGCTGGCTGAAAAAGTCATGGAAATTCTCCCTTCTGACTGCTGAAATCATCACATCTTCTTTTAAAGCCTTCAACTGATTTGATGAAACTTTTCTCATTGTTGAAGACAATCTCCTTAGTTGATTGTAGATGCAATCAACTTACTGATGATTTAAGTCTACAAAATATCCTCACAGTAACAATCAGGCCAGTGATTCATTGACCAAACAACTGGACATCAGAATCTGGCGAAGTTGACATATGAATTTAACCATCACAACTTGTATGTGGCAAAGACTCCAAACCATATTGAAAAAATATAAGTAAAATTCTCTCTTCCCTTACCCCTGATTCCTAGTTTTTCCCTTCAAAAGTATAGCCATTATTTTTTTCTTATCCTTCTGGAAAATTTTTGCATCTACAAAATATGTATATTATTTTCTTGGAGAAGAGTTGGAAGCTTACTTACATACTTTCCACCTTGTTTTTTTCACTTAATGCTATTTCATAGATATATCATTACCTATATATGTACTTCTTTCTTTTTAATGGTTACATAATGTGTTGGTTTGAGTCTATAATGTGGACCCCAGAAAATTATGTTCTTTTACTGAAGCTATTGTGAACCTTTGATTAGATTTAGACCAGTTAAGGGCCATTTGATTAGATTGCTCCAGTAGGGTATAGCCCAGGATGGGTCTTAATCCTCTTACTGTAGTTCTTTTTAAATGGAGGAATAAAGAGACATAGAAAGAAGACTGCAGAGACAGAAAGATGCTTCTAGAAGGTTACAAACCTGGGAGAGACAAAAGCACAGATGGAACAGCCCAAAGCTGAAGCAATGAGGCCCAGAGGAGAGGGGAGAGATGAGCAGACACCACCATGTGCTTGATCACCCAAAGCTGAGCTTGGGGGGAAAGTGAGCCTTTTGGAAGAGAAGGCAGAGACTGGCAGAGCTGCCATTGTGCCTTGTCACATGGTAGGAGCCCAGGATCACCACCAGCTGACTTTGGGGAGAGAGCTTTGCCTACAGCCTTGATTTGGGCATTTTCCCCAGCCGCAGAACTGTAAGCTTATAAGATAATAAATCCCATTGTAGAAACCAACTTATTTCTGGTATGTTGTATTGGCAGCCTTTAGCAAACTAGAACACATAGTTTTTCCTAGCACAGGTTATCATAGCTTATTTATCCCCATACCGATGGAGATTTTTGGTTGTTTCTAGGTTTTTAAATTTATAAACAAGGTACTGTGACCTCTCCGTATTACATATATCTTTACCTGTATAAGTTATGACATGAGGTTACGATTAAGATGAAAATATGGTCTGGACAAAAGGAACTGAAGCATAGGGTAGATATAGAGTTATAGGAAAATAGTCACAAAAAGGTGCTGTTTCTGGTGAATATCAGTAAGGTAAAATACTTTTCTTCCTAAATCTGTTTTGAAATGAGGTAGGATATTAGTAAATAAAAATAAGATAAAAATGTCAAGGTAAATCTTGTGATTCCATGAAGTTAGAAGTAAAGAAAGCACATGCGGAATAGTTTTTCTGGTTATTTTAGGATTATGACCAAGAAAAGGTTAGTTAAAGTTTGGTCACATTATTATTATTATTATTAGATAATGCCACTGTAAACATTGGTGTACAAATATCTGAGTCTCTGCTTTCAATTCTTTTTTAAAGCAGTTTTATTGAGATATATTCACATATCAGTCTATCCAAAGTGTACAATCAATGGCCTTTAGTATAATCACAGCGTTGTGATTATACTAAAAATATTTTTAGAAGTTATACAAAAAAAATTTTAGAACAATTTCTTTACTCCAAAAAGAAAAACTCCATACCACTTAGCAGCCTTTCTCTTTCATCTTTCTCCAGCCCTACATAACCACTAATCTAATTCCATCTCTATAAATTGATTTATATTTACATTTTATATAAATGGAATCATACAATATGTAGTAATTTGTGTCTGGTTTCTTTCACTTAGGACAATATTTTTTTTTGCCTGATGTTAACACCTTGTAACATTAACACACATTTGTTCAGTTTCAAAGACAAACATTCTTATATATCCAGTATCACCCATATTCATATTTCACATGAGGTTTCACTATCTTATACAGTCCCATGTTACAGTTATTAGTTTTCCTTCTAGGAATATACATGACCTTAGACTTTCCCTTTCAACCATGGTCATACCCTTATGATAACTCTGCTAGTTACAAACACTATGTTGTGCTTTCACCTTTTCTATTCATTTCCAAAGATTACCAAACAAACTTTTCATCAATTCTGCACAGGTTAACTCTCAGCTTTCCATTCTCTAACCTCATTCTATTTTCTGTTGACCCATATTCTGGTTATTAATTCTGCATTAGTCAGCTAAAGGGGTGCTGATGCAAAATACCAGAAATCTGTTGGCTTTTATAAAGGATATTTATTTGGGGTAGAAGCTTACAGTTACCAGGCCATAAAGAATAAGTTACTTCCCTCACCAAAGTCTATTGCCACGTGTTGAAGCAAAAAGGCTGCCAATATCTGTGAAGGCTCAGGCTTCCTGGGTTCCTCTCTTACTGGGGCTCCATTTCTCTCCGGGCTCAGTTGTGTCACTTTCTCCACAAGGCCAACTGGAGAATATCAGGCTAATGGCTCTGTCTTTCTCCCTGAGGCCTATGCCTGTGTTTAAGGAGACTTCTCTCCTTCCTCACAAATCTGCTACTCCTGCGTGTTTACTTCCTGGGCTCCAGGATCAAAACTCCAGGATCAAAACTCCAACTTTCTTCTCTGCCATGTGGTTTTATCTGTGAGTCCCCATCCACCAAGGGGGCGGAGACTCAATGTCCTACTGACATGGCCCAAAGCATTAATCATTATTTAATCAAGTAAAAATGAAAGCTCTGAATCCAATATAATCTAATATGCCCAGACCAGTTCACAAACATAATCCAATATCTATTTTTGGAATTCATAAACAATATCAAACTGCTACAAACTCCATGAGTTTACACAATATGTTTAGTTCATAATAGCGAAATCAATACAGTATTTGTCCTTTTGTATCTGGCTTGCTTCACTCAACATAATGTCTTCCAGTTTCATCCATGTTGTCATATGCTTCATGACTTCATTTATTCTTACAGCTGCATAATATTCCATCATGTATATACACCACAGTTTGCTTATCCAATCTTCAGTTGATGGATACCTGCATTGTTTCCATCTTTTGACAATCGTGAATAATGTCGCTATGAACATCAGTGTGCAGATGTCTGTTCATGTCTCTGTTCTCAGTTCTTCTGGGTATATACCTAGTAATGGTATTGCCGGGTCACATGGCAAATCTATATTCAACTTCATTAGGAACTGTCAAACAGTCCTCCATAGTGGCTGTGCCATTCTACATTTACACCAACAGTGAAGAAGTTTTCCTATCTCTCCACATCTTCTCCAACACTAATAGATATCTGTTTTTCTTTTTAATAGTGGCCATTCTAGTAGGTGTGAAATATCTCATTGTAGCTGATTTGCATTTCCCTAATCACTAGTGATGTTGACATTTTTTCATGTGTTCTTTTGTCATTTCTATTTCTTCTTTGGTCCAATGTCTATTCAAGTCTTTTGCCCATGTTTTAGTCAGTTGTTTGACTTTTTATTGTTTAGTTGTAGCATCTCTTTATATATCATGGATATTAAACTCTTATTGGGTATGTGATTTCCAAATACTTTCTTCCATTGATTTGGCTGCATTTTTACCCTTTTGAGAAAGTCCTGTGAGGTGCAAAAGTGTTTAATTTTTGAGGAGGACCCATTTATCGTTTTTTTTTGTGTGTGTGTGCTCGTGCTTTGGGTATAAGATACAAGAAACCACCACCTACCACAAGATCTTGAAGATGTTTCCCTACATTTTCTTCTAGGAGTTTTATGGTCCTGGCTTTTATGTTTAGGTCTATGATCCATTTTGAGTAGATTTTTGTATAGGGAGTGAGATAGGGGTCATCTTTCATTCTTTTGCTTATAGATACCCAGTTCTCCCAGCATCATTTTTTTGAAGTGGCTGTTTTGTCCCAGTAATGTGGACTTGGTAGGTTTGTCAAAAACCAATTGACCATAGAGGTAAGGGTATATTTCTGGACTCTCAATTCTATTCTGCTTATCAATGTGTCTATGTTTATGCCAATACCACGGTGTTTTGACCTCTGTGGCTTTGTAACATGTTTCAAGATCAGGCAGTGAAAGTCCTCCCACATTACTCTTCTTTTTTAGAATGTTTTTGGTATTTGGATGCACTTTCCCTTCCGAATAAATTTGGCAATTGCCTTTTTTTTTAGTTTGAAAACTAAGTAAAATACATGCTTATTCAGTGCTATATACTTATATTGACTTACAATGAATGTTACAACACAGAAAAAACTTACTGAACTGTGAAAACAGTATCTTGAATTGTTTTGAAAACTAAGAAATACATGCTTTTTTTCAGTGCTATGTACTTATATTGACTTACAATAAATGTTAAAACACACATCTCACTTAGTGATCTCGTTGACAGCCAAAGTAGATACTACCCCAAATAGTGGGCTCTGGAGATATCCAGACACTATAGTCAGGGCAGATAGCTCAGGAGTATGGTGCCTTGCCAATGGACCCTGCTTTGGAATTTATGCTCTCCAGTGTGACAAAGTTGGACTCAGTTGTGGTTTCCCTACACATGGCTCTACTGTCCCTTCTAATTGAACCTGTAATTAATACTAGAGTTGGTAGGTATACATCCAAGAGACTTAAATCTTTGGGCTGTCCATGTGCCAGCTGGGCCCTGAACCTCAACAGAGTTACAGCACCTACTCTTCAGTTTATTGGACTCACCAGGACAACTAACAAGGAGATGATGGACAACCACCATACCAAGGAACTGAGAGAGTCTACAACTGCAAGAAAGAGTCCCATCCATCGGTAATTGCCTTTTCTATTTCTGTTAGGTAGGCTGCTTGAATTTTGATTGGTATTGCATCGAATCTATAAATCAGTTTGGGTAAGATTGACATCTTCACAATATTTAGTCTTCCAATCTATGACCATGGAATGTCTTTCCATTTACTTAGGTCTTCTTTGATTTCTTTTAGCATTGTTTTGTAGTTTTCTGAATATAGGTCCTATACTTCTTCAGTTAAATTGATTCCTAGGTATTTGAGTGTTTTTGTTGCTATTGTCAATGGAAATTTTTCCTGATTTCCTTCTCATATTGTTCAATACTAGTGTACAGAAACATTACTGATTTTGGCATGTTGATCTTGTATCCTGCCACTTTGCTGAACTAGTTTATTAGCTCAAGTTACTTTGTCATAGACATTTCAAAATGTTCTAAATATAGGAACATATCATCTGCGAATAGTGAGAATTTTAATTCCTCTTTTCCTATTTGGATGCCTTTTTTTCCTTTGCCCTAGGTAGAACTTTTTTTTTTTTTTTTTTTTTTATCCTAGGTAGAACTTCTAGCACAATGTTGAACAGCAGTGGTGACAGCGGGTATCCTTGTCTTGTTCCTGATCTTAGAGGAAAAGCTTTCAACCTTTCCCCATTGAATATGATGTTTGCTGTGGGTTTTTCACATGTGCTCTTTATCATATTGAAGAATTTTCCTTCTATTCCCATCTTTCAAAGTGTTTTTATCAAGAAAGGATGCTGGATTTTGTTGAATCCCTTTTCTGTATCGATCGAGATGATCATGTTTTTTTTCCCCTTCAATTTGTTTATGTGGTGTATTACATTAATTGATTTTATTATGTTGAACCATCCTTGCATACCAGGAATAATCCCACTTGGTCATGGTGTATAGTTCTTTTGATATGCTGTTGGATTTTATTTGCATTTATTCTGTTGAGAATATTTGTATCTATATTCATTAGAGAGATTGGTCTGTAATTTCCTTTTCTTGTAGTATTGGCTTTGGTATTAGGGTGATGTTGACATCATAAAATGTGTTGGGTAATTTTCTCTTCTCTTCAATTTTTTGGAAGAGTTTAAACATGATTGGTGTTAATTCTTCTCGAAGTGCTTGGTAGAGTTCACCTGTGAAGCCATCTGGTTTTTGACTTTTCTTTTTTGGGAGGTTTTTGATGACTGATTCAATCTCTTTAAATGTGATTGGTTTGTTAAATTCTTGTATTTCTTGTAGCATTTTTGTAGGTTGTTTGTGCATTTCTAGGATTTTGTCCATTTCATCTAGGTTGTCTAGTTTGTTGGCATACAGTTTCTCATAATATCCTCTTATGATCCTTTTTTATTTCTGTGGGGTCAGTCATAACTTCTCCACTTACATTTCTGATTTTATTTATTTGTGTCTTCTCTCTTTTTTTCTTTGTTAGTCTAGCTAGAAGTTTGTTAATTTTATTGATCTCCTCAAAGAACCAGCTTTTGGTTTTGTTGATTTCTCTATTGTTTTTTTGTTCTCAATTTCATTTATTTCTGCTCTAATCTTATTATTTCTTTCCTTCTGCTTGCTTTGGGAATGGTTTGCTGTTCTTTTTCTAGTTTCTCCAGTTCTTCCGTTAGATCTTTGATTTTATCTCTTTCTCTTTTTTTAATACAGGCGTTTAGGGCTATAAATTTCCCTCTCATCACTGCCTTCTTGTGTTCCATAAGTTTGGATAAGGTGTGTTCTTGTTTTCATTCATATAATTATATTTACTAATTTAACTTACAATTTCTTCTTTGACCCACTGATTATTTAGGAGTGTGTTGTTTTGCTTGCACACATTTGTGAATTTTTCTGTGTCTCGTCTATTGTTGAATTCTAGTTTCATTTCATTATGATCTGAGAAGGTGCTTTGTATAATTTCAATTTTATTATATTTATTGAGACCTGCCTTGTGACCTAACATGTGGTCTATCCCGGAGAAAGATCCATGAGCTCTTGGGAGGAATGTATAACCAACTGATTTGGGATGCATCATTCTTTATATGTCTGTTAGATCTAGCTTATTTATCATATTGTTCAAGTTCTCTGTTTCCTTGTTGATCTTCAGTCTAGTTTTCTTTCTAATGATGTGAGTGGTGTGTTGAAGTCTCCCACTTATTGTAGAGATGTCTATTTTTCCCTTCAGTTTTGCCAGAGTTTGCTTCATGTATTTTGGGGCACCCTGGTTAGATGCATGGATATTTATGACTGTTACTTCTTCCTGGTGGATTGTCCCTTTTATTAATATATAATGGTCTTCTTTATCTCTTATAACTTTCTTGCATTAAAGTCTCTTTTGTCTGATATTAGTATAGCTACCTCTGCTTTTTTTTGGTTACTATTTGCGTGGAGTATCTTTTTCTAACCTTTTACTTTCAGCTGTTTTGTATCCCTGGGTCTAAGTTGAATTTCTTGTAGGCAGCATATGGATGGCTCATATTTTTTTAATCCTCTTTGTATGCCTGTAACTTTTGATTGGGGTTCAGTCCATTCTCACTCAATGATACTACTGTAGATGCATTATTTGCTTCCACCATTTTTTTTCATATGTCATATCTTATTTTTGTCTGTCTTTTTACTCTTTTGGTTATCCTTTCTGCTTCTCTTGCCTTATACTCTCTCCTCCAAGCCTCTCTCTCCTGTCTTTTTCTTTTTGGTTTTAAGTGTCCCTAAATACTTCCTGCAAAAGTGGATTCTTTTTTACAAACTCTCTTAGTTTCTGTTTATTTGTGAATATTTTACACTCACCTTCATATTTGAAGAACAATTTTGACAGATAAAGAATTCTTGGCTGGCAATGTTTCTCTTTCAGTATCCTAATTGTATCATACCACTGTCTTCTTGCCTCTATGGTTTCTTTTTTTAAAATAAAGATTTATTTTATTTATTTATTCCCCACCCCCCCCCATTTGTGCTTGCTGTCTGCTCTCTATGTCCATTCACTGTGTGTTCTCTCTGTCTGCTCATCTTCTCTTTAGGAGGCACCGGGAACCGAACCTGGGAACTTCCATGTGGGAGAGAGATGCTCAATCACTTGAGCCACCTCTGCTTCCTGCTTTGTAGTCTCTCTTATTGCGTTTCCTCTTTGTGTCTCATTTGTTGTGTCATCTTGTTGCATCAGCTCACCATGCCAGCCCATTGCACCAGCTTGCTGTTTTCCTTGTCTTCTCCAGGAGGCACCAGGAACTGAACCCAGAACTTCCCATGAGATAGGCGGGAGTTCAATCACTTGAGCCACATCTGCTTCCCCCTCTATGGTTTCTGATGAGAAATCCACACTAAGTCTTACTGGGCATCTCTTGTATGTGATGGTTTGCTTCTCACTTGCTGCTCTCAGAATTTTTTCTTTATCTTTGATGTTTGATATTCTGAGTAGTATGTGTCTTGGAGTAAGTCTATTTGCATTTATTCTGTTTGGGGTATGCTGTGCTTCTTGGACATGTAAATTCATTTTTTTTCATGAGAGTTAGGAAATTGTCAGCCAATATTTCCTCAAATACTCTTTCTGCCCCTTTTCCCTCCTCTTCTCCTTCTGGAACTCCCATGACACATATGCTGTTGTGCTTCATGTTATCATTGAACTCACTGAGCCCCTGCTCAATTTTTTCCATTCTTTTCTCTCTCTGTTCTTTTCTCTCTTCAATCACAGCTGTTCTGTCTTTGTATCATTTATTCTTTCTTCCATCATTTCAATTCTGCTGTTGTATGCCTCTAATATGTTCCCCCTGAGATGTCTCCTTTTTTTGTTTCCTTGTTGTGTTTTTGCTTTTTTTTTTTTTTTTTTTGTGCTCGTTGTCTGCTCATTGTTTTTGCTTGTTGTCTGCTTGTTTTTTCTTTAAGAGGCACCAGGGGGAAGCGGATGTGGCTCAAGTGATTGGGCTCCCATCTACCATATGGGAGGTCTGGGGTTCATTTCCTGGGGCCTCCTGGTGAAAAGCAAGCTGGCCCACACAGAGTGCTGGCCCATGCAGGAGTACTGGCCCACACGGAGTGCTGGCCCACGCAGAGAACAGGCGCAGCAAGATGACACAACAAAAAGAGACCAGAAGAGAGACAATGAGAGACACAGCAGATCAGGGAGCTGAGGTGGTGCAAGAGATTGAGCAGCCTCTCTCCACTCTGGAAGGTCCTGGGATCGATTCCCAGTGCCGCCTAAAAAGAAGACAAGCAGACACAGAGAGTAGACAGCGAGTGCAAAACAACAAGGAGAGGGGGAGAAATAAATAAATAAATAAATCTTAAAAAAAAAAAAAGAGGCACCAGGAACCAAACTCAGGACCTCCCATGTGGGAAGCAAGTGCTCAATTGCTTGAACCACATCTGCTCCCTGCTCATTTTGTTTTTGCTCATTGTCTGCTTGTTGTTTTTTCTCATTGTCTGCTTGATGTCTGCTTATTGTCTGCTTATTGTTTGTTTGTCTTCTTTAGGAGGCACTGGGAACCAAACCCAGGACCTCCCATGTGGGAGGTGGGTGCTCAACTGCTTGAGCCACATCTGTTCCCTCCAACTTTTAAAAAATATTAATTTAATATATTTATTTCTCCTCATCCCCTTGTTCTTTACACTCGCTCTCTGTTCCGTTGTATGCTGTTGTGTGTTCATCTTACTTTTTTTTTTTTTTAGGAGGCACCGGGAACCATACCCGAGGCCTCTCATGTGGGAGGGAGGCACCTAATCGCTTAAGCCACCTCTGTTCCCTGCTTTGTTGTGTCTCTCATTATGTTTTCCTCCTTGTGTCTCTTGTCACATCATCTTGTTGCATCAGCTTGCTGCACCAGCCTATTTCATCAGCTCGCTGTCTTATGCTTTTTCTTTAGGAGGCACTAGGAACCGAATCCGGGACCTCCCATGTAGGAGGTGGGCACTGAATTGCTTGAGCCATATCTACTCCTCAGTGTATTCTTGATGTCCTTTATCCCTTCAGCAAATTGTCTTTCAACTCATTAATTTGATTATGGAGATTGTATGAACCTGATTAATTAGTTGTCTCAGCTTGTGTCTCATCTGGGGCTTTATTATGTTCCTTTGCTTGGGCCATTTCTTCCATTTTCTTAGCCTTGCTTGTAGTTTTTTCTGATATCTAGGCATCTGATTATGATGATGAGTTTACTCTGAGGCTCAATTTCTCTTTCTTGCATAGAGATTTAGTGGTGGGAGGCTGTGTGTTACTGCTAGTCTTTGATTCTTGTTTCAACCTGTTCTGGGTCTTTAGGATTGTCACTATTAGTTGCTCAAATATGGGTCATGGACCCAGTAATGGGTTGCAGACCTGCTTCCAAGGGCCTTGGGAAGGGAGGCTGTAAAGGCATGAAAAAGCCTCTTTGACTTATATACTTTTAATTTCCCTATGTGCACTTCCTGTGTCCACTAGCAATGGCACTCTTCGGCAGCCCTCTCAATGCAAAGCCTGTTTGTAGTGTGTAAACACTGACCACAATAATGTGGCAGAGGATCCTGCCTGGAGAGTATTCAGAGCCTCGGAATTCAAACTTTCTCAGAGGTGGGTCTCCAACCTTTGCTGGTAGCCCCCTCCCTTTTCCTAGGTAACAAATAATTCCACTCCCCTCTGCGTCCTCAACAACCCTTCCTGGTCAGTATGGAGGGTGATTGAGAGGGTCATATCTCTTTATCTTTTTTTTTTTTTTTTTACCGGGAGGTCCCAGGGATCGAACCCGGGTCCCTCCATATGGGAGACGGACGCCCAACCATTTGAGCCACATCCGCCCCCTTAAGTTTTTATTTTGAAACAGTTTCAAATTTACAGGGCAATTGTAAAAATAATATAAAACCCACACAGAGAACTCCAACATACCCTTCACTCAGATCCCCAGATCCACCAACTTTTAACGTTTTGCACATATTGCCATATCATTCTATCTATTCATCTATTCATCCATCTATCCATCATCTATCTATCTATCTAAAAATTAAATTATTTTTTCATCACAGATGATCTTGGGTAACTTTTTTTCTTCTCTGTAGCTAGTTTCCCCTCTCCTTTTTCTCTGTCTTCCCTTCTCTCCCCATATACAAAGGAAAGGGAAAAAATGAAAATGTGTTGTAAATACAGTAAGGTTTATGCTGAAGGGGAACAGAACTCAGGAGATGTCACGAAGTGCAATGTCTGCATGCAAAGAATATGGGAGTGGGGAGTAGGAGTAGGCAGGCTATGAATGTGGAAGTGAACACTGTGCAAGAGATGAAAGAAAAAGAGAATAGAAGTTTGTGTTTTGGGGCTCAGAAGGTTTGAGAAAATTGGAGCAAAGGAAAGCAGTAACTAACCTGGCTAGAGGAAGAGAGGAGTGTCATGAAAGACTGAGAAGAGAACAAGGAGAAAGTTAAAAGGATTATGTAAGAGAACCCTCCCCAAATTCAAATGGCCATTTGCTCAAGGCAGGTCATTTCAAAGGAGGAACTGTGTAGAGATAAAGTCTGTGAGTGCAGGGCCATTCTTTCAATAAGTATTTATTTTTAGTCCCTATTATGATGTCAAGTGCTATGGTAGGCGCTGGTAGATGAGGTTTCTGCCCTCACTCGCTGGCATAAAGCTTACATTCCAGGGTATTAAGGATGAAATGATGTGATTCCTCAGGAATTTTAAATAGGGTTATGCAGAGTTAGAAGTCCCTTTTGACTGGGGAAGGAGTCATTTCAACATGGAATTGAGCGATGGACCAACTGAGAACATAACTATCTGGGGTGTGGTAAAGTGCTGAGAATGGGAGTGGGTTGTTAATTTAGTAACTTAGGAGACTGATCAGAGAAGCTGATCAAGACGAAATTAATGTATATATATATAATATTTTGTTCCCTGTTATTTTCATATCCTGTAATAAAACAATTTTTAGTGGAAGAAGACGAGAAAAGTAAAAAAATGAAAGTAAGGAAATGTGTGATGCTATGAGTATGATCTTCTGAGGTGGTGGTTCCCCTCATACTCCTAATTTGCCTTTAAAATGAGAATAGCATCTTCTGCTCCTCCTTCTCTTCCTCCTTTTCCTCCTCCTCCTCCTCCTCCTTTTATGGTAGCAGTAGAAAGTTTTCCAGAGAGTCTTCTACTGGGGCAACAGTCCAAGTCCCATTTTGTCACCACTTACCTACCAGCTCTTACTCATGGTTTCTAAAATTTAAAAACTATCCCCAAATGAAAATCAGTTCCTTCTGCATCACACCCACCCACCTATCCCCAAACCCCTACACACCAAAAATGTTTCACCAGAATGTTGTAGATGCTGGCAAGGTTTTAGTGAGATACCCATAACATGATTAGTGTCTAAAATGTCTGTTAAATGTTGTAAAGAAGTTAACTCATGACAGAAACTAAAGTACATTCATTATTACATTATAATTCTCAATACTTCTCGAGACCAGCCCCTCAATGCATTATTTACACAGCCCCTTTTGAGAAACCATTTAAATAAATTTTATCTGAAGATAATGGCCATTCTATAAGGTGTGAAATGGTACCTCATGTAGTTTTTTATTTTATTTATTTATTTATTTTTAATTTATTTTTTGTTTTTTTTTTCCATTGTAGTTTTGATCTGTGTTTTCCTAATAGCTAGTGATGTTGAAACATTTTTTCATGTGCTTTTTGGCCATTTGTATTTCCTCTTTTGAAAAATGTCTTTTCAATTCTTTTGCCCATTTAAAAAATTGTGTTGCTTGTCTTTTTATTGTTGAGTTGTATGATCTCTTTATATAACATGGATATCAAACCCTTATCGGATATGTGGTGTCCAAATATTTTCTCCCATTGAGTAGGCTGCCTTTTTACTTTCTTGACAAAGTCTTTTTGTTTTGTTTGTTTGTTTTTTTTGGGGTACTGAGGATTGAACCTGGGACCTCATGTATGGGAAGCCAGCACTCAACCACTGAGCCACATCAGCTTCCCTGAGTTGGTTTTATCATTTGTTTTGCTTGTTGTTTATTTCTGTTTCTTCAGGAGTCACTGGGAACCAAACCTGGGACCGTCCATGTGGGAGGTGGGCACTCAACTGCTTGAGCCACATCCGATCCCTGACAAAGTCTTTTGAAGAAAAAAAAGTGCTTAATTTTGAGGAGGTCCCATTTATCTATTTTTTCTTTCATTGCTTGTGCTTTGGGTATAAGGTTTAAGCTATTGCTGAAGATGGCATTGAAGTAGGCAGGCAAGCCTCAACAATCTCATAAAAACAATGGAGAAAGGGCCAGAAGCAGTCCGATGGACTTGCTTTGGGGGTCAAAAGACCAAGACAGTGTTGCACAACTCCCAGGAGGGTGAGGGACAGAGATATCAAGAACCTGAAACAACAAACATGAGTTACTAAACCCCTGTGGTGGCCAGGAAGGGCTCCCATCCCCCACCCTCAAGATATTAAGCCTAGATAAAATCCCTGGCTTCTTGCAGCTGACTGAGAGGGAAACAGATGCCTTCCTCCTTGTCAGCTGTTCCACGGGAAGAGGGAGGGTGAGTCAGAGAGCTTCTCTTCAGTGAATTTGGCCAGCATTTCCTGCTTTGAATTTTGGCTCTGGCCAGACCTGAAACACTGGAAAGTGGAGGTTCAAAGAAACACCTCAGGGGAAAGGTTCACTGATGAGTGCCATCTGCTGGCCGGCCAGGAAATTGCAAGAAGAAAAACTGCTTTTAGGTCTCTCTTTAGCCCCCTGGGAGAAAATCTGCACCCCATTAATGAGTCCCTGGCCTGATTATTTTTTTAACAAATCAATTTTATTGATACATATTAATAAAGCATAAATCCATCCAAAATTTACAATCAATGGTATTTGGTATAATCACATAGTTGTGCATTCATCACTTCAGTCATTATTACAGCATTTTCATTATTCCAATAATAATAATAATAATAATAATAATAATAATAATAATAATAATAA